>OU744319.1:68440987-68847127 GCA_916610145.1 Eristalis arbustorum
ACTTTCATGCACTGGCTACGTGTGTGGTTTGCCGTTGGAACATCGTTGGAACATCCAGCTGAATCCTTCTGCTGAAGAACACATTCCTAGAGAAATTCGTATTTGCTTTGCCCCGCAAGGTGGGTCGAAAATGAAACGAATTCCTGAAAATTGTGTGTGTGCTGGCGGTAAATTCGTAGCGGTAATCTTCAGTAAGCATTTAAATCCCTTGCAACAAACCACACACCTGGAGCCAGGGCAGTTCTCTGTTGCACGAAAGGAATGCAACACGGCGGGACAGTGTGATCCACCGCCGCACAGCAGTTTGTTTTCCCCTGTAATTGCACACAGCAAGCAACCTGTGTGCCACCTGATGGAGCGGGGGTTGCATCTTCTCTGCACTAAGTCCCGTGTCCTACATTCTTTTTGTGCCGTTTGCTAATCGCATTCATCACTTTGTTCATTCGGATGAGAATGCTGAGAAACTTTTGCGAACTATTAGAGGTTTGATCCGCTTCAAATCCTCCCGTCCCCAGTGTGCACCCTAATCCCGGGGCATAAAGGATTCAGGGGACAAGGAACGTATATATTTAGTTGATGCCTCAATTTATTAGAAGCACTCTCTGGTGGTGGCAGAGATGAGATGAACAGATGAACAAAAAAACAAGAAAAAAATAAATGAAAATGGAAACCCAAACGAAACGAAATGAAACGAAGTGAATGCAAATCGTGTTATCCTGCCCGGGATGGCTGGGCTGGCAGAGACCCCCCCACACACACGAGACAAGGATATGGGTGAGATGAGAGCGGCCCCAACAGATGGCTAAAGATGGGAAAGAACGAAATAATTGAATTAGCCAGCTTGCGAGGTATGGCATCTTCAATTAGCGCCGTATCCCTCACCGAAAACTACCAGATCGATATGCACACGGTTCACGGGGTGCTCCCCCGGGATGGCAGAGGCCTGCTGTGTACGTGCCAAACATGACAACACAACCAAATGTAATAAAAAGCCAATTTTCAATTTCTCAATTGGAAAATGTATCCTTCTTCGTGCGGGGACATCCATTCTGCAGCTAGTCGGCAACTTCCAAGGATAAGCATCACAAGAGAGTTTTTCGAAAGAAAAAAAAAAACAAAAAACAAAACTATTTTACTTACCGACCGACTTAAAGCCGCTCCTCAGCTCAGCGAAGTTCGCCACGGCCGCAAACACGAGTTGTGGTCCTGACCCGTTCTAATTCGGCCTCGAAAATCTTTTTAAAGTGGCAGACCTCTCCACTTGAATAGGTGGGCCATGCTCGCGCTGTTGGCGCACACAAAATGTCCAAAGTTATTCCTTTGAGAGGAACGCCAGCTACTTTCGTGACTTTTGCTCTTCGGCAGCGGATGGCGGTTGGCTGTTCCAAGAACAACGACTGAATGAATTGATGAAAGCGTTGCGGTAGGCTCCTGCGGTCCTGTGGAGGGATTTTTTTTTGTTATCCTCCTCCTCCGCCTGCCCTGTGTGTGAGAGTGTGTATTCTTTCCGTGAAATTAAAAGGCTTTTAGATTAATTGGACGGGACGGGAGGACAGGCGCATGAAAAGTCACACACTCCTTCGGCGGGATTGGCTTAGAGAGATGTTTTGTTGTCGCTCCTGTTGTTTTGGAGTTTCAGAGGTTACGAGGCTGCCAGCAACGTTTGTGTGCACTGGTGTACGCGGCTGCATATTAAATGAAAACATGATGACTTTGTGAAGTTGCTGGTTTCTGCTGCTGCTTTGGTTTTTGTTTTTTCCTTCTTCCCCGTACATTTGGCAAGAAGTGTATGGTTCTCGTGTTTTGAAACTCATATCGAAAGTAGTTGACTGTGGGCGGACTGGTGGTCTTGTTGACGGAAGCAACAGCAGAAGCAGAAGCAGAAGATTGAGGGCGGATACATTGACCTCGGATGTGTTTATGACTGTGCGGAGTGTTTTTAAGGTGATAACTTGCTCGGCGTGTGTGTCAGGGGAATGGGCTGGGCCGGGCTTTAAGACTGGTTGGGTACATAAACTTGATCTCTTTCGGGCAATATTGGAAGGGAAGTCAGCGCAGAGATTTCCCACTTGGAGGATGTGATGAAATGGATTTTATGTGCGGGATTGTGTGTGTGCGCGCACAAATTTAAGATCATCTTGGGAGATTTGAGACAATTTATGAGTGTGTGGATGGTATTTGTTTCGTGTTCGTGAAAGGATATGGATTTCCACTGCCGAGAGATGGGTAGTTAAAGTCTTCTTGGGAAATTTACGTCTCTTCGAGTGAATAAAGGTTGGGGGCGGAGTGGGCAACCTTGTGGAATGTCATGGGAATCCATTAAGGGGTGACTCACGCTGGAGGTGTATGCCTTGGATGCAACAATTTCAGACTCGGGAGGAAATAGTAGCACGTATTGCACGTGGCGGGAGCTAGTCTACCTCGGAATTGGACTCCTTTAACTACACGTTGGAACGATGCCGACTTATTCCCTTCAGCTAGCTGCTACGATGCTCTTCATTTGTCCCTTAGTTTATTTCAGATTAGTCGTGTCGGTCGCAAAGGGAACTAGTCCACCTCGGGGCGTGGCGCAGTAAACGAATCAGACTCCCAATCGGCCATAAAGTCAAAATGTGAAGTTTGTCCTGCTTATGATGCTCTTCATTCGACGTCTAGCTTGTTTCCGATTGGTAGGTTTCCCTACGAATTTGGCCTGATTCATAGACGTTTCCACAAGTCTCATCACGACCTAGTGTACTTCGTCTTCTTTGTGTGGCGCTACAGTCCGGGGTGGACCTGGGTCTCCACCAACAAGCCTCTCCAACTAGCGCGATCTCTGGCTAGCTGTCGCCAGTTTCGCACACCAAGTTGGTTGAGGTCATTCTCCACTTGGGTGCGCCACTTTAAATGCGGACGTCCTCTGTTGCGTTGCCCGACAGGTTCGGATTCGAAGGACCTAGTGTACTGGTTCCGCGATATTCGGAGGCATTCAAGAGTGTGATGCTTGTTTTCAGCTTTGTCATCTGAGCGACATCCTTGGATTTCGATTTGGAAACTATTCAGGTGCGTCGATGATCTTTTTCTAAAAAATGGGAGATGCTTTGCTCAGCGATGCCTTCCTGATGGCATCCTTGGTGTCGTGTTATTTGTGATTTGTGTGTGCTTTTGGGACTTCCGCTGTAACGATGTATTATTTAATGGCATTAGCCGTTGTTCTGTATGTCGAATCAGCCTCTGACCCTCTCCCACATTGAGATGGGTTTACTCACATCCTTTTTAGCGGACTTAGGTCCCTTCCGACTTGCAACCAAATCCCCACCAGAAAACCCGCTGTAATGTATAATATATTGAGCTCTTCGTCAGAAACTAATCCATTCCATGACCTTGACGAAACCACCCTTCCTCAATCCAAAGTTCGACTACCACAACCGCCTTCGCCTCCGCCTCCTTCTCGAAAGCCTGCCTCAATTTTAATCAAATTCACGACGCTAACCAAATACTAACCGACCAAATTAAAAAACAAAAGCGAACCATAAGCGCGTATCAGGGTTGGGAGGAGAAAGAAATTCATTCCATCCACAAAATTAAACGAACATACATATCTCCGAGCTATTGACAGGATAAATATTTACCAACAAAAGTCTCTCATGGCGTGCCTTCCAGAATTCCATTAGACAGCGCCGTGATTGTGTTGTGAATCCGTATGCAAATTTGCTTCACTATTAATTACCGTCCGCCTCACAATGAAATCGATACTCGTGCGCTGCTTTGAACTGCTTTTGTGTGCTGTTGTCTTTTGTTTTTCTTTAGTTTTTTTTTTTTTCTGTTTCGCCTTTCCATATATCGAACGTGAGGATAGAGAAGGATTTCAAGCAATTCACTCGGAAATAGTTATAAAATTGGCTTATTCGCGATGAGTTTTGTTTTTAGGGAATTTGTTCTGAATACTATCTGTGTATCTGTTATATTATGTATGTATGTATATCGTGTAATATTTATTAGTGCGGATGAGGGATTCGATGGCACGTATCACACCAACATTGTGGTCAGGCATAACGGCAGTTGTCTGTACGTGCCCCCTGGTATCTTCAAGAGCACATGCAAGATAGACATCACGTGGTTCCCATTTGATGACCAACACTGCGATATGAAATTCGGTAGTTGGACTTACGATGGAAATCAGGTATGAAACAAACAAAACAAACAAAAAAAAAAAGAAAAAAACACAAGAAATACCGAAAAAAAAAGAGTTAATGTGTGTGAGAAACAGAAATTATTCATGTGAGAGGCACAGACATGATGTTGGTTCCGTTCGAGGAAACAACACTAGTGATTTTGTGCTAATGAACATGTAAGGTGATTTGTTTTGATTTGATTTGATTTATATTCTCTCTCGGTTTCCTTTTGTTTCGAACTTTCGTTTGTTCCCCTTTTGGGATTGATTGTATCATTTGTTTTGCTCTTGGTTTGCTAAGTCGCAATTTTCGGATCGGAGCTGTGCGATGGAGTCGAGGGGGAAGTGTGGGGGTGTGTGTGCCTGATGGAGTCGTTAAGGATCTGCAATTTGTGTTATTGCACTAATTTACTTTCGATGACCTTGATTAAGGCAGTAATTTCTTTCAATTGGTCTCCCCAGTCCGGTAATTGGAGGACATGAAATTATGAGAATCAAGAAGTAGGGTGGTAATTCATTTGACTGTACGTTGATTTGTTGTGTTGGACTACACGATTAAATGTGGACACTGGGGAGTTTCACAAGGTGGCAGGATGTGAAGGATACCGAGAAGCTCGCACCTCCCTCAGAGAAACATGATCCAATGATGGCAATCGCCCAATGGGCACATCATGCACTTTCCCCAAAATGGTGTAGTGGCCAACTGGATGGTTTTCGTTGCCAAAATTCAGACTCCCTTTCTTACATGAATTAAGCTAAGAGGGCAACACAGTTTTCCTCCGGTATTCAACTGAAATGCTTTAAAGATTTCAACGATGTGGTCCAAAGCCACTCGTATGAACTGACAAAATGTCATCCACGACAAAAAAGGCGATCAAGCAAGCTTCATAACAAACCATGTCCCCCCCGCAGACTACTCAATGAAACAAACTCTTATCGACCGACTGACAAATGTCATGCAAACCAAAAACACAAAAAAACACCAACCCATCCCCCAGCCTCATTAGTTCACTGACTTCCCAATGAAAGGCAATCAAATAAATTGTATAAATTTCACCACTCACTCTTTTCAAGTCAACAGACTGAATCAAACGAACCCGATGACACTTCACTCGTGGCCATTTGTCAGTCAAGCTTAGAAGTGTTTGCGTATTCCCATAGAATTTTCAATTTAATTAATTCATGATACTCCCCGCAATAGTTCACTCGGGCTTGCATTCAGTTTATCACTTCCCACTTGAAACTTGTTGAGTGGCGAAAAAATATATCGTCTGCCGACAACTCCACTCAACGCACACACTCGTCAGCACCGGCGAATGGTGAATCATTAAGTCAATCCATTCACTTGAACCATAATCTGCTTTTTTTTTCGTTCAAATTACCTCATTAACCCATTTACAAATAGTATGCATCATTACATATGTCATTCGCCTTTAGTATCTACCGCCTGCAACATCCGCCGTTCAGAGCTATTTACTCATCATCATTAAATGATTTCCTTTTTGCAATTAATTTGTTTGACTTTCAGCTCAGAAACAAAATGAAAATAAGAACTACATTTCAAATAATTAACTCACTGCGTTTTTGAGAATTGCAAAACCAGATTATTTATTTATTAAATAAACTCCACAAGCAATCGACCACAATCAAAATGTTCATTTCGTCCTCGATATCATGTATCGTTTCCTCATCGTCACCGCTCGCAGGGTTGCGGTGTGCCTCCGTCGCACTCTGTCAGGCAAAGGGAAGATGAGCATTTTGTTTGTGGTGGTGGTAGTAAGGGTGCGAAATGTTTACTTTACTCGTTTTTTTATTTGTTTAAGTTGTTTCGGTTTGTTTTTATTTTTTAAGTGTTGTATTTTTCTTTTATTTTGAAACTATTCACATTTTATTGATTGATTGGAAAACACTGCAAAGGTGGTGGAAATGATGAGCGTTTTCGGGTGCTGAGTGGTGGTTTATTATGTTCGATTTGTTTGCTGAGCAAATACCACTGTGCGGTGGTGGGAAAAAAAATATGATGATGATGACGCTCAGGAGTGTTTCATTTTTAATTTGCCATTACGTGGGTGGACAGTAGATAGATTGAATCACAGACTCATGGCATTGCTCTTGGAGTGAATTTAAGGCTGATCAAATCCATGCGGCTTGGCCTGACAGGTGCGCGTTGTCTGTCTGTGGTTTAATAGCACTTGTTTTCCCTTATCGTCCAAAGAAGTCATTCAGACTCTAGGCGAGACAAGTCGTCCTTTGAGATGATGCACGTGGCATGAGGACATTAAGGGTATTAACAACCCCTTGAGCAAGCTTCTTCTTCTTTGTGTGGCGCTACAGTCCGGGATGGACCTGGGCCTCAACCAACATGCCTCTCCAACTAGCGCGATCTCTGGCTAGCTGTCTCCAGTTTCACACACCAAGTTGGTTGAGGTCCTTCTCCACTTGGGTGCGCCACCTTAAACGCGGGCGTCCTCTGTTGCGTTGCCCGACAGGTTCGGATTCGAAGATTCTTCGGGCCGGAGCTGTGGTGTCCATACGCTCTACATGACCTAGCCACCGTAGGCGTTGGATCCGTAGACGCCTAACTAGGCTCATGTTGCTGTACAGCCCGTTCAGTTCGTGATTGAATCTTCTCCTCCTGAAGTTTTCTCTCAAAGAGACCCATGACTTCTTCACCCGCTTTCGAGATTGTCCATGCCTCTGCGCCGTATAGCAGGACTGGGATGATTAAAGTCTTATATAGAGTCAACTTGATTCTTCGAGAGAGGGCTCTATTACTCAAGTGCCTCTTGAGCCCGAAGAAACAGCGGTTGGCAAGAGTTATCCTATGCTTGATCTCGGTACTGAGCAAGCGCTTATTATAAAAAAAAACTTTGCCGACAGCCATCGTGATCTCTTAACCGACAGCAGAGTGGAAACAGACTTTGCCCGGATCACTCCAGACACGTCGCTTTTGTTCTCCTAGCACCTTCTCGAAGGAAGCTGAGAAACCTAGACTTGAACTGCCTGTCACGCCGTCCGAACTGTTACGTCGTCTCCCCAAGAGATCAACGAGGGCAGTGTACCACAGTGGGTCTTATTCTGTTACATGTCAGCTAGACAGTATGCTGGCAAGTGTTCCACCAATCGATGTGGTCTCCACCCTAATGTCTTCGTCACTTCATCCCAAACTTTCGTGAGAACACAAAAAATCCAAACAAAAGCCAATCCCTCTTAAATCAACGTCCACCGATTCAGTCCTTCTCAGTGCTTTAACACGCTCTAAAGACCTGCTGTCTAATTAATATCATTCAATTCTGCACGAACTGCCAAACCTTATGCGGTCTTCCCGTGAACGTGGTCTCCTTACGAACAGAGAGTTTTTATTTGCAAAACCCCTAAGAGGGTCACGCTCGAAGCATTCAACCAATGTGTATGCCGAGAAAACTTCCACCCAAAAGTAAACTTCACCGTTCATTGATTTAAAGTTTTTTTTTTCCTCTTCGCCTGACTCACAGGATATCTTCATTCCCAATTCAATGTGCCTCCATCAGCACACACAACAGGGCACAAACAAAAAAAAAAAAAACATAATTGATTTTTAGCAGCTCATTCTTTTCGATTTTCATCATCATCAATAATAATGAGAATCAATAAGACCAACGAACCAATGCATTTTAAATCGCGTTCATACTTGATTATCCGATGCGAAAAAACGAGCCAGCAAAATTCATGTCTACGCATTATTCTCTGCTCCCGCACACGCACGCTCACCTGATGCCAATCACTTTCCATCACCTTTTGCTGGAAAGTGAAATAAATTTCAAAAATCGAATGAGAAACAAAAAATGAAAAAAAAAACGACTGAACCATCCCTAATTGGAATCATGTGAGAAAAATGTGGTTTGAAACAGTTTTCAGACTATTTTGCATGGTTTAGCCAAAATCGAACAAAAAAAAGGTTTACATCAGTAAAGACTCTTATTAAATAAATTAATAAAAAAAACATTTTAATTTGTTCTTATGTTGTCTTTTGATTTCTGTTTCATTTTGATCACAAGTTCAATTATTTTTTCCTCCTCCTCTCACTTTTTTCTCGAAATCTGTTTGTCCTTTAATTGGTTTGAATCTAGACTCTATGTGCAAATCAAAATTGCAAAAAAAAACAACATAAACAATTTCAATCTATTTCTGTGTGTATTATCTGTGTATATTTCTTTTTTGAGATATATTTACATTGTTTTTATTTGTTTTAATTTTATTTGTTAACAAACAAAAAAAAATGGCTTATTGCACCGACCGAACAAAAAAAACCATTACTTAATCATAATTATTACAAACAGTTGGATTTGGTTTTGAATTCCGAAGATGGAGGGGATCTTTCCGATTTCATAACAAATGGCGAGTGGTATTTGATTGGTTAGTAAGAAATTTCTCTACCTACTATCTCTGTCTGTGTGTGTACATATATATATTCTTGTTGTGTCATTTGTTTTGTGTTCCTTTTTTGTTATTTCTATCAACAAATGCTTTTAGTTTTTTTTTTGGTTTTCTGTTGATGCTATTCGTAGGTGTATGGATTATTATTTTCGAATGTACAAAATTCCGTAGACAATTTATGATTTTTTTTCGATTTGAGAATGCATATAGTAATCGATTAATTTAAAAAAAAATAATTGTATATTCAAAATGACTATATGAAAAATATTTACTAACAATATTTATTAATTCTAACTAATGAAAATCAAAAAAAAACCAAAATGCCGAAACCAAAATTTAGCAATGCCTGGAAAAAAAAACACAATCACCTATCAATGCTGCCCAGAACCTTACGTCGATGTGACGTTCACAATACAAATACGTCGTCGAACACTTTATTACTTTTTCAATTTAATCGTACCGTGTGTGTTGATATCATCGATGGCTTTATTAGGATTCACTCTTCCACCCGATTCCGGAGAGAAACTAACATTAGGTATGTATGCTTCCATTCCTCTAACATAAACATTTTAAATCAAACGAAAAAAAAATATATTCTTTCTCTAAATGTGTATGTTTTTTATTCTCTAAGAAATCAGTGTGAAATGAAGGGACAGAGAAAAAAAAAGTGAACTTAAAAAGCATTTTATTTATATTAGATCATTTTTTCACCCATCGAAAGGTAGCGGATGTGAGAGGAGTACATGGTAAATGGTTTTAATTAAAACATCAAAGAAACTATCTGAATGCGTTACAAAGGAAGGGGATTATATCGAAATCTGTTGTTACATGGGTTTCGCTGTTATTTGTTGATATTCTCGTTTTTTCCAAACACTCTCTCCCCAGTCATTTTTATTTTTCTCCCTTTAATTTGACTATCTTTCCTTTGTTCTAAAAGCCAGTTGAATGCAATATTTGGGAGGGGTGAATAGAAAACTAATAGAATAGCTACCGCTAGATAGTCCAATCCCCCCGCCAGTCCAACAGGACTCGATATCCCCATAAATTCACATCGTTGACTGAATGTTTATTGGGAAAAGCTTTTATAAATGGAAATTCAAATTCAATTTTTGGAATAGTTTCAAACAAACAAGAGTTACGCTACCATGGCGGCGGCGTCATAATGTCTTAAATATATATATTTTTTTGTGGGGGGACATTTTTGAGTTATGAGTTTTAATCAAGCCCAATCCATTGGCTGTGTTTGCCAGGAGAGGTCATGAATTCGTGGTAGCTTCTGCTGCTCTGCCGGAGAAGGGTCTTAGGGAGTTATGATATTTTTTTTGTCATAGTTTTTAAATGGAAACTGAGAAGGATGCAAATTATTTGGTATTTTACACAAAACTTGGCAATAAATTTTCAGTGAACACTCGAGTGTCACTGGCTCCGGTGAATTCGGGAATAGTTTTTCTTTGACAATGGAGTTTGCTTCCATCGCTTCGAAGACTTTTCCGGTTGGTAGTCGAAATATTTTCAAGATGATAAGTTGGACTTAATTTTTAAGTGGACGATGTCGATGTCTGGCTCTGAGATTGACCGCTTAATAAGAACGACAATTTCAGTCGTTGGTAGTTTCAACATTGAAATCATTCTGGCAGCTTCCCCGACTGTCCGTTTGAAAAACGATCCCGTAATCAGGAAGGATTGGTGGCCCGTGGCGTTGTGGGTATGTGCGTCGACCCCAACCGCGACGTCGTTCGATTCCAGCTCTGAGCGACAAAAATAATTTTCACGACCCCATCTCTTTCGAGTTACTGACAATGCTCAAAGAGTATTTCCTGTCTAGAAAATAGCTTCTCAAACTTGGCCGTTCGGAGTCGGCATAAAACTGTAGGCCTCTTCCACTCGTGGGCGAACAATAGCACGCACAACACGAGTGGTTGGTGAGAAGCTAGGCCCTGGCCCCCTACGAGTTGTAGCGCTACCCATATAATCAGGAATACTGATGTTCATGTTTAACAATTCGGAGAAAATGTCCGCACCGGTGCCTGTTTGCATCTTCGAACCATCAGCACATGTGCATATATCTGACTGTTCGAATTATTGATGGGTTCACTTGTCGTCCACTCCTCTCTTGACGGGAGCTGGTATATGCTCAGTTCAGTTGCTTATGCGACGAATTCTTACAATCCAACTATCAGAAGACTTTTCTTTAAAAAAGGGACTTCCAAATACGTACATGGTTTTGGAATCGGATTAAACCATGAGAAGAAACGTAAGTAAAGCTAAGTTTTTTCTTGTTCTTTGGCTGGTACCACAGTTCAGAGGTGGACCTTGCACTGTGCCAATATGCCATTCCATGTACAAGGTACGTAGATTCATCAGATTGGAGACCTTTTCCATTTGCATACAGTCCCATTATATCAACCATAATCAGCTTGTACGTTTGTACAATCTACTAAAATTCACCACTTTCGAAGAAAGTTCACACAACTTCAGCACGTAAAGTCAATCAATATAGATGTAGACCTAATCAAACGAAAAACAAGCACTTCTTCTACCCAGCCTAGTCGTTCGAGGCACTGAATCTGTAGATGCCTGGCCAGGCTCATTTCGCTATACAGCCAGTACAATGTGTGGTTGAATCCACTTCAGATCCCATAAACGTTAAAAAAATCTAACATAGAACTTTTACTTTGAAGAGAAAAACGAATCGTTCATCCACTTTGGAAATGCAAGAAGGTGTTTGATGATCAGGGCAATTCATAAAGCCAGATGTCAGCTTATTGATCTAAACAGTGTTACCACAGGTTGAATTATTTATGAGTGCCAGAAGCTCAAAATACGAGTATTTTTGAAAATAAATGAATCCCAACAAAGGTTGTTGATAACACAATGACTCCTTATGTGAAACAAGTTTTTTTGTTGTTGGTGGTTTTAATACTACAAAGGAGCACTCAAACTCAAGACTGGTTTATTGTACTACCAGGCAGCAACCTACAATTTTTTCTGAAGACCAGCAGACGCTTCTGTGATGAAGAGGCTGGAGAATCAACTCATCAGCTTTCACCACATCAGCGCCGAAGACCTGCCGCTTGATCCAAGCACAGGTGAAACAGTGACAGAAGAGGTGCTTTGCCGTATCGTCGTCCTCTCCACAGGCGTCACATATGATAACTTCGCTTAAACTAAGCACTGACATTACGCGGATTTCTTACAGGCTTTTGGGGGCAAAACGCTTGGTCTATCTAATTTACATATTGGAGAATCATGCTGTCTACGATTGTGCTGGAGAGGTCCAACCACCAATGGAAGCCCTAACCACAGACGCAGACAGTTCGCGACCAGGTTCAGGTCATGAGAAAGTTTCCTCTAATCGTTGCCTGGGATCCAGATGAGTTTCAGTGAATTTTGACTGGCAAGAGAGGATTTGCATTCCTGAACTATCTTGGAAGTGGTTAAAGCATTGAGTAATGCCTAGAGTACAGCTCGACTGTCACTACAGACACAGATACGTCAACCAGTCCACCTGTTCTTCACAATATGGTTTGTAACCATTAGGATCGCATATGTTTCCGCTTGGCAAAACGATGCACATTTTCCTAATGACGTGTACAGTCCTCCACAAAAACACCAGCGCCGGACCCTTTATTGGTTTTGGAACCATCCATGTACATACGACTACATTCCTTTCCTGACTCGAAGTCTGGCCAGAGCCATTTCTGGGTGCAGCGCTAGTATGTGCTCAGGCATTTTAAATGAAAGCATTCAGTAAACATCAAAGCAAGTGGGAATGAGAAATGAAAATTACGTTAAATGAGTCAAATCTAAAAATTATGAGCCCCCGAGTCAGGATAATGAAAATGAGTCCTTTTGACTCTATAGAGTCCCTGTGGTAACACTGGATCTAAAGCAATTACATGTAAGACTGACGCATTATTCAGTTCATTTCGCTCATGATAATATTCCGATGCAGGGTGACCGAATAAGAAGGACAGTGGGATATATGAAAATGATTCTGCGTTTATTTTGAGCAACATTAATGGTGACAGGAGCAGTCGTGTCTTTTGTAGGCCATGTCCTCCATCAACACGAGGTTTTAAGTGCTTAAAGACGTCGATATTGCTTCGTTTAATTAAGAGCGTACAGAGCGCATTAATGGAGACATTAGCAGTTGTGTCATTTGTAGGCCATGTCCTCCATCAAATCGACGTTTTAAGTGCTTAAAGACGTTGGTCTTGTATAGGGCATACATATGCTTAGCATCTCCTTACCTGGTGCTTCGTGGTGTGATTCACTGCAATGCTTCACTGGGCCACCAGATGCCAAAGAAGATACCGACGTTCATGCCCATGTAGGTTTTCAAGCCCTTCCTCTAGACAGCACCAGTTCTGACCGAACCACGTTTTCCGGCACTCAGCAGGATTTCGTTGGAAGTTCTGTTCAAGTATGAGTTTCTTTAAAGTATGAGATATTTTTTAAGCGTACGCTGAGGGTTTAATATTCCCAGAAGCGTCGTCGTCCTTCTCTTACAGATTCATTTCTAATGAATTCCAACCGCTTCTCTGTTTTGTTTTTATGAATTCCCTTCAAGAGAATTGCAGCGTTTAATCGAAATAGCATCCTTTTTAAATAATTAACTCTGTGTTGGGGAAGGAAATATTAAGACGGTATTTATTGTTTTTTTTTAATTTATCCTCGTGAA
The DNA here is from genome assembly GCA_916610145.1 of Eristalis arbustorum. Taxonomy (NCBI): domain Eukaryota; kingdom Metazoa; phylum Arthropoda; class Insecta; order Diptera; family Syrphidae; genus Eristalis; species Eristalis arbustorum. The sequence goes on from OU744319.1 coordinate 68,454,241, forward strand.
TAAACACTCAAAAAATAGTGCAAAAATAAACTAAGCAACCAATCAGGTGTCAATCAACGATGTGAATTTTTCTTAACCCCACTTCTAGCCAGGATGGATTCAATAACAAAACTTTTCCTCTTCAAAGGTTACCCAAAAAAAAAACAATTTCGGACAATTTAAATATATATTATAAATAAACTTAACAGATGCCTTAAAAATATATTTTATTCAACATTAGTTCTTCATATTTTTTGTTTTCATTTAAATTTCATTTAAATTCACTCTCAGTTTGCATTTAATTTTCCATATCATTTAACCGAAAAAATCAAAAACAAAATCGAAGAAAACGAACGAATATATATTTTCCAATTTTTTTCTATTTCTTTTTTTTTCGAAATTTTTTTTCCAGGCGTTACAATACTTCTATCATTAACAGTTTTCCTTAATCTCGTTGCCGAATCAATGCCGACAACGTCGGATGCTGTTCCTCTTATAGGTACAAGATCACATTAAAGGGAATCAAATTCCCAATCCATACCACTCGCTAGTGAATGACAAAATGTTTATCGAACACATAAAATAAAACGAAAAAAAAAAACAATCGCCTCGTATTTCATAAGAAAAAAAGATAAATGTCTTGTTTTTGTTGAACGACTAAGAGCATCTCGTCAATTTAGAGAATGTTTTAAATGATTTTTCATATAAGTCCGTTGCGGTTTTGTGTGTCCTTTGTAGTTTCAACGTTGAGTTATATGAAAAATATGTTTTTTCCAAACAAACACATTCAGACAACATTCTAGTTTATCTTTCCGCGATGATTTCTGTTTATTTGTTTCTGTTCTTTCGTTCTGAATTGGTATCATGTAAAGTGTTAAAAAAAAAAAAAGAAATATTCAACAATTTTTCCTTTTGATTTATGTTTCGGATTGCCAAAAAAAAAACAAAAAATCAGTGTATGCGAACGAACGAAATCGTCTTAGAGAATTTTCTACATGTTATGTTCTTGATTTTAAGGAAAACGATTTTGTTTTATTATTTTACTTGGTTTGGAATATGTTTTTTGTTTTAATTTAAGAAAGACAAACAATTAATGTATAATTTTCCTTGTGCTAATTCCATATGTCTATATATATATGAATTCATTTTAAATGGGTGCTTAATGCGAGTATATTTCCAAGAAAGGATATGTTTGTTGAATAGTGAAGAACAAACGATTTATGTTTTCCTTGATTCCATTTCATGTTTGTGTTCTCGTTTTCGTTTCATTTTCTTTGATTAACTCTTTCATTCATTAGATGATTGTTTTTGGTTTTATTTTGTAACTTAAACCTAATTTCCTTCATTTGTTTAAATATAATCAACATAAATATCGTACTGTATCGACGTTAACATTTTTCAAGTGTAAATATGCTCATAAATGTATAATCTATCCAAACAAAAAAAATATATATACAAATGAATGATTCACAAATCGAGTGTCCGAAATTCGTTTATACCAACCATCCAATCATCATCAGTGGCCACAGATACATCTCTATATGTGTATGTGTTTTTCTCGATGTTCCATATTAAATATCGTATATTTTTTAATTTATTTTTTATTTTCTCTCTCTCGCTCTCGATGATGTTGTGACGAAAAAAAAAATCATCAACAAAGCAAAGAAACAAATATAAATGAATAAGATGAGTAAAGCAATGATTACACTCAGGACTAATGTCATTTGATACTTGGTATACTTGAGGAAACCTTACCTAACCCACTCTACAGAGTGACAGATAGATTAGAACACATTCACTCCGGTTTAGGGACACAATGATGTAAATGTACTCTTTTGTAATTATTGGAATTGCGTTGTAAGCTGTTTTGAAACTAGGGAACTTATGTATATAATGTAACCAGATTTGCATGTCCTTTGATTATGTTTTTGTGCCCTCCCCCTCGTTTAGCTTGCATTTGATAGATTTTCGTTCTTAACCGAATTAAATGAAAACGATTGAAATAGATTAATGACTCTAGTCTCTCGATGATTTGTAGACTTAGGCAAGAACTTCTAGAATGTTTAATTGCACAAGAAGAAACTGATCTCCCTTTCTCACTCTCGCTCTCTCTCTCTCTCATCTTCATAGTACTTAAGCCTGAGACATTTAGGATGTCTCACATCACAAGCATCGCCATAAGCCTAAGGATTAAGTTATTTATTTGTGAACTAATTGCGGGAAAGATTTTTGTTATCTCATGATGCTTTGTGTATACGAAGGGGGTGGGAAATGGGATTTTGTGGAGTGTGTCCTCGTGGGGTTTGATGTGATGTGGACCATTCAGACATCGAGTATTTAAATGAATATGATGGGATTTGGGTGCATTTAGTTCCGTTTTTGACACATCATGGCTTCCGGCTGATCATCCAACAAGAGGTGTCATTTTGAATTTGTTGAAAAAGTTGCATCCTTTCTCAAAAACGCGTACATTTTTTTTCTACTTGATGCACAGATTCTGCGGTTAATTTTGATATATAATTTCCATATCAACTGTGCCTGCAAAGAAGTCATTTTTGACTTCATTGACAACATTTGACGAAATTTGTAGTCACTTTTGTCACGGAGTTTTCACTGTTCCCATGTTTTCCTAAGCCAATGAGTCGATGGTGGAGGACTGGTATATGCTGTACGCTAATCGAAGGGTGTGATGGTGCACGAAACAACTATGGCCTACCCTCAATTTGAGACGCCCGCAAATCCTGCTTGGAATGAACAGAGTCCGACTCTCATTTGAGACTGTCTTACAGGCACTTTGCCATCCGGTGTCGCTGGGTAAACCACGCGCTATTTGGATCTGTCTTACAGACACTTCATCATCCGCATGATCCACTAAAGGTGTCGCTGTTTAAAGCATGCACTAGAGATTTTCAGGCCATTCGATCCTCTGCCATCGACTCTAACTCCTTTCTCAAAAAGGCGTACATAAAATTCAAAAGACTCCTCATCTAACTCCTCAGTATTTATGCCCATTCGCAACCAAGCAAGTTTTGAACTTGGTCCGACCACCTCGCCCTGGTTCTTCAATTGCGACGCCTTCCTGACGGAGTTCAATTAAGGCGGAGTTCAATTAAGGGAGACGTGATGATTTATTCCGCATTTTAATTCATTCCCTACTTACGAGTAGAACAAATGGAACGACTTTTGAATATATCAAGTGAACGCATCGAACCGTGGAACCTATCGTTTAATTTTTGTTCAATATTTTGTTTTTCAAAGTTTAACATTTGCAGACGTCAAATGCAAACAGCCGTAAGTACTAAGCAGTTCACAAAACAAATAAATTCACAAGTTTTTCTCGACAAAATTCTTTCACAATTTCACCTCTCAATGAACCAACACAAACATAAATAAAAAAAAAGAATAAACAAACAAAACTCTTCTCTTTTTGATTTTTGAAAAAAATAAGCACCCCTCAAGGGTCTAACTAAACCTCAGCAGACCGCACATTTTTCTTCCTGCACCAGTTCACACATAAAATTCACAAGACTCCTCATCAGTTTCCGATTTTTTCTTTCTAGTTCACTAAAATCTAAAACAACAAAATATCAATAAAACAAAAAACAATTACTCAAAATATCTGTAGACAACAAGATAGACGAGTTGCAACTCCATTTTGATTAAGAACCACAAAAACCCCACCGTTAAGAGGGGAAACAAAAAACTTAGGCTCCATAGGAAAATAAATTAGACTTAAAATAGATATAATTGTAAATCATAGCAAATAGTTGAGTGGTCATAATTTAAAATGTAAGCTCTGCCGGTCGTCCTTGTGTGAATCAGTTTGAATGAGGGGGGTGAAAATTAGAGTGTGCCTGTGTGCGTGCTCGTGAGTCTTCGATGCGAGTGAGAGAGGGAGGAAATGATGTATATGTATAAAATAACGAATTTTCTTTGTTAAATTAATTTAATTTTCTTAATGTATCTTTATTGTCGTGGATGACACTTAGGGCAGCCGCAAAGCCGCTAGATTGCTCTCAGCTCCTTCTCCTTCCACACAGATACAATATTTTACTGACAGATTTTGTGTGGAAAATTTGTCGTTTGGTAATATTTTGAAGGGACGACACATTGGGTCCTAGATCATTTGGTTTCTTTTTTTTTTCTTCTGTTTCTTTGAATGTAATTTAATTTGATGTAATGGAATTTAATTTTGTGTTAAAGGAAATAAGGGAACGCTTTTTACTGGGACATTTTTAATAAAAGCGAAAAACACTTGTCTCGGCGACGGAGAGAGTGGAAATTAGGAGTAGTCATGGTTTGTGCTTTGTTTCTGAGCACGGCCTGGTTGTAATTCAACCGATTTCCTATTGCCCATGGCCTGTGAAGGATGGACAAGAGCTTCTGGACTTGGACATTGTCAAGGCGGGCGTGTGATTTATGTTGCATGAGGTTACAAGCTAATTTATTCACAAGAAGGCGAGGACAAATGGAAGATACGCATTTGAAGAAAATTTAATTTGTCAAAATTGAGTCCATTTGAAAGGCCAATCCGTCGTGGTCACCATGTTGCCAACCATTCTGTGACAGAAGATGGTGAGGCAATTTGGGGCTTGTGCATTTGTATTTGATTTCGTCACTTCCATATCCTTTCTCAGACAGTCAGGGTAGTCTCTGAGTACTCGTCCGGCATCGGTTCTGGTTAAATGAAAAGATGCCGCCGTTCGTTTGTGATTGTTCATGGATCCAAAACTGACGAGGTAATAGGTGAGAATTGGTCGGTTTTCGAAAGACCGCCATGCCAGCACATCCTTAGATCTCTAAGCATCCTGTTGTTTGACTCGTTGCCAGAGCTGTATCTAGAGACCAGTTGATCTTCTCCGATGGTCTTGTAGAGAAGAAGGTGGGCTTTGAATTCCATGAACAGCTCTCTTCATGGGAAACTTTAGACAACATCGATTACCTCGTAGCAAGCTTTCATTGGCTCAACTGTTCTCTTCATGGGCAACTTTAGATAACATCGATTACCTCGTAGCAAGCTTTTATTGATTCAACTGGAAGCAACCATTTTCATTTCAACATTGAGCCGAAGTTGTCGTATAGACATGTAACTTGTAAACCTTGCCGTCCATCACGAAGCCACGGTCTGGTTCAAAAATGATACAAATTGTGTCCGCAAAAGTGTGAATTCAAGAGCAGGCACTCGTTGGCTGCTTCCCTTTAATTTCCTTACACAAATGACCTCCCGACTTCCATTGCCATCATTTTCTTTGGTTTGTTGTTTGAAATCTTGTGTTTTTAGTTTCGTTTCTTGCAGAAAAAGAGGGAATTTCCTCGCGTCACCTCGGATTAGTCGTAGGAAGCAGTGTGTATAGATTAATTTAACCAAACAGCTTACAGCCTTATATGCCCTTAAGTATGTATCTCTTATGAACAAACATTTTATAATTAAGAGGGTCAGGGAAGAAACAAAAAAAAAAAACAAAATCTTTAATCAAAAAAACATTATTTTTGTGACATTATTCTTGGTATTTTATTTTTGTTTCAGGAGTTACAATTCTTCTATCGCTCACAGTGTTTCTCAACCTTGTAGCTGAGACATTGCCCCAAGTATCTGATGCAATCCCCTTGTTAGGTAGTGATTGCATTGCAATGCAAATTATCTTTTTTTTTCTACTAATCTCTCAAAAAAAAAAAAAAACTAACACACAAATTAATAAGTGAATTTTTTTTAAAAAAAGTACTATATCTTTATGTTTACTCTATATATATATGATTATATCTTAAATATCTATATATATATTATATGTGTATGTCAAGGATGTCGTTATTTTGGTTTGGTTTCTTTCCGTTCGTTGGAGTCCTGTTTTTTTTCCGATTTTTGTTTTCTACTTTCTGATGTTTTTTCGATGAATTTTCGTTCGTATTCGTTTTCTTTTCGCTCAAAAAGTTGTTGCAGTTGATGATATATAATGTTTTTTTGTTTATAAACAAATGTTTCAAATATTCCTTAAACAAAAAATAATGCTATACTGTTGTTTTCCTTTTGACTTGTGTTTCCGTCTGCTAAGTTTGTTGGTCTTCAGTTGCGGTTAATTCAATAACACCAAATCGAGTAACAAATAATTCTAATGCTCATTAAATGATGGCGCATCACTGCAAGTTGTTTAACTAAATAGAATCTCTTACTCTTTTTTCTTTTGGGAAATCTCCAACACAGTCTCTCTGACAAAAAGCTAATAATAATAATTTTCCTGATGCAGACTTAAATAATAAAAAACAAAAAAAAGCTAAGATAGATCTAAACAAACGCAAAGATTTAATAAATAAAACCTTCAAGTGCAAATGACAAACAAACAAAAAAACAATAAATCGCTTCTTCATTTATAATATATCTATCTATCTATTATATATTGTATACTCACAATGAGATGTTTTCTGTTCTTAGACGTTTATCTAATTCACCCTTGTCTTCACTGTCATATCGCTATGTGTACTTATTATTTGTTGATCTTCTGTTGTTGTTTTTCTTTTTCGATTTGATTTTCTCTGATCTCTATCCTATGTACTTTGACCCATTTTGGAATGATATTTTTTGATCAGAACCTGAGCAAAAGAATACAAACTTTTATGTAATCGTACGATAAATGTTTTTGAGAAAAATCTACATAGAAACAAAATTAACAAACAGCCTCTATTTATTATCCTTCCATCATCCATGTCATGAGTAAAATATCATTTCATCTTGAATGGGTCTTAGGAGCATCCATTATTTTATGTGTTCCTACTAGATGTTCGTTAAAGTGTGTTACCACAAATTTGTTGTATTTTTTCTGTTTTTTTCAAACATATATTCATAACCAACTATATATCGTATTGTCTCTTAAATATTTATGCAAAACAAAAAAATAATAATATTAATCCGTGTAAGAAATCAGTGGTTTTGATGTTTACATTAGTCTGACAGTATTAATACCTCCCTCTCACCAGTACGAAGATATATTTGCTATTCTACTTCCTTGCGGATTTGTGGAAAATCGAAATATATCCCGTATCACATGATTATTTATTTTTTAGTTTCTTTTCTTAAATGTTTGCACTGGAATATTGCAATTTTTATTTGTTGTACCTTCTGTTGAATATCTAATTTACTCCGTATCTTAATCAGTGATTTTCGTATTTGATGCTTTCTTCTGTTAAACGAAAAAAGAAACGAGTTGATTGAAAGCTTTCAAGTGATTTTTAAGGAAGAATACAATTTATTACTTATTCGGAGGGATGATGTACAAAATCAATGAATAAACAATTAAATCGTGCGATTACTTCTAATTCTTTGAAGGTTCTATAATATCAAAAAGTATTGTTAACCAAAATGAGAATACAAGTATGTTTTTTGTTCAAATTTTTATTTATCTCCCTTTTAAGTTGTTGACCATTATTATTTGTTCTCGATCCAGGGGGCGTTCTCTCAAACCTCTCTTCCCAGCAAAGGAACTCCCAAACCATGGGATACAAAAACAAAAATGGAACCTCTTTGATACCCTCTCCTTGCAATCAGAAAAAAGGAATAAAACATTGTACATGCTTGCTTGTTTCAAAGATCCTACTTAATGTTGACTTGTTAACATTCTAATTCACAGGTGTTACAATACTTCTGTCGCAAACAGTTTTCTCACTATTGGTTGGTAATGTTATCACCAAGACGAGTGAAGCCGTACCATTGTTAGGTATTTGAAACTCAAACCAAAAATCCAAATCCAATTTCTACACACAAAAAACCTTATTTTTTATTTTTTCCTAAGCTAAAAAATATTAAATCTTATATAACAGAAAAACAAAAAACAAAAAAAAATCCTTTTCTCTCTTTTAGATCGCTCTCTAATTTCAAATAGACAAAGATTTACTAAATGCAAACTAATTCGATGAGAAGACTAACTTAAAAACAAAAATCTTATATATATACCCTCCATGCATTGTGTATCTAAAGAAAAAAAAAACTTAAATAAAACATCAGAGGTTAAATGAATTAAACTAAGAGTGTGTGAACGAAAAAATAAAACATATTAATCTACTTCTCCTGCTACTTCTTCTACTACTTGTAAAATAATGAACAAGACTTGAAAGAAGTTTGACAAACTAAAACCGTACAATCTTTAGATGATAATTTGCAGTTTTCTATTTGTAGGTCTTGCGCATGATATGAAAGAATCAAATCAAAAAACAAACAACTATACACTCAAAGCTACAAGATTTAAAATTATTATTTGACTTTCATTTTCTTTTTGAACAAAATTATGAACTTTTACCAACTGTTGATAGAACAACGCTACACAGATGAATTGTTTTTTCCTCCCCTTTTTTCCCTTTTATCTTATGAATTAGAAGTAATCAAACGATCTAACGTGTTCTCTAGCAATGGGAAAGTTCGATAAAAAAAAATAACACAGAAATGTGACTGAGTTTTGTGGTGATTTTGCAAATTTTTCGTTTCTCTTTGGTTGATTTAGTTTGGTTGGGAACCCCTTATGTTTTGAATGCTGAAAACGCATATTCCTAAATGCATTGTAAATAACATGATGTAGGCTATCTGTAGACTCTGTATGAATTTATTAAGTATCCTCTTGTTAGTTAGTCGATTAATTTGTTGTATTTCTTCTTCGGTTAGGATGATAATGAAATACTCTAATAGCACATTTATGTATTTTATTAATCAGGCATTCATGCAAAGTAGACAACTGGATTCCTCATCCGCAATAAACGTCTAGCCAGGAACCTTTAAGCCTGCTCTCGTACGCGCAGTTAAATTTAGAGACTCGTTGGAACTCTTTGGAATGCTCTTCCCAACCCTATATTTCCAACAGACTACAATCTGCATTCGTCCATGTCTCTAGATCATTGTTAACGTTCATGTACTGTCGGGAACATGTTTCGGCATTAAGGGTAACGATCAATTTCGACTTCGTCCTACCATAAAGAGGATGTAAAACTATTTATCCATAGAAGCTTTTTTGAAGATGTAAACGTTTCGTTCCCAAAAGTTCGCTTTTTTTGTTACTTGATTTACCATCACTCTCTTGTGCTCAACGGGCACCATTAGTCATGCTTAACTCCTTGGTGGACAAAGGCTTTAACGAGCCAGCATCCCTAACCAGATATGATAGAACTATCCAGCAGAGATAAGGTGTAGAGACACCCGACTTCCTCTTGCCAATTGATTTCGTTTGACAGTTTTTTCTAACATTTCACAAATATTCACTCAGGCCTAATATTTTATATTAAAACAAATTGGTGCGGCCCCAAGCCATGTAACAAGTAATATGTATCGTTCAGGCCCATAACGGTTGCTCTTGTGGTGTGATAGGGGCTTACCTGTCTGGAAAGACGAATATCTCTATGCTCACTTATATCTGCTATCTAGTTACACACTCCAAGCTTTTAAACGTCCTTCTCCTCCTGCATACGCCGCGAATGTGGCGCCCTCTTCTTCATTGCTCCCATGCCTGACGTTCACAAATTGCCTTCTTCTGTCTTCCTGGCATATTTCATTCAAATTTAAAACAATAACTAGCAGCACGATGCTAAGAGTAAGTTCAGGCAATTCTTTCTGTGGTGTTGTTTGCAGTTGTCTTCTGGCTTCGATTGAACATTGTTGCATAGTCGCGAAGCTCAAAACTGAATCGATCAGACCAACACTAAGCTTCACCCGATGACCCCATGCATGTCCAGACTCAGCCATCGATTACTGGCCTTGTTTAAAGCTGAACGTCTAGTGGTTTCCCTTCTCTTAACCAGAGAATATCATTGACGGCACAACATTGACAGCTTCTGTACAATCATTGCTCAAGGCTGGATGATCTTACATCTCTGGAACATCATCGATTTCATTTTGTTCCTCAAGAGGACGTATGGTTGGGAGATAAGGCACCTACAAGAGTCGTGAATGGTCCTATCGGTCTCTACAACTGACTTCTCTCTCTCAGCTCACATCTCAACGAATTTCAGACCATTCAATCCCCTGATCATCACTCATCAAAACAACCAAATTAGTTTTCAATCAATGTGCTATTAGAGTATGCAAAGATAAAAGATCTTGTCAATAAAACAAAACATATCTAACACAACGCAAGATATTTAGGACACTGTCTCAATATGTTAGGTTCGCCAAAACGTTGAATAAAACAAAATGATTTCAAATAACTTCTCAATAAATCTTAAAAAACCGACCTTTCAATGCTTTGCACACATTCTAGTTCTCTCTAGTTTTGAATATTGATTTTATGAATACTTTTGTACATACAAATTATCCGTGCGTATACGACTATAAGCTCTAGGTGGGTAAGAAGACGGCAAAATATTATTTATTCACTCTCTCTCTCTCTCACCCTCCCTCCATCTCTCTTTCTCTTTGTCGTTTGTGTTCTTTCGCATTTAGTTTGATTCTCCTTTTTTTTTCAGTTCCATTTGTATATGCGTAAGCCTCACATTAACGCTTCCAAGTAGCCTAGATTCGAATTCAATTAGTAGTCCTGTTGCACATAAATCCTTCGTGTATCGCAATCGTTAACTAGCTCAAAATGTAAACAAAAATTCAAATGTAAAGCAGCTTTGCAACACGACGTTGAATAAAAATAAAAATAATTCAAAGCCAAAAGTAAAGTAAACAAAAAGAAACACACCTCCTCTGGAACTGTCCACGTGCTTCTTAATTGAATTATTTCCTTAGCTTGCTTACGAACATAGTCTTACCCCAAATCACGTATGAATATGTCTAGGAACAAGTTGTTTTTCGTTGAAGCTTTGTTGGTGCCTTTTACGTATTTCTTTTAATTGCAATTAAACAGTAACTCTCTCGTACAACTACAAAGCCTCTTTCTAAATCCACATTTATGGTAGACCACAAGGTTGACGATGTTTCCGTTCTTGTTTTTTCCTTCTTTTCTTATAAGTTTCAAAACTGCTCTCTCTCTCTCTGTATAAATATATGCTTATATATAAAAAATCAAATTCCTCTTCTTTCCAAGTATCAAAAGCGACTAAAATAAAATAAATCGAATTAAATGCAAAAAAAATCAAACAAATTACTTATTCAGTCTTTTTTTAAATAAAGAATCGTTGTTGAAACCAAACAAAGAAACAAAAAAAAAATAAATTAACTAACCAAAAAAATATATCATAAATCGTATTTAAAGCAAAAAAAATTCAATAAATCATGTGTTAATTTTTTTTAGAAACAATTCAAATCCAGTATACAGTTAATTCCAAGACATTCTTTGTATGTACATACAATCAGCTAAATATACCCCCCACCCTGTTCATTGTTATTCAAAGAGAACTAACTCACCTTTAGAATTTGTCATTTCATTTTTGTTATTTCAAACATCTTCGTTTCTTTTCTTTTCAATTAATTTTTTAACTTCGTTTCGAATGGCACATGTTTCGTTAGAACAAGTCACGTTGTTTCAATCAACACATACCTACTCTAACATCAAGTGTTTCAATCGGTTTCTTATTTTTATTCCTTTGTTGTGCATACATCTTTTGAAAATAAAAAATTCTGTCGCCGGTTGGGAGTGTGAGACAGTCACAGTCAGTTGACCTAATCCTTTCTTGGCTCTTAGAGTGCAATTTTGACTAAAGATTGTGACATGTTGCCTACCCTTTTTTCTGGCGTCATTAGAAGCTTGTTTTAGAAGCTTGTTCCATGATCGGAATCTCAAAACTGAGTCAATCTGACGAACACGAAATTTCATCCGCTTCTTTGATTCGACGATTCCGACTTTGATTCCAGACTCAGCCATTCGTTGTCCGTCGTCCTGGCTTTATTTAAAGCTAAGTCGTCTAGTTTTTCTCTCTTGTCGAACTCAGCCGTGTTTGTTCACTGGATAGCTACAAGCTCTGCCAGTCCACGGCCTTCGTTCGCAAGACTATCCACCTTTCATTTCCTTGGATATGTACTGGCAATGCTGTCCAGCATAGGGTCTATCAAGGTCTATTGCACTGATTCTGAATAAGAATAGTTTCCAATATCCGAGACCACTCCACCACGTTACATCCCAGCTCAAAAACACTCAGAATAAATTATTTGACCGCACTTTCACTAGAGTCGAAGAAGTTGATGTGTGTCGCCGGGTCTTATGCTGTCCACTGTGCACTAAACTAAGTCCAAGGCCACGGTTCGACACTAAAATTTTCCTGTCTTGACGCCGTGACCCTTTCAATCGAAGTTATGCTGCAACGTGGATGAGAATGCAAAGATCAGCAAGTGAAGCAAATGCCCCAAAAAAGGTAGTAGACTCACAAGAAGTGAAGCCGATATAAACAAAAGGTGTGAGTGTGTCACATGACTGCCGCCAAATAGTGGAAAACTCCTCGCCTACTACTTCTTCTTTGATTGGCGCTACAGTCCGGAGAGGACCTAGGCCTCAACCAACATGCCTCTCGAGCCAGCACGATCTTTCGCCAGCTGCCTCCAGCTGTGCACAAAAAGTTGGTTGAGGTCCTTTTGCACTTGTGTGGGCCATCTCGTGCGAGAACGTCCTCTGTTGCGCTGTCCCAATAGCTCGATGTCGAAGACTCTTTGGGCCGGAGCTGTGATGTGATACATGACCTATCCATCTTAAGCGTTGGATCCGAAGACGCTTAACTAGGTGTATGCCGCTGTATAGCCCGTACAGTTCGTGGTTGAACCTTCTCCTCCAAACGCCATCAACGCAAACAGGACCAAAGATCGTACGCAGAACTTTTCTCTCAAAACAAACAAGAGCTTCTTCATCCGCCTACTACTTCAGCAGCCGTAACGAGCTAAAAAGTGCCAGCATTGGCCAACTAAATCGGTTCATCAGCAGCACCAACTGGTTCCAGCGTTAGGAGAAGTCAATCCGCGTGGTATCACAATGGGCCTGCTCTGGCCTAAGTGTGACTGCTCTGCAGCAGTCAGCCACTACTACCTAACCTAACCTTCTTCAACAGCGTCCATGTCTCTGCGCCACAGAGCAAGACTGGGATGATCAGAGTTTTATACAAAGTCAACTTGGTGTTTCGAGAGCTCTGTCACTCAATTGACTCTTGAGCCCAAAGAAACAGCGTTTGGCAAGAGTCGCCTACTACTGCAAATGTTTATTTTCGAGCATTAGGTGGGGTGATGCATACGGCACAAGAGGGCCAAGAGGAGAGAGGCACAAGAGCAGTTTCAAAATTTAGCAGATTCTTGGGAAAAATATAAAGAATTCCTCTTCGTGATAAGCCAAACGAAGTAGAAAGTTGAAAGTGAAAGAGAAGTTGAGTTGCTACGTAGCAAATGCATGAAGAAGATCTGCTACATTCTCATCTCTGCTTTCAACAACAAGAGCACTGGAGCAGCTGAGGATGCGTTAACCAGAGAGCCAGGTTTCAACAACAAGAGCTCTTGAGGAGCAGTAAACCCTCATTCTTAGACAAGGGGACTTGTAGACTTTTTCTCAACCAGAGGTCATCATCCCGCGCATTGACAGATGTGAACAATTTCCCCTTTCTGCTTGCATTCTTGTGAACTCAACGATGAAGAGTCTTAGGTGCTGCTGCTTTCGATGAAGATTCTAAGGTGCAGGTGCTTTCTGTGGCTGTACATGTGTCAATCCTCCTGACCTAACCGCCCATGGGGACTCTATTGGTTGTGACAGTGCCGTCTATGCTATCTTTAGTCAACATAGTCGCATACTTGCCTTCTACGATTAAACTGGTGCAGCTGTCAAGTCCTAATCTTCCCACCATCTGTTGGTTCGTTTCACTCAACAAAAATGCCATGAAAAGTCAGTCTTTGGAGGAACTTTTCAGTTGGTCTTTGTTCGCCCTACTACTACGTGGTAGCCAGTGGCGTTGTGGGTATAAGCCTCGAGCCCAACCTCGACGTCGTGGGTTCGATACCTGTTCTGTGCGACAAAAATAAATTTCATGGCCACGCCTCTCTCGAGTCACTGACAATGCTCAAAGAGTAGGAAAAAGCTTCTCAAACTTGGCCGTTCGGTGTCTGCATAAAACTGTAGGTCCCTTCCATTCGTGGGCGAACAATAGCACGCACAACACGAGTGGTTGCTGAGAAGCCAAGCCCTGGCTCTCTACGTAAAGAGGGTGACTGGCACCACTTTGTTTTTGACCAGAATTCCATAGTTGAGTCGAGTCCATAGACAAGGTAGTCGGCAAAATGATGCAACAAATGCTCTTTAGAAAATGCTACTCTCTGACTCAGACAGTCATGGTTCCACAAGAGAAATACTTGCCAGTAGAGCAGACATCCCAAGGACTATTCTACGAACTTCGAACAGTGCCCCTTCTCAAGACTGGGACGAAAACATTGATCACCTCCAACACTTCCTCTCCGGCGACTATTTAATTTCATTCATCCTTCGGTTGTTAAGCGTTTCGATTTCTGTTTCTCCTTTTTTTTCATCAACAATTTTTTGGTATTTACTTTTCAGTTTGTATCCTGTTTTAAAATTGCGTGTGTATTTGTGTAGAGTATGCCATGTGTATGTTATAAATGTATATGTTCCATTTGTTAATGAACACATTGTTTGTTCCTCCATCCCTCTTGAAACCCAAAGAATCACTCATAACTGAGATCCAAATAAATCATAAATAACTAGATCTAACTAACCGAACATAGTTTAAACCTTTTTTTCTTATTAAATAATGCAGAGCTTAAATAAAACCCCGAACAAAAAAAAACCAACCTTTAAACAACCAACAATTGTATTGTATACTTTATACCTGAAACTAAACAACCTGAATGTATAAACAAACCGAATACTAAACTACCCAACAACAACAAGAACAAAAAACCAAAAACCAAAACCAAAACCAAAAAATTTAAACAGAAAATACGACTTTCTCCTTAATATTGGAATGTGTTATGTTGAATGCCTTCCCAGTTTTGGATATATGGATGTGCCTCTTCTCAATGTATTGGTAAATGTGAATTATGTTTCTTTCGTTCCTTTGGTTCTCACGTATTCATTTTCCTCTATTTTTCGATCCTTTTCTCGACTTTCTTTCGCTCACATTGATTTTTATGCGAGTGTTGTTTATCCGTCCTTCACCTTAGTTTGAGTTGGGATTATTTCTTTTTGTTCGTTTCCTTTATCAACTTTTATTCACTTTCAATCTTTTGCCAGTTAATTTAATTTCTTTTTACTTTTCATAAAAGTTATTCTTTTTCATGAGTACAAGCAAAAAAGAAGATAGTAGATTGGAATTCGGACCAAGAATTGAGAAAAGTTATTTCTTTAGGAACTCGATTTGATATATTTTCTGTTTTGTTAAATGTAAGTGGAGTTAATCAATCGCTGAGGAAGGTGAGTGGCAGGAATTGGAAGGTTTAAGAGTCAATTGAGGCAACTTTTCAATCATTCGTCAGATCCTCCTGAGTGATAGGAAAGAAAAGACAAGGTCCTTCTATGACAGGAACAAAGTTTCTACGTACAGAACCTTCTTTCTCTTGAAGAGACCAAGCATTTCTCCAACTACCTTTGAAAGTGTGCAAGCCACTGTGCTGTAGGTCAAGACTTACATCTTCTGTTGAATGTCAATTTGGTTCCTTGTGCTGTCTGTTGAAACCAAAATACAGCGTTTGTTGAGCATTTTTCTACAGTCGATCTCGGCACTATTAAACGTGGAGCCATAGTAGAGGAAGTCCCTGACCACCTCCAAGACATAGCAGTCGATTATGACGATGTGGCGATGAAGTGAATGTTGTATGTCTTTTCTTGCAGCTCCAGTCACGACCCATTGGTCAACATTTGCCCCCATAGCAATGGTCTAAGTGTGCTGGCAATTCCACTGGCAGGCCACTGACCTAACCTAACTCATGTCTCGTCTTGAAACCAGTAGATGCTTCAATTTCCCCTCGTTAACAAACAGACCCATCCATCCATCTCCAATGCTACTAAATGTTCAATTCAGTCCCACCAACTAAGAGCCAAACGGATCATCTAGCGCTAGAGTGTGAATGTGCATGGTTTTGAAGAAGTCACAGTTCACAGACGTAGCCTTAATGACATAAGTCGAATCTAGCTAAGAATGCAGCTCCTTTGGCGTAACAGAGGCCTAGGTAGGTACTTGTGGTAGTTCATAGGGAACATTTTTAACACTGTGTGCCGTTTAATGCCACCGCTCTACACAATTGAGGCGTCAGATTGGTATATCCAAACCTAAGGATTTTAGTTTCCTAATGCCTTATCCTTTGTAGACATCTTATCAACTTAATTGAAGGCCATCAAGCGCTCGCTGTTTGACCCTAGCGAGTGCCTGGCAGTTACAAAGGGAATGTGGCAAGATCTACTTCTCATCAGTGTTGTTGCAACTGCGACAGTGAGAGTTTTATGGGATGCCTAATTTTTACGCATGATTTCCTATCGGCCAGTGTCCTGTACAGACCGCCACCGATCTTGCGATATCATGTAGGTTTCCCAGTAGAACATCATTAGTTCTATATAGACCATACTCCAGTCTGATTTTTCTTGATGTAGCACAGCTTGTTCAGTTGATTAAGTTCCTGTCCTTGGTTATGGGGGTCTCCGGTTCGAATCTCAGTCAACGCAAAAGTTAATATGCTGTTGTCTGGTTTTCAAATCTGGTCCAGTCACCATTTGCTAAGTGTGCTGGTAATTTCCAGTCCAATAACCTAACTTAACCTAGTCCATGGCCCATCTGTGGTCAGACATTTTGAAGGAAGTGCTTAGAGATGTGTGCCTTGACTGCTTTTAGAGATAGAGATTTTACAATAGCACGCACAACATTAGTGGTTGCTGAGAGCTAGGCCCTGTCCCTTTACGGGCTGTAGCGCCACTCTATTAAATACAACCTTTTCCAACGAGCTTTGGGAAAACCCTTGCCCATTTCCTGGGATGTCACTGTGACCAGATACCCAGATGAAGGACATATTGGTTCAGAATTCCTCTACAAGCTTGGTACGTGTTTGGTATAGGAGGCAATAGTCTTTATGGCAGCTTGGACATACCCACCGTTTGTCTTAGATAGTAAGAGGCCTACGATCCAAGCGATCCAAACCCAAACTTCAAAAGAGCTTCCGGCTGTCTATTGGATTGTCATTTTGTAGAGCACATCAACGTTCTGTAATCGCGACGTTCATGACAGTTTTTGGAATGTTGTCAGCCATTATTGAGATGAATTTTATTCTAGATGAACATACCCTAAAGTGGCCGTCATCTGTTCTAGCAGCACAAATACTTAGGTTAGGTTAGTGGACTGCCAGCGAAATTGCCAATTCACTTTGACCCTTAGTTGCTCATTGTGACACCCGTAGTTCGACTACTACCACTGATTGACAACTCCAACGATAGTGACCTTCATTTGATCCCAACACCCAATGGTCACTGAATCAGACTTGAAAACCTGATAAAAACATACCAACTTTGCTCTCACTTTCACTCTTTAACCAACCTCTCGCCATCCAGTCGCTTAGTTAAAACTCTCAATTCCACCAACAAATCCAGATTCTCATGAGAAATTGGTTAACTTGTGCAACAGTCTTCCTAGGTCAATCGTTAGCAACCAGGCTACTAGTTCGGTATCGAAAACCGGGGCTGTGGTGTGCATCCACCTTGCATGACCTAGCCATCTGAAACGTTGGCTCCGAAGAAGCTTAACTCGGTGCAATCCTCTCCTCTAGACGTCATCAACGCAAGCAGGACGAGCCATAGCAGAGGTCGCAGTTTCTCATCCTGCTTTCACACGGGACATTCCACCGCACTTCCTGGAAAGCGGTTATGTCAGCTTTTTGGCAGTCTAGAGCCTCCGCGAGTTCATCGGTTGCGCGTTTCCTAGCCAATCGTTAGCAACCCGGCTACTGGTCTAGATCTCTTTTGTATTTACTTCCAAAGGCTTACGTCCCCTTCTACGTACTCGTTGTCTCTTGTACTCAGTGGGACCCTTCAAAAATGTATCCACGATCACGGGATGCAAGTCTATTGTATCCACGACATAGATCATGGGCAACTTGGCTCGAGCTTATGCTCTCCACACTTTGAAGGAAATCCATGCCTGACAGTCTTCTCTAAATTGCCACAACCAAACCAACATCCCCCAGCAGTTGATTACTCCACACGTTCCACCGAAAATCCACATGTTTTTTCTTGTAACTTATTTTATCTTCCACTTTAACCGCCATAGTCTAGAGTCCTGTAACCACTTGAAAGTACGAACCTTTTTCCTTACGTTCTTTAATTCCTTTATTTAAATCTAACTCACAAGCATTAAATCAATTCAAATGAAATTAACACATTCGGCGTCAATTAAACAAAACCAAACCAAAAATCTTTAAAAATAAGAAAATAAATCAACAACAGCTTACTAATAGTAGACCATGACGAATGAGCCTTCATTCACTCATCACCTTCTCTATCAACTCAGATCATCAAAATCAGATCAGTCAAACAAATGCGAAAATCACTTAAGAAAAAAAATAAATGCAAACAAACCACACAACCCTCGCCCGATCGCTCGCTTGCTTGCTCGCTTGCTTGCTTAGTCTGTCTCTCCTTCAAGTAATAACCGCCGCTGCTGCTGCTGTGTGTAGCGTTCATCATTTGTGTACAATCTAGCATCTGCATGCCGCATCGCTAGCCGTTAAGACTTAATCATTATTTTGTAGCGATCGAACGTAGTGCCGACAAGCCTGACCATTAGCATTTTTCAGCACGCTCTTCTCATTCTTCATTACTCGGTTATCCGTTTCGAACATTTCTGTCAAATTTGATTTCGATTTTGGTTTTCCATTTCGTTTTGGTTTCTTTTTCGTCTTCGGTTGTTTTACTTTCGTTTTGTACATGCATGCATGTGACATTAGACGCTAGTGTCTATCTCGTGCCTATCTTTATCAACTGCTTCCAAATATATATCGAATTGGCTAATTAAATGTTTCAAATTAACAAAACACAAAAAAGTAAACCAAGTATATATATTTATTCTATTTTGTAAAATTCAATAATGAACCAAAAAAATGATAAATTCAAAAATACATTTGATAAACATAATTAAATTAATTTTAAACCTTTTTTAATCGACTTGCTTGCGACCGCCCGGCCGGGTTCTAATGTATTTTCCTTTCGTTCTGTCTCCACACCACTCCATCGACGCACAGGCACTTACTTCAATTGTATCATGTTCATGGTGGCGTCTTCTGTCGTGCTAACTGTCGTGGTACTCAACTATCATCATCGCACTGCGGATATTCACGAAATGCCACCGTGGGTAAGTGTGTGTTCAGTTTCTGTTTCAGTTTCATTCATCCATCCATCCATCCATCCATCCACCTTTACAGCGGCTCTCTGCTCGCGAGCAATTTATAACTTTTAACTTTACCACTGTTTAAGTGATATTATCCTTTAGGTCGCGTTTTACGGCGCATCCGGTTTAGAGGTCTCTAAATATTTGTAGTGTGCACCGCCTTGACGATCATCGTTACGACTGTGCCTTGGCACATTTTCTCAAGTGCAAAGGTCTATTCACCGCTCGCGGTCCTCTCGGCTGGTTTACGGCCTTATGTTTTTATTGAGATCATTTAAATCGACACCAAGGCATGGCACGCCGAAGGGGTAATAAGCTATCATTTGATGGTTTAGCTACGTCGTAACGGCGGTCATTACCCGACGGGTGGGTGATGGGAGACGGGCCCATTACACGCATCAGTTGAACAATGCGATTCTCTTTAAAGGATTTTGCGATTATCTCGGCGATGTGTGTCTGATGGGCTGACTGATAGGAGAAAAGGTTTTTCGAAACGAAATTGGGACGGATGGGGACCTTAACCAGAGGGGGTGCGGTTGAAATCTGGGATTACGTTAAATGGGAGGGTTTGTCCTCACTCACCACCAGCTGCCCGCGGTTTATCCTGTCTGCAACCAACATTCATGGCCAGTCAGTCTGAGCATTGGCTCTTCTTTAAGAGTCTCAATGTCCTTTTTCACTTCTGGCGAGCACAAGAAACTGACTGCCTTCGACTAGGACTTGAAGACTCCCCTAGTTGAATCTGTCGTTCCAATATGATCTTTCCCTTTTCTTCAAGCAAGGGCATCAATCTTCAGTTTCATTTCGAACAAGAATACCCAGAAGCTTTGTGTACTAGGAGTTTGATGGTCACTTGTCACGTTTCCCTTAAGTTCTGATGGATCTTGATGGCGTTTCACAAGAAAGTTCAGGGTCTTTCCAACTGTCTAACCTAGTCAACCACAATGCGCCCAGTCTCGTCGGAGAACAATTCCAAGCCAAGTCAAGGTTAAAATTGAACCCAACCCAGTCACAGAGTTCCATTCCTTTGATGTGGTGGGACACATTTCCCTGAACATTTACTCACCCATCATTCACCTCTCTCTACGACAAGACCTAACATGGACGAGAACCAGCTCCGTCGTCTACTCATTTGTGGTCACTTGTGGTGACGCTACAGTCGGGGTTGGACTTGGACCCCTCAACCAATAGTCTCTCCAGCTCTCACCATCTTTCCCCAGTTGCTGCCTCGTGTTGAGCACACCAAGTTAATCCTTCTCTACTAATGTGCGTCCTCTAGCTCCAGGGCGTCCTCTGTTGCGTTGTCTCAATGGCTCGAATTCGAAAACTCTTCAAACTGAAGCTGTGGTCCATACGCTCTCCATGACCTAGCCATCCTAAGCGTTGGATCCGAAGACACTTAACTAGGTGCATGCCGCTGCACTGCCTGGGCTTGAATCTTCTCCTTCGGATGCCATCAACGCAAACAGGACGAGACTTTAAACCTTGAACAACAAATCGTCCCTGTAGCAATCCCCGTTGCAGAGGTCGCGGTTTCTCATTGCCCGGGCCATTCCACCGCACTTCCTGGATAGTAAATATGTCTGCTTTTTAGCAGTCTAGACCCTCCACGAGTTCATCGGCCGCACATAGGCTGTTAAGGGAGATCACGTTCCACGAGCAAAACCGAAAGTCATTGGCCCTTTCCGCTTGCTTTTTTTTCCTCTTGCACGACCCATGCCGTGAGGACAACGACACCGATAGATCTATTGTGTCGAAGGATTTGAGTTAGAACACAAGACTTGTTGCTTCCCTCATGGAAGCTATTAAGTACTTTGTAGTGGGGATTTTAAGTGCCACTGGAGTGCGTATGGAAGCTACGTTTCCTTAACCAGATTAGTGCCGGCCATCCACATAATATGTGGTCAACGGTAGATCTGTTTCTATCCGAGGCAGGTAGTTGCTTCTGAACTCTTACTTTTTTTCGTGGTGAGGAAGTCAACCTCCAAGTGGGAGGACAGGCGGATTATTTTAATCCTCGGGTAAAGAGTTCGCTGCATACATTAGTTCACCACACAGCGGTTGTTGTGATGGCTATCCAGGTCCGCCACGAGAAGGCTGTGTGTTAACTTGGTGTATGCACAAGCAGGGATCGCACTGGCATCCTACTAGGTTGGGTGCAGGCAGCAAATTTGCCCTGTGAACATTAGCCTATGTGCTGCAACACTGCATAAGGAGTCTGGCATGAGTGTGGCAAGCCCAAGAACCAACTATACCTTCCTCCGGCTTGGACTTAAAGACTCTGCTCGATGGATTCGTCCTTCCCACTACATCTTCCTCTGTTTTTCGAGCAGTGACATCGCTCTTCAATTTCATCTCGAACAAGAACATTCCGGAGCTTGGTGTATTAGTGTTCAAGTCTCACTTAGGTTTTGAGTGAACGCTTTCTTGTTCCAGGTCCCTGCCCAGCGCCGATGAGAGAATGGCCGGGAGGGGGCAGTCGGCTTGACCACTCTCGAAAATCTGCAAATGCTTACACTTTTCTCGAACACATGAAATGGTTCGTCGCCATTGATCCATTGATGCCTTGGATCACGAAAGTCCTGCTTCATTCCAACATTTAATTGTCTGTGTTATGGGGCTCCGCCTTCGGGTAGGGGTCGTAGAATAAACCCGAGGTAAGGCATGCCTGTCGTAAAAGGCGACTAAAATCCTGATCTAAAAGCTAATGGTTTAGGAAATAACCTGCTCCGTTGCTTGTGAAAATGATGGTTTCAAGCTCGCAGACAAAGGAATAAACGGCAAGTGCCTTATCTTATTATAGATACTGCACAATAAGTCTTGGCTTTATAACAATGGCGGCCAGTCCCGGGATGTTATGGCATCCTACGGGTTGCTTAACCAGATGTCTGGTGCCACGGGATATCAGGCTTCCGCCCGTGAGACGCGTATTGGTCTCATGCTGATCGCTTGAGGTTGGCACCCTAGTGGGAGCATCGTGGTGTCTGTGGTTTAAAACCCAAAGTTGCGGGAGTCGGGAGTTAATCTTGTCTATTAAGGCTATCTGCATTTGCGACTCTCCAACGTGAGAGGTATTGATTCAAGTCTATGTGGAGTTGCAGATAACAACCGGGTGCTACAACCCAAAGAATAGCAGAGGTGTTAGATGCGCCTCGCCACCCTACCAAGGTGGAGAAATGGGTCCATAAGCTTATTTCTAAACTTGGAACTTGAGATTCCTCCTGAAGGCGTCTGGTCCAGCGTCGTAAAATGGTCCAAAGATTTTAATGTCTTCGTGATATAAGCCTAACGGCAGGTGATCACGTAAAACGCTGTCTGTCTGTCTGTCCATGTTATGGATAAAACTAGAGGCGCCACAGTGACCTCAGTCTGGCGGCATTCCCAAGCCACATGCAGTTCAAAAATGAACTTAACCCAGTCGCGGTGTTGCTTACATTCGATGAGGCTGGACACATCTTCTAGAGCTTCTGGTTATGTCGGTCTCAGTCCGTATCCCTTACCATTCACCTTTCTCGGAGACAAGAACAGACAACGATGAGATCCGGCTCCGCCCTCATGCAGCAAGACTGACAGGATAGGATAGGACTTCGTTTTTTTCCAGTCGTGGGTGCACAGAAGTATACAAATCTGTTCCGTTTGTCAAGAGTGATTCCACGTCACCTCTCTACTCAGCACAGAGCTCGTGCCGTCCACATCCACTCCTCAGCTCCCAGAAATCCTCAAAAATGCAAAAAAACAAACCAAAAGACTAATCCCTTGATGCATTCACAGATAAAATCGGTTTTCCTGCAATGGCTGCCATGGATTCTGCGAATGGGTCGTCCCGGCAGGAAAATAACTAGAAAAACAATATTGCTAAGCAATAGAATGAAAGAGTTAGAATTGAAAGAACGTTCTTCGAAATCCCTGCTGGCCAATGTCCTAGATATCGATGACGATTTTCGGCATACAATCTCTGGTTCTCAAACGGCAATCGGATCGTCAGCGTAAGTTTTTTCTTTGCCCAAAGCACAAACTCCTCCTCCTCCTTCTAACCTCATTTGTGTTTGTTTGTGAATTTTACAGAAGCTTTGGCCGGCCGACGACGGTGGAAGAACACCACAATTCTATAGGATGCAACCACAAGGACTTGCATTTAATTCTTAAAGAATTGCAATTTATTACGGCGCGAATGAGGAAAGCAGACGAAGAGGCGGAATTAATAAGCGATTGGAAGTTCGCTGCAATGGTTGTGGATAGGTAAGTGGCTTGGCTCTTTCTCTTTGATTTTACCGAATGACAACAATCTAAGCCAATTCCCTGAAAAAGCGATTGCATGCAGGGGACAGGATGAGGATGAGCATCCCCTGTTCGTCACTGGGGAGCGCCGTCCGTAGGAGAACGGCAGAATGAATGATGACCTCCTCTCTGTGTGTTGTGTGGACCTTTTTGAGAAATTATTGTTTGCACAGTTTGAGGCAGGGCATGGGGTGGTTGAGCAGGGAGTGAGTGCTTGTAAGTGAAAGCATGTCACGAAACCAGAGATTTATTTATGAAGTTCATTACCTAATCTCAGGTCCTCATCAGGGAGATAGTAACACTTAATAATGCACAGGCGACAATGGCATGCCAACCCGGCACAGATAACGTCCTCTCGATCTCTCAGCGATGAGAGTGGATGTTTCGGGACGACGAACTACTGTGCAGCTATCCCGGCGTGATATTCTGGGAAATAAGCCACCTTTTTGCCCTCATTTGATGTTTGATAATATTTTAATTAAGGAACCTTGCCAGAAGCCAGCAGCAGCAGCAGCCAGGCAGGCGGCAGGCTGGCAGGTTGGGTGAAGGCATTTACTTTGATTGCCTGCCTGCCTTGAGGGGGGGAAATTGCAAATTACTCACAAAGATAATCGATACAGATACCAAAACCGAACTGAAGCGAAGAAGGATAACAGAAGGGAGAGAGAACGACGATATAAATGTCATCAAATGCATATTATAACTACCGGGCACATTCAACTCAATGCTGGTAGGGTCCATTGCGATGATCTATTATGTACACCGGGTCATGAGCGCTCCCCTGGGTGAGTTGTGCGATGGTCCTTTTGACGTGTACCCTACCCTGCCGTCGTACAGATGAAATGGCTGGGCAAATTGAGCCGATTTGTGTTTCATTAAAAAAAGAATCCAATTAAATTAGTGAAGCCGTTCGCCCCCGTATCCGTTTGAGATTGTTTAATGACAGCGGCACCGACCTGACATCTCTCGTCGCCAAATCCTGACGATTTGTATCAATTAATTAGCTTAGCGTCAGTCTCCTCCCCGAAATGGTGTCGTTGCAGGCTGTGGGGCTGCGCAACGTACCTCTTTAAATTGAAATAAATGTTATTACAGTTTGTAAAATACCATACTTGCCGAGTTTATGGGGAGACGCTTTTCAACTTTGCCGATAAATTACGATCGACACTGTGCACGGATTCAGTTGGCGGACACTGAAGAGAGAGAGTTCGTGGCTTCTTGACATTTTTTGGCGAATCTCTTTATTGCCCGCAATAAACTGGAAAATGTCCTCGATACTATCTGAGTGGGAATTATTATCTTCTGTTCTTTTTTTTATGAAAAGTGCTCTGCATATCGTTGACGGTCCATCTGGGAGAGGGTGGGTGGCGTTTTTATCCAACAAGTGTCAATTAAAACGGGCAAATGCTCGTTAAGATTCGTTTTTTAAGAAGAAGAGGAAATTGCTCTCTCGTCAGTTATGGTTATTCTTGTCGTTTAAATTCAGTTTTCATCGGCTTCAGTCAGGTGCATTTAAAGGCGAACGTTGGATCTGTCGAAATGATGGAATGGCGTGCAGTGTGCAGCAGATGGTACTCACGGGGAGACAATAGTAGATACTTACTAGTCATAAATTGTAGCACATCTCTAGGCGAGGAATCTGAGTGGTCTCGCCTGTGATGGGTGCCAGGCCATAGAGTGTCTCCATGGAACATCCTTCCGAATAATTACCGAGGAGAAGAAATTTGTAGGTTTGTAGGTTAAACTGTGAAGCTGACTAGAAAATGACCTCTCTTAACGAGAGTTCAAATTCGCCTGTGATAGGTGCCAGGACATAGAGACATCATGGGAAACTGTGAAGCAGGCAAACTCCTAACAAATCGCTACCAAACTGCCGTTCATTTGGGTCATAAGTCCTCTCCTTGCCACCGTCAAGGTGACAGGAACCACATGCCAAAGCTCCAAGCAAATCTGGCCAAATCTTCATCCAAAAACTACTGCAAGTCTGATCTGTCTGTTGGTTAGGTTAGGTGCAAGTGGATGACTGCCGAAGATAGTAGTCAAACTAAGGCCTAAGTAGGCTCGTTGTGTTACCACAAGGATCGAGTAGATTCGAATTGCTTTGGTCTCTATACCGGAGGTTCGGTATTTCTTTTCGAACCAAATAAGCTCGCAATGGAAGGCCCTGGAGCGTTGATGTTCGTGAGCTCCACGAGGTTGAGCTAGTATTGTCTACGGATTCTTGCCCTCCGGACTACATCTTCATCCTGGTACAACACGTAGAGTTGGTGGTTCACCTTCCTCCTCAATATTTTCTTTCGAAAGTACCTAGAATCAAGACTGCAGTCCAGCCTTCGGTTTCATATAGCAGGACCGGCACAATAAGTGTTTTCTGGACCCTCGAGTCAGAAGTCTGCTTGCTTCGACAAACTGAAGTAGCATCGGCAGCCAAGAGTGCTCCTTGCGCTCCTTCCTTTTTTTTACAACTGAAGCGACCTTAGTGGAACACCAGTTAGATCAATCAAAACGATACGCCCTGACTCCAATGGGCCTACTTTAGCCTAAGTGCACCCTCGCCACTTTACCTTCATACCTACCTTCCAAGTGCTATTCTACGTCGGACCTCCACAAAGATGTCGCTTGTGAATTTCACTCGTGGCTCGAAGTAAACAACCTCCTAAATCCTGTCGATAGTGGTGTTTTGTCGCAGGTGGTGTGACAGATCGATTCTTGCTCGACAGCATGTTGACTTCGTTTTTTCCTCACTAACCTTAAGACCAGCTAGCTTCGTCTTCAAATCTATCAACTCCCTAGGAGCAGGCTCACGGCAAAGCGTCTGCAATAGAATATTGCATGCTGTGCGTTGTCTCTTCGAGTATTCTGGAGGGTGAGCTGTTGTGACCGAGTCGCTGGAGGTATTTCCTTGAATCTCCATGGCCTGACAAGAAACTGAGTGAGGTGGTAGTTGCAGTTCCCGTGGGATCTCGTTGTCTAGGCTTCTATCGTGGGTATCAGGTTATGGATCCATCTGCGTTTAGTTGTGGTGTCCATTCATTCATCAGACGTCTTGCCCTAATCCCCGCGCGATTTGCCGCTCTCCGAAGGCAGCTCCTTTGCATCTCGGTGGCGAGAATGTCGTTAGGGACCATAGGACGTTAGGAACGTGTGACGATATCATTGTCATCTGCGTATCCCAACCGTTGAACTGACTTGCAGAAGGTAGTGGCTTCCGTGTTACAGCTGCCTTCTCTCTCTATCTTATGCAGTACCAGATTGAAGAAATCACACGACAGCGCATAGCCTGCCCGAAATCTGCTGCAGGACTCAAAAGGCTCAGAGGTCCTCGAACAGATCTGCACGATGCATCGCGTCTTTGTCAGTGTGGTGTGACACAACCGATAAATCTTTTTTCCCGGGATCCCAAATTCGGACATCGCTTCGAGTTATTCCTTGCGATTAATACCGTCGCATGCGTCTTTAAGGTCGATAAAGAGAGATGGTATGCATCGATATGAAACGCTGCTCTTCTTCAAGATTTGCCTCCGTGCGAAGGTTTGTCTTAGTCTCTATTTGCTGGGTTGGAAGCCGCTCTGCTACACGCCGATTAGTGCGGTGCAAAACGGCTTCAAACGCTCACGCAGAACTCTCGACCGGACTTTGCAGGCGACGTTGAGCAGGGAAATACCTCTATTGGTCCCGCAAGAGGTACGATCGCCTTTTACCTGAATAACACTGCCTAAGACACGACCATAGTTTCCATGTCGCTCTCTGTCTTGATAACCATTGTCAAACAAAATTGTGCTGGCATCTCCATCTGCGTTAAAACATTCACTCGCAGGAGTTGCGTGGCTTTCTCGTGACCATGGTTCAATGTTTGTCTTGGCATCCTCACAGAGTTGGCTCTGTTTGGCAGCATTACTAGGAATTCAACAGAGCCTCCCAAGCACACATCGAATCTTAACGATTTTTCCTTCTCCTTAAGCCCAAACCCAAAGCATCCATTGCATCATGTCGACAAATCGACAACTGGGTTGAATTTTGAAGTTACAAGTATCTCTGCTCAGGTTCAGCACACCCTCTTCTGTCCATGTCCCATTCGTGCCCCGAATGTGTCTCATCCACTTTTCTCGTCACACGCTCACTCCAACTGTCCTCCCTAGTCGTTGCGGTCCACCTAAAAGCTGTAAAGACAACCCAACCCAAACCCACTTTACAGCCCCTCTTGACAAATGAAAACACATTTTCTTACATCTCAATGTAGCTAGTAAATTTTATTTAGATCCTTCTCTCACAATAATCTACAACATTTATTTTACATTAGAAGTAAGCCGAACAAGCACCCAGCGCTACTCCCTCGCAGTAGAGCGGTGCTGTCACCCACCTCACGCCGAGCTCACAGTGGCTCTGAACACAACCGTTCCGCTCGATGATGGACAGCAGATGCTCCTTCTGCTGGACGACCATGTCCAGTGAATCCTAGCCAAATAGTTGGTGCCCCTAGGACGTGGTGCCACATCGCTGTGAACTTAAAAGTATCAGTCTCGGTTTCGCTCTCTTTCGCCCCGACTTCCGCTCGCTCAGTTGTCGTCCTTGTCCTCGCCGATGTCGACCCACGTGAAGGTCGCCTGGCCGTCCTTGTCCATCTCGGTGAACTGCAGGTACTTCACCTCTCCGTCCTCGTCCTTGATGTACTGTCCATCGCCGTCCTCCACCAGGATCGTGTCCGACGTAACGACCTCGTCGTAGTTGCCGCCCGAGATGACGCTTCCCAGGCCCAGCTCCTCTTCGATGAGCTCCTTCTCGGCGTCGTCCACGCCCTTGTGCGTGATCTGCGGCTGGTTGACTATGATCGTGTCGTTCACGTGCTTCGTGTGCTTCATGTGCGACAGCAGCAGCGGCTTCCGCATGAAGCCCATGCCGCACTCGAGGCACTCGTACGGCTTCTTCTCGCTGTGAATGAACCTGTGCGCGTTCCGGTTGTCCCTGCTGTTGAACAGCTTGCCGCAGACTTCG
Source organism: Eristalis arbustorum (assembly GCA_916610145.1). Lineage (NCBI taxonomy): Eukaryota > Metazoa > Arthropoda > Insecta > Diptera > Syrphidae > Eristalis > Eristalis arbustorum. The sequence goes on from OU744319.1 coordinate 68,482,750, forward strand.
CACGCGTACGGCTTCACGCCGCTGTGGATGCGCATGTGCTTCTTGAAGTGCTCCGGATAGACGAACGTCGCCCCGCAGACGTCGCACTTGTGCGGACGTTCTCCCGTGTGCGCCGACTGCGTGTGGTACTCCAGCAGCCGCCGTCGCTTGAAGGACCTGTCGCACAGCGTGCACTTGTGCTTCTTGTCGTTTAAATGCGTCGCTTTCTTGTGCGTCATGAGATTCGAGCGTTGCGCGAACGCCATGGGACAGAGGTCGCACGTGAAAGGCCGCTCGCCGGTGTGCGTCCGTTCGTGGTCCCGTATTTCGGCGCGCCGGGCGAAGCCCTTCCCGCAGGTGCGGCAGATGAACGGCTTGTTGCCCGAGTGCACTATTTTGTGCACATCCAGGTTGTGCTGCGTCCCGAAGGCCTTCTGGCAGACGTCGCACACGAACGACTTCAGCCCCGAGTGCAGCTTCTTGTGCTGCACCAGGTTCTGCTGGTTCAGGAACGACTTGTCGCACTCATCGCAGCTGTACGGCCGCGGCCGCTTCGTGTGGATCTTCAAATGCGCCTGCAGCGTGTACTTTGACGCGAAGTCTTTGCCGCACGACCCGCACTTGTACGGCCTCTTGCCGGTGTGCATGTTCATGTGCTCGTCCAGCAGGTTCTTCGAGCTGTACTTCTTGTGGCACTCCGGGCACTCGTGCTGCTTCGTCGAGCTGTAGTGCAGTCGCTTGTGGATCCGAAACAGCCGGTGGTTGAGGAACACCCGCATGCACGTCTCGCACTTGAACTCACCCTCCTCCGGGGCCGCGCAGTGCACGTCGTCCATGTGGTCGTTGATTTCGTTTCGCTTGCTGAATCCCTTGTAGCAGATGTCACACACGTAGTACCTGTAATTGTGCACGCTCTTCAGGTGGCCCGCGAACAGCATTGGCTCGTACTCGGTCCTCTCCGGGCACAGTGGGCAGACGTACATGCTGCCGTTGAATTCAAACTCGACGGTAAGGGATTCCCGTTTACCCGGGCGTCCGGGACGTTTGTGCTTCGTCAGCTTTGTCTCGTCGTGTGCGAGTATGCTTCGGGATTTATCTGAAATGTGATGGGTTAGTGGAGGAGGACGAGCAGTCGTGGGGGACTCACCTTCTATGCTGCTGTTGTAATCGATTGCGGACTCAGGGGCGTCCACACTGTTGTCGTAGCTGATGACTGAGTTCTGTTCGATGATTTGCTCGTAGGGTATTTCTGGGAGGGACAAAAGAAATGAAGAAGAGAAAGGGGGACTCTTCGAAAACTCACCTTCGGCCATAACCTGGATATTCCTTTCGGGAAACTCATCAGTCTGCTGATGCTGCTCTTCCTCCTCATCCTCCTCCTCCACCGCCCCCTCTTGTTCGTCTTCCTCAATCACATGGCCCTCCCCATCAACAACACCAGTCACTTCCTGATGAAATTCCTCCACAGCGTCGTCATGATACTGCTCCTGGTCGTCCTCCACCACGTAGGCGGATATCTCCTGCGCGTCCAGCATCGGAATGTGCTCAACAACAGTCTCCTGCACCTCATGCTCGGTCTTGACTTCCATCACATTCAGTATGGTCTCGTTTTCTATCGCTTGCCCTTGATCATGAGCCTCCTCCACTTCGCTTATCTCAAACCAAATCGGATGCAGTCCGTTCACCTTCGCCGTGTTGTTGTAATCGGTGAGGATTTTCAAGCGAACCTGGTAGAATCGCTTCTCCAGACTCTCGTACTCCAGCAGAATAATGTTGCACTCATCGCAGAGCAGCTGAAAATGAGACTGCTGTGAAAAGTTCCACACGAATGCACTGTGCTTACCCTTGAGTGCACGCTTTCTTGTTCCAGATCCCTGCCCAGTGCCGATGACAGAATGGCCGAGAGGGGGCAGTCGGCTTGACCACTCTCGAGAATCTGCAAATGAGCTGCACATTGAAATCCGCCCGAAACGAATGCACTGCGATGCTTACCCTTTTCTCGAACATATGCCATGGCTCGTCGCCATCGGCGAACAATCGATCGCAGAGAAAGCATTTGAAAATTTCCGTCGTGTAGCTGGCCAGTCGGTCTATGATTTCCGTCATCTTCAAGTGCAATAAATGTTCACAAGCACACTTTCCACACCTGAGATTCTCACGAAACGTCGGCTTCCACGACAAGTGCTGTCCACGGACACTACTCTCCAAGTTCTCACCAAGAAAAGGCTGTAATTTGTTTAGTTTCTTGTTGCAAATCCCATACGAGTTGCGTTCGTGTGAAAAAATGTGTATTTTCTGTAGCCCCAAATGAAATGTCAGAAAACTGCCTCGAGTGGCATTCAACGCGCAGGCCAGACAAACGAAAGAGCGTGTGAAAGAAATGGGCGTGAATGAATGAGTGTGGGTATCTGCTGAGCGGCCATTTTGAAAATGAGTGTATTCAGGCGTGGCAATGTTAAAGAATGTACTAGACTACTAGTGAAGGAAAACTAATCAATCGTTTTTATTCGTTTTCTTTTCAGATTTTGTTTAATTGTTTTTACACTTTTTACAATTATTGCAACGGTGACCGTACTGCTGTCAGCTCCTCACATCATAGTGCAATAAAAATAAGTTTAAAACAAATGTGTCTAGTATTAATAGTTTCAAGGAGAAGAAAAACAAAAACAAGAAGTAAGGACATTTTAAAGATATAATAAATATTATTTATAGCGTTGTTAAATAATATTATAAGCTCAACACATACACACATATACATTCATTGAAAGTAATAAACCCTACAATAACAGTAAATTACCAGAGTAAATAATGTAGATAAATTAATGAAAACAACCACACACACACAAGATACTAAAGTTTCAAGAGAAAACAAAAAAAAAAATAAATTCATGTAAAACTGCCGTAATTTACATATAGTATATGAATACGAAATAAAAATAATATAACAGAACGAGAAGAGAACGTGAAGACCGTAAGGAGGATAGTTAAATTTAAATAGAAGAAAAAACATGCAACAAATCCATTGGACCTTCATCCATGAATTTTTACATTTAAGTGAAGTGAAGACAAAAGTGAAGTGTAAGAAAAAAAAAAATATATATATATTATTTATTTTTTTATTTAGGACAGATTTTATAAAAAAAAGACAGAGATTGTTCCTATGAAACACACAAAACAAATAAGATATATATAAAATATATATATATAAATATTATACCGAAGGAAGGGAGAAAAGTAAATGAATTGAATGTATTTTATTGTATCTCACGAAATGACGGAGATTTGTTGAACAGTGTGCTGACACGGTGCTACCGTAAGGAGCGACGAACCTAATAAGAGAGGAGACAAAGCAAATAAATATTTTTATTACACATTACCGTTGATACAAGAGACAGTAAAACCACAAAACCAAGCAAAAGAGAATAAATCCATTGATTTGTGTGTTCAATTCAGTTGTTCGTTTACGTCTTTCCCACAAAAAGAAAACAAGTCTCTAAATAAGTCACAAATTCACTTTATACAAGAATAATATATACATTATCTAGGAAATAGGAACACAATAAAACAAGAAAAAAAGATATTCACAGGTAAACAATTAATTGAAAGAAAAAAAAAAACAACTAGGTCTTATATAAGAAGTATGGTACACAGTATATACGCATTTAAGAATAACTAAGAAGACCATAATACATTCTAGATAAACATATAAAAATGTTCCCTCATCCCTCCAAGCGCGTTCGTTTTCATTTTTCAACTTCTAGTTAGTTAGTTATCCCATGAATTGTTATAAACACGGCATATGCATCTGAATCCAGAGAATGTGACACCTAGATTAACGTGCATGTAATTAAACTAAACGTACAGTATTTTTTATTTTTATTTTTAAATTTAACATCTAAAGCAAACTAAATGAATGGAGAAATTACACTTAAATCATCTATATGTAGATGGATATGATAAATATTTTGTTTTTTCAAAATTAATCGTATATGTTTAAAATATACGCCAAATAAACAAACAAGAAATCATTGAAAACAATTAAATGCTAGACGTGATGGTGAACTTAAGACAAACAAAATTCAAATAAATATAAAGAGCAAAAACTAAACGCACAGTTTTAAACAAAGAACATTAAAAAAAAAAAAACAGAAAACTCTTCTCTCGGTGGAAGGGTTCGTTTCGATTTTGTTGATTTAGTTGGTTTTAGTTCTTCATCTGCTCTGAGGTTTGTGTGATCGAGAAGACAGGTCGCGATTACTAACAGTCAAGTCGCATTATATTGGTGTCAGTCTCAGTCTAGACGTATCAGCTGGCACCGACGATTCATATATTTGATGCGACGTACCAGGTAGGACTGTACGACTCTCAATTGACGGCTTTAGGAACACGGATCGATACCAGCTCAGTAACAGAGTTTGGAGTTGGATTTGTACTTGAGTCCTCTCCACGTATCGTCAGGCAGGTCGCGACTACTAACAGTCAAGGCGCATTAAATTGGATTGTCAGTCTCAGTCTAGACGTATCAGCTGGCACCGACGATTCATATTTTTGATGCGATATACCGCAAGGAGTGCAAGACGGCTTTTCGAGCACGGACCGACACCTTACCAGCTCAGTAACAGAGTTTGAAGTTGCATTTGAACTTGAATCCTTCCCAGTTCAGTTATCCTCAATCATAGAGGAAGTGTTTCAAAGTTAAAGAGGAACTGGCCCAGCATTCATTGATGGACTATCCATCACTTACACCACGGCAGTCAACCCCAAGTCTACATCTCTCGCTCCTTGATTTCATCTGATCAGCGTTTTTCCATAAAATCGAGTGTTTTGTAAGTAACATGGCGCTGTTCTAGAGCCTTAAAAGTGGGCGTGAAAATACAGTAGCATGCGTGAGTGGTGGTCCGTGGCCCGTGGCGTTGTACGTCCCCAACCTTGAAGTCGAAGGTTCGATCCCTGATCTGTGTGACAAAAATAATTGTCACGGCCTCACCTCTTTCGAATCACTGATAATGCTCACAGAGTCTAGAAATAGCTTCTCAAACTTGGCCGTTCGGAGTCGACACAAAACTGAAGGTCCCTTCCTCTTGTGACACAGAACTAAAGCACCCACAAGACTAATGGTTGATGAGAAGCTAGGCATTGGCCCTCTACGGACTGTTGCCCCACTTTTTTTACATTTTATTATTACATGTGTGACTTTAGAGCAAATTCAGAGCCAGGCAAGAGGCTGAGTTGACCTTACTACATTATTCGTGCTCTCGATTGCCTCTCGATCGCTCAGTCCCTGTAATTTCATTGAATTCATCGTCTTCTTGTGTGTCCCTACAATGGACTCTCCTTCGAGTCACCCTCGGTTTCAATCGAAAAAGATTAACCCCTTCTCCCCTGACAGAGAATTCAATCAACCCCCACTGTCTTCCCACACAGCCTCTCAAGCACGTTGAAACCCCTTCCATTTAACCTCTTTTAGCATTTCTTTCGTTCTTTTCTACGTGTACTTTAAGAGATCTTTGAATATTTGGCTAAACACTCTATCATCTAAGTCTAAGTTACAAACTCTATGCTAAGGAAAAAAAATCATTTTTTTATAAGACAAAACCACAAGAAAAATAAGAAAACAAACTTTTCTCATATATAAGACTTTTCGACATTCTAGGCATTGAAGCATTTAACTCTTAGCAAAAACTAGGAAAAAAATTCACTCTTACTCTTAAGTGGCAACAACTTGTACTCGTTATGTGGTGGCTGTGATGAGACGTTTTGACAAGTCTTACAATCGAGCAAGGGGATGGTACGCAGTGGTGCTTGATGGCGGACAACGGTGCTTGGTGTCGCACAGTGGTGCTTGATGGCGGACAGTGGTGCTTGATGGCTCACCCTACTGCTTAAGGTCTCTCTGTGGTGCTTGTTCAAGGCTCCACTGAGTGAATGATGCGTTCCCATTCTGACAGAATATAGGTTTTTCAATTGTCTTTCAACCCCACACTCCTTGATGACAGGGAAAGAGAAACTCAATAGTTACCACGGCTCAGATACTAAGTCACAGCAAGTGGAAAATGGCAAGATTAAGTAAATGACCACAGCAAGCATCTCCTCTGAAGCAATGATCTCAATGTTCAAGCAACTATCTCGTTAAAGGAAACGCCAAAGGTTACGATTTCGTGGCTAGACAGAGATGTTGTCCTTCTGGGGTCCTACGAGTTCTAACCCTCCTCTTCGCCACACAAGCCCTAGTCTTATCTCCTTCTGCAACAAACGAGGCGTAGTCTTGTGTTCTCCCTTTTAAACTTGGGCCCTTATTGCGAGTGTCCTAGTTAACGATCGTCGACTAAGTCGAGTATTGGAAATGTCGGTCGCAGTCCATAGATGTCGATTTGACAGCATTTTCTTAGTGATCGCTACTTGTCTACTGACAATTTTTTTCATAAAATAAACATTGTTTTCGTAATGCACATGTCATTTCAATTTATATTGCTGTTTGTTTGAGACCTTCTTATTATAATTTCTTCTTCGAACAACTGTGCACTTGACAAAGCACACATCTTTGTTCACATCTCCCTCTAATTTATTGGACCTCACACACTGTCTCTCTCTAATAATCGTGTGCTTAGGTTTGTGTAAAAACGATTTGTGTATGACCACAGCTGTCAGAATTATACCAATTCCTGAAATGCACGCGTTTCATTCACAATGGCACAACGCTTAGTCGACTGAGTAAGCAAAAGTGATACCAATCGCTAGTTTTGTCTACTAGCTATCCGATTGATCGCCGACACTCGCATTAAGGACCTTGCTTATTTAGGCCGACGACCAATGGATGCCCCGAGCCTGAACAATTCCTGTCTTCCATCGGTGACGGTCTTGTGCACGTTGCATCATTAAAAACCAAGCTGTCTTACGTCCGCGATGCCGCTTCGTTACTCTTCCTCTCATAAGCCACAAATATTGTCCATTTCCACTGATTTAAGCGAGACCAAGGTGGTGGCCCGTGGCGTTGTGGGTATGTTCGTCGACCCCAACTTCGACGTCGTAGGTTCGATTCCAGCTCTGAGCGACAAAAATAATTTTCACGACCCCACCTCTTTCGAGTCACTGAAAATGCTCAAAGAGTATTTCCTGTCTAGAAAAAAGCTTCTCAAACTTGGCCGTTCGGAGTCGGCACAAAACTTTAGGTCCCCTCCACTCGTGTGAGAACAATAGCAAGCAAAACACGAGTGGTTGCTGAGAAGCTAGGCCCTGGCCCACTTAGGACTGTAGCGCCACACAGATTATTATTATTATTATTATTATTAAGCAAGACCAAGACTTTGCCAGAGTCCACTCCAAAAATACCGATTGACTCGTTAACTGGAGGGTCATCTTCAGTCAGTTTCCTCACAGCTCTTCAAACATCCACTCTCAGTCCACCTTTCCTTCCATACCCGAAATCACCAGCTGCCACATATTCGAATAAATCAAATAAAACAAAAAAAAGAAAAGAAAACAAGAATCTCATACACTATCTAAGCACTTTATTTGTCGGTATATACGTAATTATTTGTACTTTTATAAAAAAAAAAACAAACAAAACTCTAATCAAATTGTTAAGAAGAAAACAAACAAAAAAATGTATGAAAATTAAAACAAAATCAAGCAATTTTAGTCTAGACGGAAATGCATATTGCATTTCGTAACGAGAATCACCGTCTTATTTCACGCGCATAAATCTCGTATGTATCTGTCCTCAGTTCAAGCAAATAGGTATCCTTTATTCACTTAAATTATGAACATCTCTAAATGTTTCCTAGTAAATCCGAAATGCCATCCGGAGGCAGACTAAAACGAATTTAATTAAATTTTAAACAGAAAAACCAAATAATCATGAAATGAATAAGCAGATGTGCATGCATACTCTTGAATAAGATAAACAAACACACACCCACGGATAAACACAACACGCATGGGCCGCCAGCACCGAGAGGGATTCGTTTGGTGTTGAAGGTGCATTGTTATTTCTTAATTTCATCGGTTTTCGGTTCGACCCTTTAAGTGATGATGTAAGGAATCGGAAGCGGTCTTCCCGAGGGGATCCTTCAATCAGACACATAAGAGAAAAACAAAACAAAAAACTATATCTAGAGACATGACACTAAAATAGGGAGAATAATGAAGAGTATGACATACACAATTATTTTCGAAAACAAAAATATGAGAAAACACACGCGAAGAGAAAGAGAGTATGATTAATCTAATGACTTAAGCTTAGGATTTACATCAAATATCTACGATAAGGAAATCAATTACCTATTAAATAATAAAAAACAAAACACAAAACCACTGCATAAGTTCGTTAATAAATAAAGATATAAGAAACAAAACAGAAACAAAAAAAATGCAAAATTATGGATGAAGTATGAAATGATAGTATATTTAAAGGAAAACTAAAACAAAGCAAAACAGAAGAAAAATTGCAAGAAATGTGCAAAGAAAACTTATTTAATAGTGAATGAATATTAAATATTAAAGAAATGAAAATAATGATGATGTAAACAAAACAAAAGAAAACCTACTAAAGTCTGTTGTCGATATGCGTTATTGACAGACATAACTTCGTCACATTGACGAATAAAAAATAAATGATATTGAATTATGTTAATAAAGTTTAATTATGAAAAAAATACACTTTTTGTTTGTCTATTTATTAAAATGAACGGGTCATTAAATCATCGTCAGCTTCGAATCACGTTCCACCACTAGCTAGAGATTCGAGGGTCAGAACAATGGACCGATGGAGTCGAATCAAAGTCCATCAACCACCCAAGCATGTCTAGGTTACCCCTTCAATCCCCATTGTTAGTACGAAATGGTGGCCACTGTCCACTGTCAAATTGTTGGGGTGGAATTCTTGATGTCGTCCGATTCGTATCAAAGTTTCAGAATCGATTAATAGGTGTTCGAAAACATGGAAAACGATGTACAGAAGTCATACTTACTTACTTACTTACTTACTTAAGGTGGCGCTACAGTCCGGGGTGGACCTGGGCCTAAACCAACAAGCGTCTGCAGCCAGCTCGATCTTTAGCTAGCTGTCTCCAGTTTCGCACGCATAGTTGGTTGAATTCCCTTTCCACTTGCGTGCGCTGAGTCGCGGTCTTCCTCTACTGCGCCGTCCCTCGGAGGTAGATTCGAAGACTTTTCTCACCGGAGCAATGGTTTCCATCCGCTCTACATGACCTAGCCATCTCAATCGTTGGATATTCACTCTTCTAGCTAAGTCGATGTCGCTGAACAGCCCGTATAGTTCGTCGTTGTATCTCCTCCTCCACTCACCATCTATGCACGCGGGACCGAAAATCACCCGAAGAATTTTTCTCTCGAAGCAACCAAGAGCTGCTTCATCCGCTTTTGACAGAGTCCATGCCTCTGTGCCATATAGCAGGACTGGGACGATAAGGTCTTGTAAGGCGTTACCTTGGTTGTTCGAGAGAGGGCTTTGTTTACCAATTGCTTTCTTAGCCCAAAGAAGCACCGATTGGCAAGAGTTGTTCTTCGTTTGATTTCAGCGCTGGTGTCATTGTCTGAGTTGATGGCGGTTCCTAGGTAGACAAAGTTTATATAGTACAGAAGTCATAGGTAGGCCTAATACATCCGCTGTGGCAGTTGGTAGATGTGCCGTGAAATCCAGCAGAAATGCCTTACTAACAAGACCAAGAAAATCTACAAAAATACATTAAACGGAGGCTGGTCTGCTTGAGTCAGCAGGTCCATTCGTCCTGCTACATTCAAAGTGAACCCTAAAAGTAAAACACACACAAAAAAGTCCTTCTGAGGACTAACATTATATTTCAGCAAAAGGAGGTAAGTATGCCAAAAAGACAATTCAACCCACCCAAAGGCTCCTCTAAATCTTTCCACACAAATCGGAGCGATCAAAATTACCAGTTTTCATTTAAAAAGCTCCCAGAAATACCAGGTCACCAGAATCCCAGCAAAAGCAGTAGGTGCACCTTCGAATGCAACTTGAGGTATGCAACTATTTTCGCCCGGGTACTATCCGCACAGGTTGACCGAAAATCGTTGCATAAAAATGCGATGCCTTTCGGGGTGGCCTAGAATCGTAGCATACCAACCGGTGTAAGAATGTGATCCCCAGTAGGTGGTCAAGAATCGCAGCATACCATCCGGTGTAAGAATGTAATCCCCAGTAGGTGGTCATGAATCAATGCATACCATCCGGTGTAAGACTCCGATAGCAAACAGGTGGTCAACAATCACTGCATACCATTCGGCGTCACTGAGTAAATGCCGTAAACCGCTGCATACCTTCCGGTGTAAAATTGATATACCTGCTGCTCTTTCCGAATTTCTGGTTGCCTAGTATTTTGCTGGGATTTTATATGAAATTTAAATTTTTTGGAACGAGCTCGTATATGCAGACCCGCTGGATTTCACGGCTTAACTTCTAACTGCCACAGCGGCCCTATTAGGGCTACCGGCGACTTGCGCACACCGTTTTGTATGTTCTGGTGGATTTCACGCCTCATCTTCCAACTGCCACAGCGGCCCTATTAAGGCTACCAGCGACTTGCGCACACCGTTTTGCATGTTCTGGTGAGTGTATTAAGCGGTCCTGAAAGTTTAAGGAGCATCCGGCAACATTGAGATTTTGACCCCAAAATCCAAGCAGTGGTTAGTAAGGCATTTCTGGTGGATTTCACGGCTCATCTTGCGACTGCCACAGCGGCCCTATTAGGGCTACCAGCGACTTGCGCACACCGTTTTGCATGTTCTGGTGAGTGTATTAAGCGGTCCTGAAAGTTTAAGGAGCATCCGGCAACATTGAGATTTTGACCCCAAAATCCAAGCAGTGGTTAGTAAGGCATTTCTGGTGGATTTCACGGCTTAACTTCCAACTGCCACAGCGGCCCTATTAAGGCTACCAGCGACTTGCGCACACCGTTTTGCATGTTCTGTTAAGTGTATCAAGCGATCCTGAGAGTTTGAAGAGCATCCGGCAACATTGAGATTTTGACCCCAAAATCCAAGCAGTGGTTAGTAAGGCATTTCTGCTGGATTTCACGGCTGATCTTGCGACTGCCACAGCGGCCCTATTAGGGCTACCAGCGACTTGCGCACACCGTTTTGCATGTTCTGGTGAGTGTATTAAGCGATCCTGAAAGTTTAAGGAGCATCCGGCAACATTGAGATTTTGACCCCAAAATCCAAGCAGTGGTTAGTAAGGCATTTCTGGTGGATTTCACGGCTCATCTTGCGACTGCCACAGCGGCCCTATTAGGGCTACCAGCGACTTGCGCACACCGTTTTGCATGTTCTGGTGTGCCTATTAACAGATCCTGAAAGTTTAAAGAGCATCCGGCAACATTGAGATTTTGACCCCAAAATCCAAGCAGTGGTTAGTAAGGCATTTCTGGTGGATTTCACGCCTCATCTTCCAACTGCCACAGCGGCCCTATTAGGGCTACCGGCGACTTGCGCACACCGTTTTGCATGTTCTGGTGAGTGTATTAAGCGATCCTGAAAGTTTAAGGAGCATCCGGCAACATTGAGATTTTGACCCCAAAATCCAAGCAGTGGTTAGTAAGGCATTTCTGCTGGATTTCACGGCTCATCTTGCGAATGCCACAGCGGCCCTATTAGGGCTACCAGCGACTTGCGCACACCGTTTTGCATGTTCTGGTGAGTGTATTAAGCGATCCTGAAAGTTTAAGGAGCATCCGGCAACATTGAGATTTTGACCCCAAAATCCAAGCAGTGGTTAGTAAGGCATTTCTGGTGGATTTCACGCCTCATCTTCCAACTGCCACAGCGGCCCTATTAGGGCTACCGGCGACTTGCGCACACCGTTTTGCATGTTCTGGTGAGTGTATTAAGCGATCCTGAAAGTTTAAGGAGCATCCGGCAACATTGAGATTTTGACCCCAAAATCCAAGCAGTGGTTAGTAAGGCATTTCTGGTGGATTTCACGCCTCATCTTCCAACTGCCACAGCGGCCCTATTAGGGCTACCGTCGACTTGCGCACACCGTTTTGCATGTTCTGGTGTGTGTATTAAGCGATCCTGAAAGTTTAAGGAGCATCCGGCAACATTGAGATTTTGACCCCAAAATCCAAGCAGTGGTTAGTAAGGCATTTCTGGTGGATTTCACGCCTCATCTTCCAACTGCCACAGCGGCCCTATTAGGGCTACCGGCGACTTGCGCACACCGTTTTGCATGTTCTGGTGAGTGTATTAAGCGATCCTGAAAGTTTGAGGAGCATCCGGCAACATTGAGATTTTGACCCCAAAATCCAAGCAGTGGTTAGTAAGGCATTTCTGCTGGATTTCACGGCTCATCTTGCGACTGCCACAGCGGCCCTATTAGGGCTACCAGCGACTTGCGCACACCGTTTTGCATGTTCTGGTGAGTGTATTAAGCGATCCTGAAAGTTTAAGGAGCATCCGGCAACATTGAGATTTTGACCCCAAAATCCAAGCAGTGGTTAGTAAGGCATTTCTGCTGGATTTCACGGCTTAACTTCCAACTGCCACAGCGGCCCTATTAAGGCTACCAGCGACTTGCGCACACCGTTTTGCATGTTCTGGTGTGCGTATTAACAGATCCTGAAAGTTTAAAGAGCATCCGGCAACATTGAGATTTTGACCCCAAAATCCAAGCAGTAAGGCATTTCTGGTGGATTTCACGCCTCATCTTCCAACTGCCACAGCGGCCCTATTAGGGCTACCGGCGACTTGCGCACACCGTTTTGCATGTTCTGGTGAGTGTATTAAGCGATCCTGAAAGTTTAAGGAGCATCCGGCAACATTGAGATTTTGACCCCAAAATCCAAGCAGTGGTTAGTAAGGCATTTCTGGTGGATTTCACGCCTCATCTTCCAACTGCCACAGCGGCCCTATTAGGGCTACCGGCGACTTGCGCACACCGTTTTGCATGTTCTGGTGAGTGTATTAAGCGATCCTGAAAGTTTAAGGAGCATCCGGCAACATTGAGATTTTGACCCCAAAATCCAAGCAGTGGTTAGTAAGGCATTTCTGGTGGATTTCACGCCTCATCTTCCAACTGCCACAGCGGCCCTATTAGGGCTACCGTCGACTTGCGCACACCGTTTTGCATGTTCTGGTGTGTGTATTAAGCGATCCTGAAAGTTTAAGGAGCATCCGGCAACATTGAGATTTTGACCCCAAAATCCAAGCAGTGGTTAGTAAGGCATTTCTGGTGGATTTCACGCCTCATCTTCCAACTGCCACAGCGGCCCTATTAGGGCTACCGGCGACTTGCGCACACCGTTTTGCATGTTCTGGTGAGTGTATTAAGCGATCCTGAAAGTTTGAGGAGCATCCGGCAACATTGAGATTTTGACCCCAAAATCCAAGCAGTGGTTAGTAAGGCATTTCTGCTGGATTTCACGGCTCATCTTGCGACTGCCACAGCGGCCCTATTAGGGCTACCAGCGACTTGCGCACACCGTTTTGCATGTTCTGGTGAGTGTATTAAGCGATCCTGAAAGTTTAAGGAGCATCCGGCAACATTGAGATTTTGACCCCAAAATCCAAGCAGTGGTTAGTAAGGCATTTCTGCTGGATTTCACGGCTTAACTTCCAACTGCCACAGCGGCCCTATTAAGGCTACCAGCGACTTGCGCACACCGTTTTGCATGTTCTGGTGTGCGTATTAACAGATCCTGAAAGTTTAAAGAGCATCCGGCAACATTGAGATTTTGACCCCAAAATCCAAGCAGTGGTTAGTAAGGCATTTCTGCTGGATTTCACGCCTCATCTTCCAACTGTCACAGCGGCCCTATTAGGGCTACCGGCGACTTGCGCACACCGTTTTGCATGTTCTGGTGAGTGTATTAAGCGATCCTGAAAGTTTAAGGAGCATCCGGCAACATTGAGATTTTGACCCCAAAATCCAAGCAGTGGTTAGTAAGGCATTTCTGGTGGATTTCACGGCTTAACTTCTAACTGCCACAGCGGCCCTATTAAGGCTACCAGCGACTTGCGCACACCGTTTTGCATGTTCTGGTGTGCGTATTAACAGATCCTGAAAGTTTAAAGAGCATCCGGCAACATTGACATTTTGACCCCAAAATCCAAGCAGTGGTTAGTAAGGCATTTCTGGTGGATTTCACGGCTTAACTTCTAACTGCCACAGCGGCCCTATTAGGGCTACCAGCGACTTGCGCACACCGTTTTGCATGTTCTGGTGAGTGTATTAAGCGATCCTGAAAGTTTAAGGAGCATCCGGCAACATTGAGATTTTGACCCCAAAATCCAAGCAGTGGTTAGTAAGGCATTTCTGGTGGATTTCACGCCTCATCTTCCAACTGCCACAGCGGCCCTATTAGGGCTACCGGCGACTTGCGCACACCGTTTTGCATGTTCTGGTGAGTGTATTAAGCGATCCTGAAAGTTTAAGGAGCATCCGGCAACATTGAGATTTTGACCCCAAAATCCAAGCAGTGGTTAGTAAGGCATTTCTGGTGGATTTCACGGCTTAACTTCTAACTGCCCCCCGCGGCCCTATTAGGGCTACCAGCGACTTGCGCATACCGTTTTGCATGTTCTGGTGAGTGTATTAAGCGATCCTGAAAGTTTAAGGAGCATCCGGCAACATTGAGATTTTGACCCCAAAATCCAAGCAGTGGTTAGTAAGGCATTTCTGCTGGATTTCACGGCTCATCTTGCGACTGCCACAGCGGCCCTATTAGGGCTACCAGCGACTTGCGCACACCGTTTTGCATGTTCTGGTGTGCGTATTAACAGATCCTGAAAGTTTAAAGAGGATCCGGCAACATTGAGATTTTGACCCCAAAATCCAAGCAGTGGTTAGTAAGGCATTTCTGCTGGATTTCACGGCTTAACTTCCAGCTGCCAGAGCGGCCCTATTAGGGCTACCGGCGACTTGCGCACACCGTTTTGCATGTTCTGGTGTGCGTATTAAAAGATCCTGAAAGTTTAAGGAGCATCCGGCAACATTGAGATTTTGACCCCAAAATCCAAGCAGTGGTTAGTAAGGCATTTCTGGTGGATTTCACGGCTTAACTTCTAACTGCCCCCCGCGGCCCTATTAGGGCTACCAGCGACTTGCGCATACCGTTTTGCATGTTCTGGTGAGTGTATTAAGCGATCCTGAAAGTTTAAGGAGCATCCGGCAACATTGAGATTTTGACCCCAAAATCCAAGCAGTGGTTAGTAAGGCATTTCTGCTGGATTTCACGGCTTAACTTCCAACTGCCACAGCGGCCCTATTAGGGCCACCAGCGACTTGCGCACACCGTTTTGAATGTTCTGGTGTGCGTATTAACAGATCCTGAAAGTTTAAAGAGGATCCGGCAACATTGAGATTTTGACCCCAAAATCCAAGCAGTGGTTAGTAAGGCATTTCTGCTGGATTTCACGGCTTAACTTCCAACTGCCACAGCGGCCCTATTAGGGCCACCAGCGACTTGCGCACACCGTTTTGCATGTTCTGGTGTGCGTATTAACAGATCCTGAAAGTTTAAAGAGCATCCGGCAACATTGAGATTTTGACCCCAAAATCCAAGCAGTGGTTAGTAAGGCATTTCTGGTGGATTTCACGGCTTAACTTCTAACTGCCCCCCGCGGCCCTATTAGGGCTACCAGCGACTTGCGCATACCGTTTTGCATGTTCTGGTGAGTGTATTAAGCGATCCTGAAAGTTTAAGGAGCATCCGGCAACATTGAGATTTTGACCCCAAAATCCAAGCAGTGGTTAGTAAGGCATTTCTGCTGGATTTCACGGCTCATCTTGCGACTGCCACAGCGGCCCTATTAGGGCTACCAGCGACTTGCGCACACCGTTTTGCATGTTCTGGTGTGCGTATTAACAGATCCTGAAAGTTTAAAGAGGATCCGGCAACATTGAGATTTTGACCCCAAAATCCAAGCAGTGGTTAGTAAGGCATTTCTGCTGGATTTCACGGCTTAACTTCCAACTGCCACAGCGGCCCTATTAGGGCCACCAGCGACTTGCGCACACCGTTTTGAATGTTCTGGTGTGCGTATTAACAGATCCTGAAAGTTTAAAGAGGATCCGGCAACATTGAGATTTTGACCCCAAAATCCAAGCAGTGGTTAGTAAGGCATTTCTGCTGGATTTCACGGCTTAACTTCCAGCTGCCAGAGCGGCCCTATTAGGGCTACCGGCGACTTGCGCACACCGTTTTGCATGTTCTGGTGTGCGTATTAAAAGATCCTGAAAGTTTAAGGAGCATCCGGCAACATTGAGATTTTGACCCCAAAATCCAAGCAGTGGTTAGTAAGGCATTTCTGGTGGATTTCACGGCTTAACTTCTAACTGCCCCCCGCGGCCCTATTAGGGCTACCAGCGACTTGCGCATACCGTTTTGCATGTTCTGGTGAGTGTATTAAGCGATCCTGAAAGTTTAAGGAGCATCCGGCAACATTGAGATTTTGACCCCAAAATCCAAGCAGTGGTTAGTAAGGCATTTCTGCTGGATTTCACGGCTTAACTTCTAACTGCCACAGCGGCCCTATTAGGGCTACCGGCGACTTGCGCACACCGTTTTGCATGTTCTGGTGTGCGTATTAAAAGATCCTGAAAGTTTAAGGAGCATCCGGCAACATTGAGATTTTGACCCCAAAATCCAAGCAGTGGTTAGTAAGGCATTTCTGCTGGATTTCACGGCTTAACTTCTAACTGCCCCCCGCGGCCCTATTAGGGCTACCAGCGACCTGCGCATACCGTTTTGCATGTTCTGGTGAGTGTATTAAGCGATCCTGAAAGTTTAAGGAGCATCCGGCAACATTGAGATTTTGACCCCAAAATCCAAGCAGTGGTTAGTAAGGCATTTCTGCTGGATTTCACGGCTTAACTTCTAACTGCCACAGCGGCCCTATTAGGGCTACCGGCGACTTGCGCACACCGTTTTGCATGTTCTGGTGTGCGTATTAAAAGATCCTGAAAGTTTAAGGAGCATCCGGCAACATTGAGATTTTGACCCCAAAATCCAAGCAGTGGTTAGTAAGGCATTTCTGCTGGATTTCACGGCTTAACTTCTAACTGCCCCCCGCGGCCCTATTAGGGCTACCAGCGACCTGCGCATACCGTTTTGCATGTTCTGGTGAGTGTATTAAGCGATCCTGAAAGTTTAAAGAGCATCCGGCAACATTGAGATTTTGACCCCAAAATCCAAGCAGTGGTTAGTAAGGGATTTCTGCTGGATTTCACGGCTTAACTTCTAACTGCCACAGCGGCCCTATTTGGGCTACCAGCGACTTGCGCACACCGTTTTGCATGTTCTGGTGTGCGTATTAACAGATCCTGAAAGTTTAAGGAGCATCCGGCAACATTGAGATTTTGACCCCAAAATCCAAGCAGTGGTTAGTAAGGCATTTCTGCTGGATTTCACGGCTTAACTTCTAACTGCCCCCCGCGGCCCTATTAGGGCTACCGGCGACTTGCGCACACCGTTTTGCATGTTCTGGTGTGCGTATTAAAAGATCCTGAAAGTTTAAGGAGCATCCGGCAACATTGAGATTTTGACCCCAAAATCCAAGCAGTGGTTAGTAAGGCATTTCTGGTGGATTTCACGGCTTAACTTCTAACTGCCCCCCGCGGCCCTATTAGGGCTACCAGCGACTTGCGCATACCGTTTTGCATGTTCTGGTGAGTGTATTAAGCGATCCTGAAAGTTTAAGGAGCATCCGGCAACATTGAGATTTTGACCCCAAAATCCAAGCAGTGGTTAGTAAGGCATTTCTGCTGGATTTCACGCCTCATCTACCAACTGCCACAGCGGCCCTATTTGGGCTACCAGCGACTTGCGCACACCGTTTTGCATGTTCTGGTGTGCGTATTAACAGATCCTGACAGTTTAAAGAGCATCCGGCAACATTGAGATTTTGACCCCAAAATCCAAGCAGTGGTTAGTAAGGCATTTCTGGTGGATTTCACGGCTTAACTTCTAACTGCCCCCCGCGGCCCTATTAGGGCTACCAGCGACTTGCGCATACCGTTTTGCATGTTCTGGTGAGTGTATTAAGCGATCCTGAAAGTTTAAGGAGCATCCGGCAACATTGAGATTTTGACCCCAAAATCCAAGCAGTGGTTAGTAAGGCATTTCTGCTGGATTTCACGCCTCATCTACCAACTGCCACAGCGGCCCTATTAGGGCTACCGGCGACTTGCGCACACCGTTTTGCATGTTCTGGTGTGCGTATTAAAAGATCCTGAAAGTTTAAGGAGCATCCGGCAACATTGAGATTTTGACCCCAAAATCCAAGCAGTGGTTAGTAAGGCATTTCTGCTGGATTTCACGGCTTAACTTCTAACTGCCACAGCGGCCCTATTTGGGCTACCAGCGACTTGCGCACACCGTTTTGCATGTTCTGGTGTGCGTATTAACAGATCCTGAAAGTTTAAAGAGCATCCGGCAACATTGAGATTTTGACCCCAAAATCCAAGCAGTGGTTAGTAAGGCATTTCTGGTGGATTTCACGGCTTAACTTCTAACTGCCCCCCGCGGCCCTATTAGGGCTACCAGCGACTTGCGCATACCGTTTTGCATGTTCTGGTGAGTGTATTAAGCGATCCTGAAAGTTTAAGGAGCATCCGGCAACATTGAGATTTTGACCCCAAAATCCAAGCAGTGGTTAGTAAGGCATTTCTGCTGGATTTCACGGCTTAACTTCCAGCTGCCAGAGCGGCCCTATTAGGGCTACCGGCGACTTGCGCACACCGTTTTGCATGTTCTGGTGTGCGTATTAAAAGATCCTGAAAGTTTAAGGAGCATCCGGCAACATTGAGATTTTGACCCCAAAATCCAAGCAGTGGTTAGTAAGGCATTTCTGCTGGATTTCACGCCTCATCTACCAACTGCCACAGCGGCCCTATTAGGGCTACCGGCGACTTGCGCACACCGTTTTGCATGTTCTGGTGTGCGTATTAAAAGATCCTGAAAGTTTAAGGAGCATCCGGCAACATTGAGATTTTGACCCCAAAATCCAAGCAGTGGTTAGTAAGGCATTTCTGCTGGATTTCACGGCTTAACTTCTAACTGCCACAGCGGCCCTATTTGGGCTACCAGCGACTTGCGCACACCGTTTTGCATGTTCTGGTGTGCGTATTAACAGATCCTGAAAGTTTAAAGAGCATCCGGCAACATTGAGATTTTGACCCCAAAATCCAAGCAGTGGTTAGTAAGGCATTTCTGGTGGATTTCACGGCTTAACTTCTAACTGCCCCCCGCGGCCCTATTAGGGCTACCAGCGACTTGCGCATACCGTTTTGCATGTTCTGGTGAGTGTATTAAGCGATCCTGAAAGTTTAAGGAGCATCCGGCAACATTGAGATTTTGACCCCAAAATCCAAGCAGTGGTTAGTAAGGCATTTCTGCTGGATTTCACGGCTCATCTTGCGACTGCCACAGCGGCCCTATTAGGGCCACCAGCGACTTGCGCACACCGTTTTGCATGT
Organism: Eristalis arbustorum; assembly: GCA_916610145.1. NCBI lineage: Eukaryota > Metazoa > Arthropoda > Insecta > Diptera > Syrphidae > Eristalis > Eristalis arbustorum. The sequence continues at coordinate 68,502,185 of OU744319.1, forward strand.
TCTGGTGAGTGTATTAAGCGATCCTGAAAGTTTAAGGAGCATCCGGCAACATTGAGATTTTGACCCCAAAATCCAAGCAGTGGTTAGTAAGGCATTTCTGGTGGATTTCACGGCTTAACTTCTAACTGCCCCCCGCGGCCCTATTAGGGCTACCAGCGACTTGCGCATACCGTTTTGCATGTTCTGGTGAGTGTATTAAGCGATCCTGAAAGTTTAAGGAGCATCCGGCAACATTGAGATTTTGACCCCAAAATCCAAGCAGTGGTTAGTAAGGCATTTCTGCTGGATTTCACGGCTTAACTTCTAACTGCCCCCCGCGGCCCTATTAGGGCTACCAGCGACTTGCGCATACCGTTTTGCATGTTCTGGTGAGTGTATTAAGCGATCCTGAAAGTTTAAGGAGCATCCGGCAACATTGAGATTTTGACCCCAAAATCCAAGCAGTGGTTAGTAAGGCATTTCTGCTGGATTTCACGGCTTAACTTCTAACTGCCCCCCGCGGCCCTATTAGGGCTACCAGCGACTTGCGCATACCGTTTTGCATGTTCTGGTGTGCGTATTAAAAGATCCTGAAAGTTTAAGGAGCATCCGGCAACATTGAGATTTTGACCCCAAAATCCAAGCAGTGGTTAGCAAGGCATTTCTGCTGGATTTCACGCCTCATCTTCCAACTGCCACATCGGCCGTATTAGGGCCACCAGCGACTTGCGCACACCGTTTTGCATGTTCTGGTGAGTGTATTAAGCGATCCTGAAAGTTTAAAGAGCACCCGGCAACATTGAGATTTTGACCCCAAAATCCAAGCAGTGGTTAGTAAGGCATTTCTGGTGGATTTCACGGCTCATCTTCCAACTGCCACATCGGCCCTATTAGGGCCACCAGCGACTTGCGCACACCGTTTTGAATGTTCTGGTGTGTGTATTAAGCGATCCTGAAAGTTTAAAGAGCAATCGGCAACATTGAGATTTTGACCCCAAAATCCAAGCAGTGGTTAGTAAGGCATTTCTGGTGGATTTCACGGCTCATATTCCAACTGCCACATCGGCCCTATTAGGGCCACCAGCGACTTGCGCACACCGTTTTGCATGTTCTGGTGTGCGTATTAACAGATCCTGAAAGTTTAAAGAGCATCCGGCAACATTGAGATTTTGACCCCAAAATCCAAGCAGTGGTTAGTAAGGCATTTCTGCTGGATTTCACGCCTCATCTTCCAACTGCCACATCGGCCGTATTAGGGCCACCAGCGACTTGCGCACACCGTTTTGCATGTTCTGGTGAGTGTATTAAGCGATCCTGAAAGTTTAAGGAGCATCCGGCAACATTGAGATTTTGACCCCAAAATCCAAGCAGTGGTTAGTAAGGCATTTCTGGTGGATTTCACGCCTCATCTTCCAACTGCCACATCGGCCCTATTAGGGCCACCAGCGACTTGCGCACACCGTTTTGCATGTTCTGGTGAGTGTATTAAGCGATCCTGAAAGTTTAAGGAGCATCCGGCAACATTGAGATTTTGACCCCAAAATCCAAGCAGTGGTTAGCAAGGCATTTCTGGTGGATTTCACGCCTCATCTTCCAACTGCCACATCGGCCCTATTAGGGCCACCAGCGACTTGCGCACACCGTTTTGAATGTTCTGGTGTGTGTATTAAGCGATCCTGAAAGTTTAAAGAGCAATCGGCAACATTGAGATTTTGACCCCAAAATCCAAGCAGTGGTTAGTAAGGCATTTCTGGTGGATTTCACGCCTCATCTTCCAACTGCCACATCGGCCCTATTAGGGCCACCAGCGACTTGCGCACACCGTTTTGCATGTTCTGGTGAGCGTATTAACAGATCCTGAAAGTTTAAAGAGCATCCGGCAACATTGAGATTTTGACCCCAAAATCCAAGCAGTGGTTAGTAAGGCATTTCCGGTGGATTTCACGGCTCTTCTTGCGACTGCCACAGCGGCCCTATTAGGGCTACCAGCGACTTGCGCACACCGTTTTGCATGTTCTGGTGTGTGTATTAAGCGATCCTGAAAGTTTAAGGAGCATCCGGCAACATTGAGATTTTGACCCCAAAATCCAAGCAGTGGTTAGTAAGGCATTTCTGGTGGATTTCACGGCTCATCTTGCGACTGCCACCGCGGCCCTCTCAGGGCTACCAGCGACTTGCGCACACCGTTTTGCATGTTCTGGTGTGCGTATTAACAGATCCTGAAAGCTTAAAGAGCAGCCGGCAACATTGAGATTTTGACCCCAAAATCCAAGCAGTGGTTAGTGAGGCATTTCTGCTGGATTTCACGGCTTAACTTCCAACTGCTAAAGCCGCCCTATTAGGGCTACCGGCGACTTGCGCACACCGTTTTGCATGTTCTGGTGTGTGTATGAAGCGATCCTGAAAGTTTAAGGAGCATCCGGCAACATTGAGATTTTGACCCCAAAATCCAAGCAGTGGTTAGTGAGGCATTTCTGCTGGATTTCACGGCTCATCTTGCGACTGCCACTGCGGCCCTACTAGGGCTACCAGCGACTTGCGCACACCGTTTTGCATGTTCTGGTGTGCGTATTAACAGATCCTGAAAGTTTAAAGAGCATCCGGCAACATTGAGATTTTGACCCCAAAATCCAAGCAGTGGTTAGTAATTCATTTCTGGTGGATTTCACGCCTCATCTTCCAACTGCCACATCGGCCCTATTAGGGCCACCAGCGACTTGCGCACACCGTTTTGCATGTTCTGGTGTGTGTATTAAGCGATCCTGAAAGTTTAAAGAGCATCCGGCAACATTGAGATTTTGACCCCAAAATCCAAGCAGTGGTTAGTAAGGCATTTCTGGTGGATTTCGCTGCTCATCTTGCGACTGCCACAGCGGCCCTATTAGGGCTACCAGCGACTTGCGCACACCGTTTTGCATGTTCTGGTGTGCGTATTAACAGATCCTGAAAGTTTAAGGAGCATCCGGCAACATTGAGATTTTGACCCCAAAATCCAAGCAGTGGTTAGTAAGGCATTTCTGGTGGATTTCACGGCTTAACTTCTAACTGCCCCCCGCGGCCCTATTAGGGCTACCAGCGACTTGCGCATACCGTTTTGCATGTTCTGGTGAGTGTATTAAGCGATCCTGAAAGTTTAAGGAGCATCCGGCAACATTGAGATTTTGACCCCAAAATCCAAGCAGTGGTTAGCAAGGCATTTCTGCTGGATTTCACGCCTCATCTTCCAACTGCCACATCGGCCGTATTAGGGCCACCAGCGACTTGCGCACACCGCTTTGCATGTTCTGGTGTGCGTATTAACAGATCCTGAAAGTTTAAAGAGCATCCGGCAACATTGAGATTTTGACCCCAAAATCCAAGCAGTGGTTAGCAAGGCATTTCTGCTGGATTTCACGCCTCATCTTCCAACTGCCACATAGGCCCTATTAGGGCCACCAGCGACTTGCGCACACCGTTTTGCATGTTCTGGTGAGTGTATTAAGCGATCCTGAAAGTTTAAAGAGCACCCGGCAACATTGAGATTTTGACCCCAAAATCCAAGCAGTGGTTAGTAAGGCATTTCTGGTGGATTTCACGGCTCATCTTCCAACTGCCACATCGGCCCTATTAGGGCCACCAGCGACTTGCGCACACCGTTTTGAATGTTCTGGTGTGTGTATTAAGCGATCCTGAAAGTTTAAAGAGCAATCGGCAACATTGAGATTTTGACCCCAAAATCCAAGCAGTGGTTAGTAAGGCATTTCTGGTGGATTTCACGGCTCATCTTGCGACTGCCACAGCGGCCCTATTAGGGCTACCAGCGACTTGTGCACACCGTTTTGCGGGTTCTGGTGAGTGTATTAAGCGATCCTGAAAGTTTAAGGAGCATCCGGCAACATTGAGATTTTGACCCCAAAATCCAAGCAGTGGTTAGTAAGGCATTTCTGCTGGATTTCACGGCTCATCTTGCGACTGCCACAGCGGCCCTATTAGGGCCACCAGCGACTTGCGCACACCGTTTTGAATGTTCTGGTGTGTGTATTAAGCGATCCTGAAAGTTTAAAGAGCAATCGGCAACATTGAGATTTTGACCCCAAAATCCAAGCAGTGGTTAGTAAGGCATTTCTGGTGGATTTCACGCCTCATCTTCCAACTGCCACATCGGCCCTATTAGGGCCACCAGCGACTTGCGCACACCGTTTTGCATGTTCTGGTGAGTGTATTAAGCGATCCTGAAAGTTTAAGGAGCATCCGGCAACATTGAGATTTTGACCCCAAAATCCAAGCAGTGGTTAGTAAGGCATTTCTGGTGGATTTCACGGCTCATCTTCCAACTGCCACATCGGCCCTATTAGGGCCACCAGCGACTTGCGCACACCGTTTTGCATGTTCTGGTGAGTGTATTAAGCGATCCTGAAAGTTTAAGGAGCATCCGGCAACATTGAGATTTTGACCCCAAAATCCAAGCAGTGGTTAGCAAGGCATTTCTGGTGGATTTCACGCCTCATCTTCCAACTGCCACATCGGCCCTATTAGGGCCACCAGCGACTTGCGCACACCGTTTTGCATGTTCTGGTGAGCGTATTAACAGATCCTGAAAGTTTAAAGAGCATCCGGCAACATTGAGATTTTGACCCCAAAATCCAAGCAGTGGTTAGTAAGGCATTTCCGGTGGATTTCACGGCTCTTCTTGCGACTGCCACAGCGGCCCTATTAGGGCTACCAGCGACTTGCGCACACCGTTTTGCATGTTCTGGTGTGTGTATTAAGCGATCCTGAAAGTTTAAGGAGCATCCGGCAACATTGAGATTTTGACCCCAAAATCCAAGCAGTGGTTAGTAAGGCATTTCTGCTGGATTTCACGGCTTAACTTCTAACTGCCCCCCGCGGCCCTATTAGGGCTACCAGCGACTTGCGCATACCGTTTTGCATGTTCTGGTGAGTGTATTAAGCGATCCTGAAAGTTTAAGGAGCATCCGGCAACATTGAGATTTTGACCCCAAAATCCAAGCAGTGGTTAGTAAGGCATTTCTGCTGGATTTCACGGCTTAACTTCTAACTGCCCCCCGCGGCCCTATTAGGGCTACCAGCGACTTGCGCATACCGTTTTGCATGTTCTGGTGTGCGTATTAAAAGATCCTGAAAGTTTAAGGAGCATCCGGCAACATTGAGATTTTGACCCCAAAATCCAAGCAGTGGTTAGCAAGGCATTTCTGCTGGATTTCACGCCTCATCTTCCAACTGCCACATCGGCCGTATTAGGGCCACCAGCGACTTGCGCACACCGTTTTGCATGTTCTGGTGAGTGTATTAAGCGATCCTGAAAGTTTAAAGAGCACCCGGCAACATTGAGATTTTGACCCCAAAATCCAAGCAGTGGTTAGTAAGGCATTTCTGGTGGATTTCACGGCTCATCTTCCAACTGCCACATCGGCCCTATTAGGGCCACCAGCGACTTGCGCACACCGTTTTGAATGTTCTGGTGTGTGTATTAAGCGATCCTGAAAGTTTAAAGAGCAATCGGCAACATTGAGATTTTGACCCCAAAATCCAAGCAGTGGTTAGTAAGGCATTTCTGGTGGATTTCACGGCTCATATTCCAACTGCCACATCGGCCCTATTAGGGCCACCAGCGACTTGCGCACACCGTTTTGCATGTTCTGGTGTGCGTATTAACAGATCCTGAAAGTTTAAAGAGCATCCGGCAACATTGAGATTTTGACCCCAAAATCCAAGCAGTGGTTAGTAAGGCATTTCTGCTGGATTTCACGCCTCATCTTCCAACTGCCACATCGGCCGTATTAGGGCCACCAGCGACTTGCGCACACCGTTTTGCATGTTCTGGTGAGTGTATTAAGCGATCCTGAAAGTTTAAAGAGCACCCGGCAACATTGAGATTTTGACCCCAAAATCCAAGCAGTGGTTAGTAAGGCATTTCTGGTGGATTTCACGGCTCATCTTCCAACTGCCACATCGGCCCTATTAGGGCCACCAGCGACTTGCGCACACCGTTTTGAATGTTCTGGTGTGTGTATTAAGCGATCCTGAAAGTTTAAAGAGCAATCGGCAACATTGAGATTTTGACCCCAAAATCCAAGCAGTGGTTAGTAAGGCATTTCTGGTGGATTTCACGGCTCATATTCCAACTGCCACATCGGCCCTATTAGGGCCACCAGCGACTTGCGCACACCGTTTTGCATGTTCTGGTGTGCGTATTAACAGATCCTGAAAGTTTAAAGAGCATCCGGCAACATTGAGATTTTGACCCCAAAATCCAAGCAGTGGTTAGCAAGGCATTTCTGCTGGATTTCACGGCTCATCTTGCGACTGCCACATCGGCCCTATTAGGGCCACCAGCGACTTGCGCACACCGTTTTGCATGTTCTGGTGAGTGTATTAAGCGATCCTGAAAGTTTAAGGAGCATCCGGCAACATTGAGATTTTGACCCCAAAATCCAAGCAGTGGTTAGTAAGGCATTTCTGCTGGATTTCACGGCTCTTCTTGCGACTGCCACAGCGGCCCTATTAGGGCTACCAGCGACTTGCGCACACCGTTTTGCATGTTCTGGTGTGTGTATTAAGCGATCCTGAAAGTTTAAGGAGCATCCGGCAACATTGAGATTTTGACCCCAAAATCCAAGCAGTGGTTAGTAAGGGATTTCCGGTGGATTTCACGGCTCTTCTTGCGACTGCCACAGCGGCCCTATTAGGGCTACCAGCGACTTGCGCACACCGTTTTGCATGTTCTGGTGTGTGTATTAAGCGATCCTGAAAGTTTAAGGAGCATCCGGCAACATTGAGATTTTGACCCCAAAATCCAAGCAGTGGTTAGTAAGGCATTTCTGCTGGATTTCACGGCTTAACTTCCAACTGCTAAAGCCGCCCTATTAGGGCTACCGGCGACTTGCGCACACCGTTTTGCATGTTCTGGTGTGTGTATGAAGCGATCCTGAAAGTTTAAGGAGCATCCGGCAACATTGAGATTTTGACCCCAAAATCCAAGCAGTGGTTAGTGAGGCATTTCTGCTGGATTTCACGGCTCATCTTGCGACTGCCACTGCGGCCCTACTAGGGCTACCAGCGACTTGCGCACACCGTTTTGCATGTTCTGGTGTGCGTATTAACAGATCCTGAAAGTTTAAAGAGCATCCGGCAACATTGAGATTTTGACCCCAAAATCCAAGCAGTGGTTAGTAAGGCATTTCTGGTGGATTTCACGCCTCATCTTCCAACTGCCACATCGGCCCTATTAGGGCCACCAGCGACTTGCGCACACCGTTTTGCATGTTCTGGTGTGTGTATTAAGCGATCCTGAAAGTTTAAAGAGCATCCGGCAACATTGAGATTTTGACCCCAAAATCCAAGCAGTGGTTAGTAAGGCATTTCTGGTGGATTTCGCTGCTCATCTTGCGACTGCCACAGCGGCCCTATTAGGGCTACCAGCGACTTGCGCACACCGTTTTGCATGTTCTGGTGTGCGTATTAACAGATCCTGAAAGTTTAAAGAGCATCCGGCAACATTGAGATTTTGACAACAAAATCCAAGCAGTGGTTAGTAAGGCATTTCTGGTGGATTTCACGGCTTAACTTCTAACTGCCCCCCGCGGCCCTATTAGGGCTACCAGCGACTTGCGCATACCGTTTTGCATGTTCTGGTGAGTGTATTAAGCGATCCTGAAAGTTTAAGGAGCATCCGGCAACATTGAGATTTTGACCCCAAAATCCAAGCAGTGGTTAGTAAGGCATTTCTGGTGGATTTCACGGCTTAACTTCTAACTGCCCCCCGCGGCCCTATTAGGGCTACCAGCGACTTGCGCATACCGTTTTGCATGTTCTGGTGAGTGTATTAAGCGATCCTGAAAGTTTAAGGAGCATCCGGCAACATTGAGATTTTGACCCCAAAATCCAAGCAGTGGTTAGCAAGGCATTTCTGCTGGATTTCACGCCTCATCTTCCAACTGCCACATCGGCCGTATTAGGGCCACCAGCGACTTGCGCACACCGCTTTGCATGTTCTGGTGTGCGTATTAACAGATCCTGAAAGTTTAAAGAGCATCCGGCAACATTGAGATTTTGACCCCAAAATCCAAGCAGTGGTTAGCAAGGCATTTCTGCTGGATTTCACGCCTCATCTTCCAACTGCCACATCGGCCCTATTAGGGCCACCAGCGACTTGCGCACACCGTTTTGCATGTTCTGGTGAGTGTATTAAGCGATCCTGAAAGTTTAAAGAGCACCCGGCAACATTGAGATTTTGACCCCAAAATCCAAGCAGTGGTTAGTAAGGCATTTCTGGTGGATTTCACGGCTCATCTTCCAACTGCCACATCGGCCCTATTAGGGCCACCAGCGACTTGCGCACACCGTTTTGAATGTTCTGGTGTGTGTATTAAGCGATCCTGAAAGTTTAAAGAGCAATCGGCAACATTGAGATTTTGACCCCAAAATCCAAGCAGTGGTTAGTAAGGCATTTCTGGTGGATTTCACGGCTCATCTTGCGACTGCCACAGCGGCCCTATTAGGGCTACCAGCGACTTGTGCACACCGTTTTGCGGGTTCTGGTGAGTGTATTAAGCGATCCTGAAAGTTTAAGGAGCATCCGGCAACATTGAGATTTTGACCCCAAAATCCAAGCAGTGGTTAGTAAGGCATTTCTGCTGGATTTCACGGCTCATCTTGCGACTGCCACAGCGGCCCTATTAGGGCCACCAGCGACTTGCGCACACCGTTTTGAATGTTCTGGTGTGTGTATTAAGCGATCCTGAAAGTTTAAAGAGCAATCGGCAACATTGAGATTTTGACCCCAAAATCCAAGCAGTGGTTAGTAAGGCATTTCTGGTGGATTTCACGCCTCATCTTCCAACTGCCACATCGGCCCTATTAGGGCCACCAGCGACTTGCGCACACCGTTTTGCATGTTCTGGTGAGTGTATTAAGCGATCCTGAAAGTTTAAGGAGCATCCGGCAACATTGAGATTTTGACCCCAAAATCCAAGCAGTGGTTAGTAAGGCATTTCTGGTGGATTTCACGCCTCATCTTCCAACTGCCACATCGGCCCTATTAGGGCCACCAGCGACTTGCGCACACCGTTTTGCATGTTCTGCTGTTCGTATTAACAGATCCTGAAAGTTTAAAGAGCATCCGGCAACATTGAGATTTTGACCCCAAAATCCAAGCAGTGGTTAGTAAGGCATTTCTGGTGGATTTCACGGCTCATCTTCCAACTGCCACATCGGCCCTATTAGGGCCACCAGCGACTTGCGCACACCGTTTTGCATGTTCTGGTGTGCGTATTAACAGATCCTGAAAGTTTAAAGAGCATCCGGCAACATTGAGATTTTGACCCCAAAATCCAAGCAGTGGTTAGCAAGGCATTTCTGCTGGATTTCACGCCTCATCTTCCAACTGCCACATCGGCCCTATTAGGGCCACCAGCGACTTGCGCACACCGTTTTGCATGTTCTGGTGAGTGTATTAAGCGATCCTGAAAGTTTAAGGAGCATCCGGCAACATTGAGATTTTGACCCCAAAATCCAAGCAGTGGTTAGTAAGGCATTTCTGGTGGATTTCACGGCTCATCTTCCAACTGCCACATCGGCCCTATTAGGGCCACCAGCGACTTGCGCACACCGTTTTGCATGTTCTGGTGAGTGTATTAAGCGATCCTGAAAGTTTAAGGAGCATCCGGCAACATTGAGATTTTGACCCCAAAATCCAAGCAGTGGTTAGCCAGGCATTTCTGGTGGATTTCACGCCTCATCTTCCAACTGCCACATCGGCCCTATTAGGGCCACCAGCGACTTGCGCACACCGTTTTGCATGTTCTGGTGAGCGTATTAACAGATCCTGAAAGTTTAAAGAGCATCCGGCAACATTGAGATTTTGACCCCAAAATCCAAGCAGTGGTTAGTAAGGCATTTCCGGTGGATTTCACGGCTCTTCTTGCGACTGCCACAGCGGCCCTATTAGGGCTACCAGCGACTTGCGCACACCGTTTTGAATGTTCTGGTGTGTGTATTAAGCGATCCTGAAAGTTTAAAGAGCAATCGGCAACATTGAGATTTTGACCCCAAAATCCAAGCAGTGGTTAGCAAGGCATTTCTGGTGGATTTCACGCCTCATCTTCCAACTGCCACATCGGCCCTATTAGGGCCACCAGCGACTTGCGCACACCGTTTTGCATGTTCTGGTGTGCGTATTAACAGATCCTGAAAGTTTAAAGAGCATCCGGCAACATTGAGATTTTGACCCCAAAATCCAAGCAGTGGTTAGCAAGGCATTTCTGCTGGATTTCACGCCTCATCTTCCAACTGCCACATCGGCCCTATTAGGGCCACCAGCGACTTGCGCACACCGTTTTGCATGTTCTGGTGAGCGTATTAACAGATCCTGAAAGTTTAAAGAGCATCCGGCAACATTGAGATTTTGACCCCAAAATCCAAGCAGTGGTTAGTAAGGCATTTCCGGTGGACTTCACGGCTCTTCTTGCGACTGCCACAGCGGCCCTATTAGGGCTACCAGCGACTTGCGCACACCGTTTTGCATGTTCTGGTGTGTGTATTAAGCGATCCTGAAAGTTTAAGGAGCATCCGGCAACATTGAGATTTTGACCCCAAAATCCAAGCAGTGGTTAGTAAGGGATTTCCGGTGGATTTCACGGCTCTTCTTGCGACTGCCACAGCGGCCCTATTAGGGCTACCAGCGACTTGCGCACACCGTTTTGCATGTTCTGGTGTGTGTATTAAGCGATCCTGAAAGTTTAAGGAGCATCCGGCAACATTGAGATTTTGACCCCAAAATCCAAGCAGTGGTTAGTAAGGCATTTCTGGTGGATTTCACGGCTCATCTTGCGACTGCCACCGCGGCCCTCTCAGGGCTACCAGCGACTTGCGCACACCGTTTTGCATGTTCTGGTGTGCGTATTAACAGATCCTGAAAGCTTAAAGAGCATCCGGCAACATTGAGATTTTGACCCCAAAATCCAAGCAGTGGTTAGTGAGGCATTTCTGCTGGATTTCACGGCTTAACTTCCAACTGCTAAAGCGGCCCTATTAGGGCTACCGGCGACTTGCGCACACCGTTTTGCATGTTCTGGTGTGTGTATGAAGCGATCCTGAAAGTTTAAGGAGCATCCGGCAACATTGAGATTTTGACCCCAAAATCCAAGCAGTGGTTAGTAAGGCATTTCTGGTGGATTTCACGCCTCATCTTCCAACTGCCACAGCGGCCCTATTAGGGCTACCAGCGACTTGCGCACACCGTTTTGCATGTTCTGGTGTGTGTATTAAGCGATCCTGAAAGTTTAAGGAGCATCCGGCAACATTGAGATTTTGACCCCAAAATCCAAGCAGTGGTTAGTAAGGCATTTCTGGTGGATTTCACGGCTCATCTTGCGACTGCCACAGCGGCCCTATTACGGCTACCAGCGACTTGTGCACACCGTTTTGCGTGTTCTGGTGAGTGTATTAAGCGATCCTGAAAGTTTAAGGAGCATCCGGCAACATTGAGATTTTGACCCCAAAATCCAAGCAGTGGTTAGTAAGGCATTTCTGGTGGATTTCACGCCTCATCTTGCGACTGCCACAGCGGCCCTATTAGGGCTACCAGCGACTTGCGCACACCGTTTTGCATGTTCTGGTGTGCGTATTAACAGATCCTGAAAGTTTAAAGAGCATCCGGCAACATTGAGATTTTGACCCCAAAATCCAAGCAGTGGTTAGTAAGGCATTTCTGGTGGATTTCGCTGCTCATCTTGCGACTGCCACAGCGGCCCTATTAGGGCTACCAGCGACTTGCGCACACCGTTTTGCATGTTCTGGTGTGCGTATTAACAGATCCTGAAAGCTTAAAGAGCATCCGGCAACATTGAGATTTTGACCCCAAAATCCAAGCAGTGGTTAGTGAGGCATTTCTGCTGGATTTCACGGCTTAACTTCCAACTGCTAAAGCGGCCCTATTAGGGCTACCGGCGACTTGCGCACACCGTTTTGCATGTTCTGGTGTGTGTATGAAGCGATCCTGAAAGTTTAAGGAGCATCCGGCAACATTGAGATTTTGACCCCAAAATCCAAGCTCATCTTGTAAGGCATTTCTGGTGGATTTCACGCCTCATCTTCCAACTGCCACAGCGGCCCTATTAGGGCTACCAGCGATTTGCGCACACCGTTTTGCATGTTCTGGTGTGTGTATTAAGCGATCCTGAAAGTTTAAGGAGCATCCGGCAACATTGAGATTTTGACCCCAAAATCCAAGCAGTGGTTAGTAAGGCATTTCTGGTGGATTTCACGCCTCATCTTCCAACTGCCACAGCGGCCCTATTAGGGCTACCAGCGACTTGCGCACACCGTTTTGCATGTTCTGGTGTGTGTATTAAGCGATCCTGAAAGTTTAAGGAGCATCCGGCAACATTGAGATTTTGACCCCAAAATCCAAGCAGTGGTTAGTAAGGCATTTCTGGTGGATTTCACGGCTTAACTTCTAACTGCCCCCCGCGGCCCTATTAGGGCTACCAGCGACTTGCGCACACCGTTTTGCATGTTCTGGTGTGCGTATTAACAGATCCTGAAAGTTTAAGGAGCATCCGGCAACATTGAGATTTTGACCCCAAAATCCAAGCAGTGGTTAGCAAGGCATTTCTGCTGGATTTCACGCCTCATCTTCCAACTGCCACATCGGCCGTATTAGGGCCACCAGCGACTTGCGCACACCGCTTTGCATGTTCTGGTGTGCGTATTAACAGATCCTGAAAGTTTAAAGAGCATCCGGCAACATTGAGATTTTGACCCCAAAATCCAAGCAGTGGTTAGCAAAGCATTTCTGCTGGATTTCACGCCTCATCTTCCAACTGCCACATCGGCCCTATTAGGGCCACCAGCGACTTGCGCACACCGTTTTGCATGTTCTGGTGTGCGTATTAACAGATCCTGAAAGTTTAAGGAGCATCCGGCAACATTGAGATTTTGACCCCAAAATCCAAGCAGTGGTTAGTAAGGCATTTCTGGTGGATTTCACGGCTCATCTTCCAACTGCCACATCGGCCCTATTAGGGCCACCAGCGACTTGCGCACACCGTTTTGCATGTTCTGGTGTGCGTATTAACAGATCCTGAAAGTTTAAAGAGCATCCGGCAACATTGAGATTTTGACCCCAAAATCCAAGCAGTGGTTAGTAAGGCATTTCTGCTGGATTTCACGCCTCATCTTCCAACTGCCACATCGGCCGTATTAGGGCCACCAGCGACTTGCGCACACCGTTTTGCATGTTCTGGTGTGCGTATTAACAGATCCTGAAAGTTTAAAGAGCATCCGGCAACATTGAGATTTTGACCCCAAAATCCAAGCAGTGGTTAGCAAGGCATTTCTGCTGGATTTCACGGCTCATCTTGCGACTGCCACATCGGCCCTATTAGGGCCACCAGCGACTTGCGCACACCGTTTTGCATGTTCTGGTGTGTGTATTAAGCGATCCTGAAAGTTTAAAGAGCAATCGGCAACATTGAGATTTTGACCCCAAAATCCAAGCAGTGGTTAGTAAGGCATTTCTGCTGGATTTCACGGCTCATCTTGCGACTGCCACAGCGGCCCTATTAGGGCTACCAGCGACTTGCGCACACCGTTTTGAATGTTCTGGTGAGTGTATTAAGCGATCCTGAAAGTTTAAGGAGCATCCGGCAACATTGAGATTTTGACCCCAAAATCCAAGCAGTGGTTAGTAAGGCATTTCTGCTGGATTTCACGGCTCATCTTCCAACTGCCACAGCGGCCATATTAGGGCGACTTGCGCACACCGTTTTGCATGTTCTGGTGAGTGTATTAAGCGATCCTGAAAGTTTAAGGAGCATCCGGCAACATTGAGATTTTGACCCCAAAATCCAAGCAGTGGTTAGTAAGGCATTTCTGGTGGATTTCACGGCTTAACTTCTAACTGCCCCCCGCGGCCCTATTAGGGCTACCAGCGACCTGCGCACACCGTTTTGCATGTTCTGGTGTGCGTATTAACAGATCCTGAAAGTTTAAGGAGCATCCGGCAACATTGAGATTTTGACCCCAAAATCCAAGCAGTGGTTAGTAAGGCATTTCTGCTGGATTTCACGGCTCATCTTGCGACTGCCACAGCGGCCCTATTAGGGCTACCAGCGACTTGCGCACACCGTTTTGCATGTTCTGGTGTGCGTATTAACAGATCCTGAAAGTTTAAAGAGGATCCGGCAACATTGAGATTTTGACCCCAAAATCCAAGCAGTGGTTAGTAAGGCATTTCTGCTGGATTTCACGGCTCATCTTGCGACTGCCACAGCGGCCCTATTAGGGCTACCAGCGACTTGCGCACACCGTTTTGCATGTTCTGGTGTGCGTATTAACAGATCCTGAAAGTTTAAAGAGGATCCGGCAACATTGAGATTTTGACCCCAAAATCCAAGCAGTGGTTAGTAAGGCATTTCTGCTGGATTTCACGGCTTAACTTCCAACTGCCACAGCGGCCCTATTAGGGCTACCGGCGACTTGCGCACACCGTTTTGCATGTTCTGGTGAGTGTATTAAGCGATCCTGAAAGTTTAAGGAGCATCCGGCAACATTGAGATTTTGACCCCAAAATCCAAGCAGTGGTTAGTAAGGCATTTCTGCTGGATTTCACGGCTTAACTTCCAACTGCCACAGCGGCCCTATTAGGGCTACCGGCGACTTGCGCACACCGTTTTGCATGTTCTGGTGAGTGTATTAAGCGATCCTGAAAGTTTAAGGAGCATCCGGCAACATTGAGATTTTGACCCCAAAATCCAAGCAGTGTTAGTAAGGCATTTCTGCTGGATTTCACGGCTCATCTTGCGACTGCCACAGCGGCCCTATTAGGGCTACCAGCGACTTGCGCACACCGTTTTGCATGTTCTGGTGTGCGTATTAACAGATCCTGAAAGTTTAAGGAGCATCCGGCAACATTGAGATTTTGACCCCAAAATCCAAGCAGTGGTTAGTAAGGGATTTCTGCTGGATTTCACGGCTTAACTTCTAACTGCCACAGCGGCCCTATTTGGGCTACCAGCGACTTGCGCACACCGTTTTGCATGTTCTGGTGTGCGTATTAACAGATCCTGAAAGTTTAAAGAGGATCCGGCAACATTGAGATTTTGACCCCAAAATCCAAGCAGTGGTTAGTAAGGGATTTCTGCTGGATTTCACGGCTTAACTTCTAACTGCCACAGCGGCCCTATTTGGGCTACCAGCGACTTGCGCACACCGTTTTGCATGTTCTGGTGTGCGTATTAACAGATCCTGAAAGTTTAAGGAGCATCCGGCAACATTGAGATTTTGACCCCAAAATCCAAGCAGTGGTTAGTAAGGGATTTCTGCTGGATTTCACGGCTTAACTTCTAACTGCCACAGCGGCCCTATTAGGGCTACCAGCGACTTGCGCACACCGTTTTGCATGTTCTGGTGTGCGTATTAACAGATCCTGAAAGTTTAAGGAGCATCCGGCAACATTGAGATTTTGACCCCAAAATCCAAGCAGTGGTTAGTAAGGCATTTCTGCTGGATTTCACGGCTCATCTTGCGACTGCCACAGCGGCCCTATTAGGGCTACCAGCGACTTGCGCACACCGTTTTGCATGTTCTGGTGTGCGTATTAACAGATCCTGAAAGTTTAAAGAGGATCCGGCAACATTGAGATTTTGACCCCAAAATCCAAGCAGTGGTTAGTAAGGCATTTCTGGTGGATTTCACGGCTTAACTTCCAACTGCCACAGCGGCCCTATTAGGGCTACCGGCGACTTGCGCACACCGTTTTGCATGTTCTGGTGAGTGTATTAAGCGATCCTGAAAGTTTAAGGAGCATCCGGCAACATTGAGATTTTGACCCCAAAATCCAAGCAGTGGTTAGTAAGGCATTTCTGCTGGATTTCACGGCTTAACTTCCAACTGCCACAGCGGCCCTATTAGGGCTAGCAGCGACTTGCGCACACCGTTTTAAATGTTCTGGTGAGTGTATGAGAGAGAGTTTGGAGTGCATCCGGCAAATCCGTCAGAAATGCCTTGCTAATCCAGTATCGTGAGAACGAAGGACGGAATGAAATAAAACAACATTTGATTTGTTTTTTGTTTATTAATTACAAATTGTTACTGAATATATTTATTTATTCCATTTCTTTGTTTATAAGAGTCTATGGCATCTGCTTCTTGAACCAATGTGTAGTCTTCATCACCGCTGGCGTGAATGAATCCCATATCGTCTTTAATAATCCTTCTGCTGATCAAGAAGAGATGCTGTCTATTAAACAAAGAATAATAAAAATATTTCCTTCCACAGAACTGAGAGATAACATTTATAATGCGAATTATTTCTCAAGAGTTTATGTTTCGCATTTGTTTTTTGTCTAATTATATCAATTTCTTCATTTTTTTCTTTTATCAATATACATCGTGTGTAATGTAAACCATTTATATATATATATGCTTGAATGTACTTATTCATCTTAGTTATAATAATATGTTCTATATAGAGTTTTTTTTAGTAATTTTTTGTTTTGTAAAATAACATATACCAGCGCGCACATATCAACGAGGCAAGCAAGATATATAATTTGTGTTTTTTGTTTTTGCAATAATAGAACTTTACGTTAATATATACTTTTTTGTCAGATAAATACATTGTTTAATTATAATCAATAATGTGTGTTTTGTTGCTGATCTCTATAAATATATAATATGTATATATGTACTTTTTTGATAATTTATTATAATTTTTGTTTTGTCGCAAATAAGTTTAAACATTTGAATTTTACGACGAAATGGAAAGAAAATGGTAAGTTTTTTTTTTTTTTTGCTTTTTGTCTGCATTTTTTCTCTTTGAGGAGATCGAGGGAAAGTGAATAGAGATTAGACATTCCCCCCAACTCCGTGTACCTACCTAAGAATATGAGTCTTAGTCTTACATTAGAACGAGATTTCTCTGGTTGCTTTTTTTTGGTTGCAATTTTTGCATTTTTTTTTTCTTTTAGTTCATTTGATTAACACTGTTTCAAGAGACTCCTCGCGCAGTTTGTTCTGGCCAATGCGAGAGGAGATGCTAAAGAGATTAACTTCCTATATCTGCTGACAATTGGTAAATGTTCAAACTAAACCTAGGTTCATATAGTCAATCGATTAAAGTACTGTTCTGTTTTTTTATATATTTTGTATACAGCATCAATTTTTGTCGTGTTTCCTTTCCGCGTTTATTATCAATCTCTGCCGGGTTTTCGGCCCGTTTCAGTTTCATCGTTTGGATTAGATGCATTTTTTGTCAAGCAAGAGTAATGGTTTTTTTTTGGTTTTTTGTTCTCAATAAGTTGTTAAGTATTTTAAATTTTTGAAAACAAGATTATGAATTATTGGGTGAAAGCAGAATCTCCGCAAACACTTTTCTTTAAATTATGCTAGGGCGTTAACCGCATCATTTCAATTATTCTTAACTATTTAATATACATTAGAGTTTTAATTTTAATTATTTATCCATATTTTTTTTGTCATTTTTTTGAGTTTTTAATTTTTTTTTTGGGGTTTTTTTGAAGTTTTTTTTTCTCATTTTTATGCTACATATTTTTGAAAAAATATTGGTTTTCTATATGTTGGTTTAAAATTGAATTTTAAAGTAAAACGTCTACTATTATTTATTTATGTATTTTGCATTAATAAATAAAAACTTACGGGTTGTCTTGCTCGAATTTTTTCATTCTTAAAATATATGCGTGTACCTTTTTTCTTGTTTTATTTTGTGTTAAATAGTGAAACGGCGAACGTTAGTTTTTTTTTGTTTAAAAAGAATGAGTTATATTCTATATCTTGATATATTTTGTTTGTTTGAATGTTTATTTTGTAATCATACCGTCAGTGAAAGAAGATCGACAGATAAACTCATACCGCTGAAACTAGTCTTAAGTGAACGATTAAAACAAGGTGTGTTCATACTTCTCTTGGAGGGCGTGTCAAATTTGCGTGCACTACTTGAGCGGCCTTGAATGGGAATCTTGTCGCAGACGCTCGATCTTGTTCGTCCGATTGCGGATCACTCCATGTGAAGCAGAGGCATCTTACGAATAGGGTATCATCCGCAAGTTGCGCAAAGTGTGAAGCTAGCTCGTCGCCGTCTGGTCTGTTTCCTGTTTGCTCCTGTTTTGTCGTGTGACACAATGCACTTGAGAGCGAAGTCCTTTTAAGGACCAAAAAATTACCCAGCAGTGACTTTTCCAGGATGAACAGCTTACAAACGCACCCATTGCAGCGCGGACCCAAGGTAATCGGATGAGAATACGTCTGAAGCAAAGTTCCCATTTGAGTCAGCCGATTAGAACTATCTCAAGTGATCCTTGGATCCCCACAACAAATCCTGGGTCAGATTGTAACGTATCTCGTGTCAGCGACGGACGAGAATAATTGCGACGAGTCGGAGAGCAGTCACGTGGTCCTGGCAGCCGATCAAGTTCGGAAATTGCTGGGCACACGCACTCGAAAAGCCTTTGACGATGTTGTTTGCAATGATCCAGCGTCAGCCATTTTTTTAATTAGTCAGGAGGGTATATTGCTGGCATCGATGTTAAAGGCACTGAACCACCGCTTGTCGCGGACCCCGAGCTCATGTGTCAGGCGATTTCCGAACTTGTCCGCCCTCCCAGATCTGACTACACCTCGAGTCTCACGTGTATTCTCGCACATCGCCCTTTGACCGTCTGTTCATCCTGGCATCAAATTCTAGAGACACCAATTCGTTATCACTCCAGCGTACCGAACCCAGCACTCTCTGACGCATGCGAACACTTTGGCGGTAGCTTATCTACCGCCAAGTGCACACATCATCCGCATTCCGACGACAGAGTGTAGTTTCGCATTCACTAAGGGTATGTAAGTGTATGCTTCAAATTCACTCGATCGTTGAAAAGTTGAGCGAGGCACTGTGCTCAGCACGCTTGCTGACGATCCATGCTCGCCTAGTAATGTGCTGGAGTTTGGTGAGAGTTGAGATTGTGCTTCGGTTGGAATATGTTTCTTTGAAGTCACTTTAGGGACTGACTAGACTGCACGATGGAATGGACTATATGGGGGGGGGCGACGGAATGCGGTTGCCTGAAGGGAGTAGTCGACTTTATGCAACAAGAGTGCCCCCCCTAGTCCGCACAAAAATTCAACTCGACATCTAGACGCCGGCTGATGGTGGGTTAAGTGGCGGGCGGTGTGCGAACGTCGACGCGAAACGATAAGAGCCCTGCTCGTGAGACTGACGTGTATTTGGTCTTATCTTTGCACAAGCAACGCAAGGTTGATACAGTCATTCAACGGGCAACGGGAACCGGCCGTATTCGTCGTGTCGCGGCGCACTTTGAGTCCCCTGCTGGATAGCATGAGAGCCTAGACATTATTTCGAAGTTTGACAGTCGACGGTGCTCGGCGGTTTAAACTCCATGAGCAAACATTTAAGGAGCTGGTGGTGTTTGACGAGATGGTTTGAGTAGGCTTGACAATCAGATGGGTGAAGGCAATTGATTCCCGGCACTGTAGCGAATACAATCAAACTTGGCAAATCAGAGATTCGATTGCTACTCCTGCAAGCAGAGTGGACGCGTGACGAGCGTTGACAGAGAAGCGCTGTGCCTTGGTGATGAGTTGATTGTCTCACCGTGTCAAGGCGCGTGACGCTTGTCTGTCAAGGTGGGCCCATCGAATTTGACATCAGTCCATGGCCAGTTCGGGACCAGCTATGAACCGGCTATACATCGCGCAAGGTCTTCGCGATTGGAAGACAATCGAGCGGTGCATACGTGACCGGAAGCTGAGCATTGGAACTGAGAACTTAAACGGAAATCATTGCGTAGAAGTACAAAGCTTAGAGTTGAGTAGAAGGAGATTACAACACAAATCGATAAGGTAACCTAGTCGAGAATCTAAACACTAAAGAGTCGAACTGAAGGGAAATTTCGAAATTAAACTTACTATTGTGAATAGTCTTTATGTAGTCTACGAAAGAGAGCGGATTTGATTAAGTAGTTTTGTTTCGTTTGTTTCTAAAAAGAGAGCCATTCTAATGTGTTTTAATGTAAATTGTATTACTTTGCTGGGCCGTTCTTCCGTGCGACGTCATCCGTATGTTTGCTTTGCTTTTTCCTCATCTTTCTCCTCTGGCTATGAGAGAAAGTCTGAAGTAGTTAAAGCAATTTCTTCATATGCGCGTATCTTTGCGTCCTCGTCTTATTGGAATCTACTAGTTGTTCTATTTCAAAAATTGGATTTACTTATGTTCACAAGGAAAACAAATTACAAAGTTTTTTTTCTTTTCTTAAGAGCTATGCGCGTATCGTTTGAGTGTCGCAAGGCGAAAGTACAACGGAAATCGGGACAAAAAAATAAAAACGATCGGGAGTGAGTGTTATTTAAATAGTATATTTATTAACTTCTATCCAGGGAATAGATAAGATGAAAGAAATAAAATAAACGATAATTGTTCGCTTGGCCGGGCAAGGAATTGGGTTGTTTGCATCTCAAATTCCCCCGCAACCAGGCAGAGATCTTAAAATGAATCCAAGGGGAAAAGACATAAATCAAGGAGCTGGCGTTAGAGGCGTGCGAGCGCGCTTAGGGAGCTTACGGAGCTAACCAAACAAAATCATATAAAAACTAACTTAATTACGAATTCTTGCATTTTTGAGTGATAAATAGGTTTTTTTTTTTCGTTTGCTTTGTTGAAATAATATATACTTGTATGTTGCGGATTGTTGGAGATTAAGTTGAGATGATTATTTTACGGGGGTGTTTGTTTGCTTTACTGCTCCTAGCCGGATGTTGCAACGGCGGTATCGCAAGCGTTTGTCTCGTGTGTTGGCTGGAGAGCGGCCTTATTTTGGCGCACCAATTCTGCGCGGCGTTCCTGTTAGAGAAAGAAATCCGGAAGTGAAACATTAGAATTGAGTATTGACTGCACAAGTGTGTTGTGTGTGAGTGTGATAAAATGTGATGTACAACTGTGAGTGAGAAGTAATTTGATTAAGAAATAAAATATGACGAATGCACTTCTCCTGAGACTAGACCTAGACACTGGCTGGGTGGTGGGAATAAGCACACGAGGAATGCTCGTAAAATGTCCATTAGGACGCGGGAGTATTGTGACGCTCGTAAACTCGCCTGTGGTTAAGTTTCTAGCATTATCAAACTTAATGTAACTGCGCCGTGACGAGGAAGTGTTGCTCGTGCAGCAGGAAATGAATATCTTCAAGAAGTGCTTTGAGGTGAGAGTTTAGGTGTATATAGCAAGGAAATGTCAAGCTATCTGCAAGCAAGACAAGTACTCATAGGTTCGAGTGGCTAACTATCATAGAAGTTGTGTTACCACAGGATCGAATAGATCCCAGTTTGCAAACGAGCTGCTGCTTTTAATAAAGCAATATAGATGACTGATGCTGACATTCTTCAGCTCTGTCAAGTTGTTTAAGTACGGCGCGCCTATGTGGCTGAATCTGCGAAAGGAGAGGGTACAGGGAACGTGTACAATGTTATCTGTCTCTGCTCCTCTTTATCTGTACAGCTTCTGCAGTATTTGTAGGGAATGCCTAATTTGGAGGCGTTTATGCCGAAATATACAGAGTCCGGTTAACACGCCGTTAAGAATTCTGAAATTCGACCTGAACTCATAACTAGAGTCCGACCGAACATTGGACTTCGGCTTCGGCCGAAAAACTGGCCTTCAGTCGGCCTCTACTTGTAACACATCCAATTAAATGCTCATCCATAGACTACTAGAATTAAAGTCTGCCTTTGTATGGATACTGTCAATTGACGACGCCTTATATTCGATTGGGCTCTGAAATGACTGTAATGACTAACAACACTTGGTACATCTGGAAGACATGCAGGTTCTGGCGATTGAATGGAATTTACTTTTGAAGTTGATGTTTCTGTTTGCTATCATCTCATACAACAGTCTGGTAGCACCCACGATTCGTTCGTCCATGCTGATTGGACGCACCCCAGCCCCTTGCCAAGCACAACACAGTGAAGCTTGGCTGGATATCTGAACACATGGGGATCACAGGCAACGAATTCGTAGTCGAGATCGCAGGAACTGTCTCGGTTTCGAACTGTACACTAATTTCAATTGGACAGCAGCTACAATCTTGATCAACGAATGGGAAGACAAACTTGTCCAGATCAATGAAGAATGAAGCAACTCTGTCGATTCGAGGTCTTCGATCAATGACTGTAATAAAGAATGCTGAAGGAATGCAAAAAAAATCGGACAATTCCCTTTTTACAATTTCGATGATGCGAAACCGATCGACAAAGATGACTTCTGGATCTCTTCTCATTTACCACGAAATATCGTTTAGAAATAGAAGTCTGGTGTGTTAGATAGATGGATCATATTCCTGAATATCTGTGTTATCACCAGATATTTCATGCGACGAGGGAAGCTTAGACTAGACCAGTTCTTAATTAAAAGCCTCCCACATTTCCACTCCCTTTGCTGTGTTGTTGATTCTTTGACAAGAGGATGATAATGATACTTGTGCAGCTGATCGGACAAGGATCTTCGATTGGATCCAGAGAATTATGCTTGCCTCGGACGAGGTCTGCTATATGTCTACTTCTGCGGCCAGGCAAGATGTTGCAAGGCAATAATTTGTTGACGAACAAACTAAGAATAGCCTCCTAGGTCACAAAAAAGTTGGTAGCTTCTACACCGAACAAAACAAAAGGATACAAAAATAGGAATTTTGTACATGAGTCAGACGAAAGACGAATCCATCGTTTCGTCGCCACCTGGCAGTGATTTCTTTTCCTGTGTAGAGGTTGTAGAGCTGTAGGTTAAAGGTATGTACATGACGTACCTATGTTGCAGGAGATTTTATCAGCCGTCAGTCTGGTGGGGTTTTTAACGAGTTCTTCAGCTTGGCAGAGTCCCGGGGAGTCTCTAACTCTCTACGGCCTCTCTACGGCTCTACACAATTAGTGTAGTAGCAAAATGTAAGTAATTATTACAGAGTAACGATATTGCCTGCAACCATGCGTTCTTGTTTCTACTTCGCCACGTTGAGAGGGCAGTAATTGATTGCCAGTGTTTCTTTAGAAATTCAATGGTCCTTTAGGTGGAGAGTGTTCGGATGACCGTGATTATCACAGGGAGCAAGTTTTTTCACTGACACTACAGCCCGTAATGTGGGCTAGCTTCTCAGCAACCACTCGTCGTGTTGTGTGTGCTATTGTTCTCTCACGAGTGGAAGGGACCTACAGTTGAATGCCAAATCGGACGGGTTTGTTTTAGAAGCATTCTCTAGACAGGAAATATTCGTTGGCCATTGTCAGCGACTCAAAAGAGGTGGGGTCGTGAAAATTGTTTTCGTCGCCCAGAGCAGGAATCGAACCCACAACGTCGAGGTTAGGATCGACGTACACACCCACAGGTGCATGCCGCTGTACAGCCCGTATAGTTCGTGGTTGAGCCTTCTCCTCCAAACGCCATCAACGCAAACAGGACCAAAGATCGTACGCAGAACCTTTCTCTCAAAACAACCAAGAGCTTCTTCATCCGCTTTCAATAGCGTCCATGTCTCTGCGCCATAGAGCAGGACTGGGATGATCAGGGTTTTATACAAGGTCAATTTGGTGTTTCGAGAGATGGCTCTGTTACTCAATTGCCTCTTGAGCCCAAAGAAACAGCGATTGGCAAGAGTAATTCTGCGCTTGATCTCGGTACTGGTGTTGTTGTCCCTATTTACTTCGGAGCCTAGGTAGACGAAGTCTTTGACTACCTAAAGGTTTCTGCTGCCCAATATGACGCTCCGTCCGAGACGTCGATGTTGTGCGTCCTTCCGTGATGACAGCATGTACTTTGTTTTGCCCTGGTTTACCGCTAGACCCATTTTAGCCGCTTCCGCTTCAATGCCAGCAAACGCCTCATTGACGGCTCGCTGTGTTCGTCCACGTCACGTCAATTTCGTCCGCGTAAGCAAGCAGTTGAACGGACTTCTGGAAGATCATGCCTCGGGTGTTTACGTTTGAGTTTCGCACGATCTTCTCCAAGACGATGATGTTAAAGAAGTCACATGACAGCGTGTCGCCTTGCCTAAAACCTTTTTTGAGATTGAAGGTCTCGGTGAGTTCGTTACCGACCTTGATGGAGCAGCGAGAGTTCTCCATCGTCATCCTGCACAACCTGACGAGTTTGGCAGGAATGTCAAAACCAGACATGGCGCTGTATAGCTCGTCTCTATGCTCGCTGTCATATGCGGCCTTGAAATCGACAAATAGGTGGTGGGTGTCGATCTGCATCTCTTGAGTCTTTTCCAGGATCTGCCGTAATGTGAACATTTGATCGATAGTGGACTTTCCTGGCCTGAAACCGCGCTGATAAGGACCTATCAGGTTGTTGACAAAGGGTTTCAGGCGTTTACACAGAACGGCGACTGTCCCCATCAAATGGTGCACACCTTAAAGGGTCTAAATTAACAGATCTACTCTACACAAAACGATCGAGCAACACTATGACTAGCTAGTTTCTGAAAAGTGCATTCCCAAGTCAGTAATACTGTATAATTGTTGTTTTTTTTTGCATTTGGCAAACGAAACGATAACAGAGAGCGTTTTGCTCTCCAACGAAATCACTAAGCATTACCAGAAGAGAAAAAAAAAACGCCATAAAAGCTAAACATTTCTTACACAACCAAAGAGAGACAAAAACTATGAAAACCAAAAACAAAACGTTTATGTTTTATGCAAATATTCTGTAAAGTTGTATACTGATGATGAATGAATGAATGAATGAGTGAAATGAATGAAAAATATAAAATAACAATGATGTATTGAAATTATTTGTAAAAATCAAAATGAACCTACAAGTTTTCGAACAGTCTCGATTTTCTTTTGGATCTCCTTCTCGCGATTCTGTTCCGCAGTGTATAATTTATTTTCAATAATTCGGGCCTTCTCCTCAATCTTCTGCGATTCCAATTGATCGATTTGACTTTTGATTTCGGCAATTTTGACAGTGTTCTATAAATGTGTGAGTAGTAGGGGTAGAGTTTGTAATTTTCTTTTTTGAGTTTAATTGTAGTTTTTTTTTTTTGGTTGGTTGGGAAGAGAGGAGGGATTTTTTTTGAATTCAAGTTTGTCATCCATTCCGAATGTGAATTTTCAAAAAAAGGGGGGTGGACAAAATCAAAAACGAGGGTAAAATATGAGAAAATGAAAAATTTCGATTTGTGTGGTGGGTTGCATGAGAGAGAAAAAACATGAACATGAAGAAGGATACGCAAGCAAAACGAAAAACGCAAAATCAATGAATTTTTTGGCAGTTTCCTTCGACTGTACACGTGGGCAGGTTGGCACAAGTAACAAAACGATTGGAAAATGGTCTAAAAAATGTATCTTAACAATGCACAAAATGGTTTAGTTGAGAGAAATCGAAATTGAGATAACAAACTGAAATCGAAAATTGCAAAAAACTCTTCCTTAAAAAATCAAAAAAATTGAATTTACAAAAGAATCAAAGAACGGGGGGATGCATTTCAAATTTGAATGTACACAGATTATCTACAATGAGAACGGGATCAAAAGCCACTCAGCCCTCCTCCAGTGCGGTCGGCTTTTCTCGTATACTCACATGCTCCTTTAGACGTTCGAGCATCTTCTTAATGTTTTCATCACGGAGCGACTGGGCAGTCTTGAGTTTCTCCTCAATGGCAACCTTTTCAATGAATTTCTGCTGTTCCAGTGTGGTGCGGGTCTTTTCGATCTCTTGAGAATGAGTCTGGAAATTGGAAATTGTGGTTAAAAATTACGAATCTATTTGATCCCGGGGTGGGGGGAACCTTCAATTTTTCCTTCAAATCGCTAATGATCGCTTCACGCTTCTCGACATGTTGTTCCATCTTCGATTCGAGCTGCTCTTTGGTCTGATTGATGAATTCATTGTTGAGCTCGTCCTTCTTGCGGGAGGCCTCTTCAATTTTTGCCAATTTGTTCGAGATCTCTGCCATTTTCTTGGCTTCCAAAGACTGAAAGAGATGAGAAAGACGATGTGGTCACAAGTCTGTCTACTGATGGGGGAAACAACTTCACTTACAATACGTCTCTCTTCAGCCTCTTTGAGTTTCTTTTCGATATCTTCAACAGAGACATTCTTTCCTGGTGTTACGGGACGTTTTGGCAGTGTAACATTTGGTGCTGGCTCAGCGAGAATAACCTCGTAGCTCAAGCCGCCCTTGGACTTCTCCTGGCAACGAATTTCAGTAGCTGCAAGAAGAACAAAAAAGAGGGAGGGGACGTTTAATTAAAATTGAATGACACTTCGACGGTGTTTCTTCTGTGGCACCATCTTTCGCCGATTAACCAAGCAATCACGAGCGGAATCCGGCTGAAAATTGGAAACTCAATTACAAAACTTTCGCCCCTTCCCCCCCACTGAAGGGAGAGAGTCTCGCATCCTTTTTGAATGTGGCCCCGACGCCAGACCGGGCAATGTCCACTCATAAAGCCATCCGATCCCCATTAGTGAGACAAAACTGAACAATTTTCGGGGGACAACGATCAATTAATTGGCGGCCCGTTTTAAAGCACGGCAATTAAGAGTGTTGTTTTCCAAAATAAGTGCTCCTCGAAAGGGCTGGGCTGGAAAGCAAACACACATTTTGGCCATCAAAACTTTTTCAAATCATAACTCTTTCGGCGATGGGTGCGGCGAATGTTTGAAATTGCTTCCACTCGATGGGAGGAGAGAGCAATTTTCTAATGGCTGTCAAGTCGGCACCCACACCCCGCCGAAGAAGTTTCTTGTCGTTTATGCAGTTGCGGTGATTAACGAGTCCGGGAGGGGACAACAAATAAAAATGGTTGTCATCTCATGCCCGCTGCAGGGAGCAGAATGATTTTAATGCTCTGCTCCTCCTCCTCCCAGCTGAACTCCATCCCTTTTTTATGGATTTATGGATTTTAATCGTTGTTTTATGGCAGTCACACTCTGAGTCGAGTCGACTCCCAAATTTATTGATGCGACGCGGAGAGTTATCGTTTACGTTCAATCAATTGATTGAAGAGGGCGATCAGAAGTGATTGGGGGGTTGGTTTGCATAACGGCTGGCCGAGGGGTGGTGGTGAATTGAATTTCGGGATTTATTGACGCTGCATTGGGGCGTGTGTGTGTGTACTTATGCAGATTTTGGGGGTAAACTTTGTTTTCGCTCGAGTTTGTTGGAGCACACATGTGTGTGGCAGGGGATTAGGAATGTTGACACTGTCACCGGTTTTATTACCAGACTCGATGTGTTGAATTTCTCTATTTGTGGGGGTGCGGGTTTGGCATTTATTTTATGCTCGAGAGTAGTTTGTGATGTGGATGAAGTTAGTTCAGATGTTCAAATGCAATTTGATGAATTGATGGAGGGTCAATGAATTCCCTGTGGAAATGGAGCTTTCAAATATTTACTTTACAAATTTATGCGACGTTTTGTTGACTCTTTGTGGGAAAGCTGAAGGGAGACAGACAAGGGATCATTGTGGAAACTGTATTTAAAACGCGAATGTTGAAGAATGACGGTTAAGTTGATTAAATGTGCGATCAACTGGGGCTATATTTGACGGTGGTGCGACTTTATTGACTCAGGACTTATCAGACCCAGTGTCTTAGAATACGAGCCTCTAAGTTCGAGAAGCGGATGTGGTCTTACAGTGCAGCATCCTTGGGACTGTCAAGGACTGAAATGCAGCATCCAGATAGATGCATCCAGATATGTGCTGCATTTCAGTCCTTGACTGATACTGCAGCTTCTCGGTAGTAGTTCTACATGCTCTCCGATCCTGGAGAGAAGAAGCTGCAGTATGGTGGCAAGAAATAAGCACCGTAGACAAACTAAACAAAATCGAAAAGTTGGCTTGTATTTGTACAACTAGTGCCATGAAAACGACACAGACAGCAGTATTTATCTTCCCACAGTCACACACTGCCACACAGACTGAAACTGCAGAGCAAAGAAGGAAACCTGGTGGTACGTTAAGAGATTTTTAAAAGTGTAAATAACATTTGAGAGCTAACTCGGGTGTCCCAAGTGATTTGATGTCTCCCAAGTTAAACATAAACAAATACTATGAGATACCTACACATGCCATGTAGAAAGGAATAGAACAACTACCCACTTATTGCGTGGTGCTGCAGCCCGTACAGGGACAAGGCCTAGCTTCTCAGCAACCTGTCGTGCTGTGGAAGTGGAAGAGACCTACATTTTCATGTCGCCTCCGAACGGTCAAGTCTGAGAAGGTTTTTTTAATTTTCTTGCTTACTATTTGGTCATTGTCAGTGACTCGAAAGAGGTGGGGCTTCGATAAGTATTTTGTTCGTTGTACCAGGAATCGAACCTAGACACGAAGGTTCAAGTGCGTTGTGGTTGACGCACAAAATTAAAATACAACGGGCCAGCAAAAGGATGAAGGTAACAAATTGGAATACAGATGGCTCGAGATCGGGAAACAACAAACTTTCCTCCTGCAAGGAAACAGCAGTCTTCCAAGCAGACCTGTACGCAATCAATGACACCCCACATTGCACCATCAATTGAAAACCTATTAGTATCGAAATATACAGTATGGAACAAAACTTAAGCACCACCCCATGATTAAAAAAGTATTCTTAGAGCAATTTTCTTGAATCAAGTGATAGAGACGATAATGAAATTTTGTCCCTAATTTTCATATTTTTACGAAGTTTGTTATAGCACTACAGCCCATAAAGGGCCAAGGCCTAGCTTCTCAGCAACCACTCATGTTGTGCATGCTATTGTTCTCACACGACTGGAAGGCAACTACAGTTTTATGCCGATTCCGAACGGCCAAGTTTGAGAAGCTTTTTCTAGACAGAAAAAACTCTTTGAGCATTGTCAGTGACTCGAAAGAGGTGGGGTCGTGAAAATTATTCTTGTCGTTCAGAGCTGGAATCGAACCTACGACGTCGAGGTTAGCGTCGACGCACATACCGACAACGCCACGGGCCACCCCACTAAGATTGTTATAAATTAATAAAACAACATTCATTAAGCATAGAAATAATTCATTTTTACTATTCCGTGTCCACAGAACTTCGAGTTTAGTTTAGAGAAGATATTTCCCACTCATCGTGAAGTAGGAGTCTGTCCTTCGATTGTTAGAAGTGTGAAAAGTGGCGTGGTGCATAGGACCAATTAATTTTTTGTGGACTAATTCCTAGTGCAAGATTCTGCGTCGGTGTCCACACTGTTCTACATGGCCCCTTCAAAGTCTAAGAATGCAGTAAGTACCCTCCGCCAGCATTAGTCGGTGCAGAACTTCTTTCAAGACCTGCCTGCTGTTGTCTCCTTGTTCATTCATTCATTCATTCTTTCTCTCTCTCTCTCTCAAGGGATGATAGTGGTCTTATGTCAACAAAAGGCCTTCGTCTCGGTACGCTTCACCGTTAGTGGCATCCAAAAATCTTTCATTCAATCCTCTTCTAAGTTTAAGACGAAAAAACCTCATCCCTACCAGTCACAGTGATTCACTTCCTAGATTACGTCTTGTCTCCAGTTCCCTACCGCGTCGTTGGGAGATAAGCGAACCGTATGAACTAGTCGTCCATAGCACCTGCAGTCTGCTTCACATGAATAACTCCTCTCCTTGTCTGTGCAGTGTCTGCCCAATCTAGTTCATTTGCCACCACTGTGACAGCGAAGCCCCCACGTACCATCCTCCATTCGTTGGTTGTTCCCAAAATTCACTTGCCTCACAACAATGCACACTCCTCATCCAAGGCAGAAAGACGGGAGGCTCTTCATTCTTCCAACAAAGGATAACTTTGGCAAACACAAAACCAGTCCTTCACATTCAGAGAGACGACGGAGTTTATTAGTTTCTCTGGAGTCGGTGTAACAAAAGTTCGAGTTCTGCGTTCGTTTCCAAGCACATCCACATCGTGTCACTGCGTTCATTTTTCACTTTCAAGCCACTCTCTGGTTGAGTTACAAGAGCGCCCGACAATCCTTTGTCACACAATGTCGCTGTGACTTGAACCGGAACTTGCATGTGTACACACACGCATCGGTTCAACGAGAATCCATCCACTCGCCGTAGTCGAAAACTAAGTCACGTTCCGCTGCAATCAATGTTGCACTGCACTTCCTGGCAATTAGTTGGGACACGTCCTCCTCTGGATACACGCCCGGCACACACTGCTCGGGAGCTTAATCAAAATTGTTTTCCTCGGCACAACATGCTGCGATAATGTTCTGAGCGGAGGGGGGGCGCCACGTCAGGTCTCAGCATTTTAGGCACGAACTCACTTTCGAGGAGTTTCGCAGCCTCCCTCCCCAGGACCATAATGGCCAATTAATTCCGAATCCTGCCGCAGCACAAGGAGGAGAGTGCATGAATTAATCTCCTCAGCCGGAAAGCTGTGGCGGTCTTGCAGAGCGAACACAGCAATCTGGGATGCGTTCATAATTCGAAGAGAAGGGAAAGCCTCTTGAAATGGGATATCCATCGTCATCCGTCCGGTGATGTGCAAAAGAAGCCACCGCCACACCGAGAGGAGAGGTGACGTTTCCCCGGCCCGTGGTGTCTGCCCGGAGAGATTCTTTGCACCCGGTGATGCATGATGTATGCGGATACTCAGTCGCGCTGTGCACGCGTGTCGTCGGTGAGGTGGTGAGGAATCCGATGCCACTTCACAGTCACAGATGACTCACACCGCAGAACGTGGACTTTCTTCTGTCCGTTACGCCCGTCGCTCTTCGCAGAAGGGCTTCACTCCGCGCGGCGCGGTTTCACGGACTGCTGCACGGCTGTCCGGCCGATATGTGAACAATGCGCACATGGGCATCGTAATGAGATGTATTACAGCGGATAACAGCGCTTTTCATCGGGCCGAGTGGCAGCTGTTTCCACGCGACCAGATTCTGGGTTTATCACCAAACGCGCACTGGTGGCAGATTTCTGATTCGCTTGCAATGCACGAGTCCTTCCGCCAGACTGGGTCTTTTTTTGGGCGCAGTAATCACGCATTGGCCTGGTGTGTGGGGGCGATGCCGGTGGAGTGGTTATTTCGGGTCAGGAACCACGAGAGATTAATGAGCGCGGCTTATTTCGTTTTAATTTCGCACGTCACACTCAATGGGCAGAAGTAATCCGCTGAATATGGGGAATTATTTAATTTTGTGTGTTTTTTTTTTGTTGCTTCGAACTTTTTGAAACACTTTGAAAGGAGTTGACGGGGGAGAATTTGAATGTTGAAGGCAGGACGTGGCCTGTCAAATGGTGGTCGAGGATGGCATGTTGCACTCTGGCAGTCGGGCGCCTTTCAGAAACGTTGGGATCACGTTGAACTTGAAGTCTGATGGCCAATTAGACAGTGCTTCATCAAATTCCATGTGAAATGACTGAGTTTTGTCCGTACTTCTGAAAGTCTGAGCAGAGCTGCTATCATGTTTCAGTTGCAAAGCGCCTCCAAAGAAAGAGTGAGTAAGTGGAAAGATTAAGCGTCCAACTGTTTTAGGCACGG
Source organism: Eristalis arbustorum (assembly GCA_916610145.1). Taxonomy (NCBI): domain Eukaryota; kingdom Metazoa; phylum Arthropoda; class Insecta; order Diptera; family Syrphidae; genus Eristalis; species Eristalis arbustorum. Next base: position 68,533,656 of record OU744319.1, read on the forward strand.
TGACGCACTGTCATGTGATTTAACAGAAGCTGGTGAAAAACTCACACGTCAACACTAGAACCACGATCTTCCAAAAGTCTGTACAATGGCCGTACAATCCCCATACGCAAACGACATTTCTGTGATTGGTCGTACACAGCGCCTCGTCAATGAAGCGTTTACTGTCATTGAAACGGAAGCAGAGACAAATGAGATTAGCCGTGAATGAGAACAAAACAAAAAAGCTGTCATCATTTGGTCGAAGCGTCACCATAGGCAGCTTCAACTGTGAGGTACTTAAGCACTTTGTCTACCTCAGCTCGCAAGTAGACGGTACGAACAACATCAGTACCGAGATTAAATCTAGAACAGCTCTTGGCAATCGCTGTTTCTGTGGTCATCAAGAGGCAAATGAGTGGTGGGACCGCCCTCTCTTAGGAACAAGCTAACCTTCTTTAAGTCTTTGATAATCGCTGCCTTGCGCGAATGTTTGGACACTCTCAAGAGCAGATGAGGAAGCCTTCTGTTACGCGTTTCAACTCCTGTTTGCGTTGATGGTTTTTGGAGTAAGAAGCTTCATCCATGCACTGTAAAGGCTGTACCGACATTGGTCTAGCCGGGCGTCTACGAAATCAACGCTTAAGGGTCTTGTAGAAACCATGGCTAATACTGCTCCAGTTCAAAGAGTCTTCGACTTCGAACCAGGTGGAGAACACAACAGAGGATGTCCTCGGTCGAGAAGACGCACTCAAGGGGAGACGAACGCCAACCAACTATGCATTCTAGCTAAAGATCGAGCTGACGAAAGTTGCGACCCATGTCCAGCATGGACTGAAGCGTCACCATTTGCAAGAGACAGATAAGGCAACAAATGATGAATGACGATACGAAGACAGGAGCAGGCATATTGCGAAAGAAGTTCTTCCCCGACTAACCAACCTAGTGGCTACCTAGTAGCACCCCAAGTCGATGCGTCTTAGCCAGCAAGGAATGATTGTCACCTGACAAGATCAGCCTGGCCAGAGCTTAATGACGGCGAAACAAACACTGCTTCTGGTGTTGAACCGAAAATCGATTCGTATGCTCGTCGAAGTTTACGGTGATCACAGGATCACAGGATCGTGCCCGATCGTAAAACGATGCTCGGAACAGGAACCAGGTCCACATCTGGTACACCATCTGCAGCTCTTAAGAATCGGCACCTAACTTCACTTCACTGCTACTGTCTTTTCGGTTCACCCGGTGATACTAATGATGCCTTGCCAACGTTGGAGTATTGCCGTGGGTTTATAAAAAATGAGCTCCACACGATTGCCCTCCCGAGGAGACCTACTCCTGGTGGAAATTGCGATCCATCTGCTGTAGGTACTCGCAAAGAAATCAAAAACAATTCGGACTCTTAAAACAATTTACATAAACTTACTCATACTGGCTATACAATTTTAAATATACCCTAACCCCCAATTCATCCGTACTTCAAAAAAGAAAAAAAATAGCTGCAATTTAAGGCCCCTTCTGGGTGATATCCAATGAGTCAGATGACGCGTGTGCGATTTGGAAAAAAAATGGCTACACTTGTGCGTCTTGTATCCGACAGGGATCGAGCCCGAACGGACGTTGTTGTTGTTGCTCATAGTCGGCAGTTGGTTTGCCCCGAAGATAAACCTCGAACCAACGTCCTCAATGCACTTTACTGGTCTGGAAGCCTCTGCACTGCCTATCCGTAATTCTAGTATCGTATTAGCATGTCTTCGTTGGTGCCTGAATCGCACTCCTAACTGGCTATCGCTTAAAACTCTCCGACCGCACTCGGTTTCAGACTTCGGTTTCGGTTTCAAATTGAGTTTGCAAGAAGCACAGACGGTGTTGTGGTTTCAGTACATTTAAGAGTCTCAAACGGCTGCCGACAACGCACGTGTCACCAGACTCCCCTTAATCTGCCTCCCCACTCACCGAGCTCACAACCGCATCGCCGTCGATAATGAAGTGACAAACAAAATCTGATGAGATGCCAAAGCCCGAGTGCCCTTCCGAGCCATCGCGCAAATTCCCTCTAATCAAGGTCCATCAAGATCCCCTCCTCCTCCTCTCAACCGCTGACCATCATTTGCACACTAATGACGGAACTTTGTTTGCCTTCCACGAACTTCAATCGTGGGACTTGTTGATTTTTCATTACCGCCCACGTCTCATTAAAAATTGAGATCTTTCACCCTGCCGACTGATATCCATCTCCCAGCCTTTCTGCCTCATTAAAGGAACCAATATCGTTGCCAACACGACCGAACAGCACAAACTGTCCACCAAATAAGCAAAAAAACACAAAACAACAACTTAATTAAATAGAAGGACCTAATGAACCTCAAATAAAGCAAAACCCAGCAACAAATCCGCCCCCACGGAAGCACGAGAATACAAAGAATACCAAATGAGTGCGAAGAAAAGTGGCCTCGTGACGGAGAATTTCATTTCATGCCACAAGGTGTTCGGCGGGGATGTGCTGCTGCTTGCAACTTGTCTTCATAAATTTCTATCCCCGTGAATATGAAAAAGAATTTCCAACTCCCTCCTCCTCTAATGAGGGTACAACTCAAACACACACTCGACCTCCCCCACTCGCCGGATTCCACACCCTGGTACGGAGGACAAGGACAAAGTGCGTGCTTAACATTTGTAAACATCCTTCAGTCATTTTATTGTGTCCTCCTCCACTGTCACGAGACACAAGACTGAACTTAACTTCGCCTGACACATCTAGCGGTGGGACGACTGAAAAGAAAAATCGACCATACTCGTGACTGGCGTTCACCGAAAGTGAGACAAATGGAGATAATTTCCTCAAGAAAAATATTCAACATTTCATTCGCGTACAACTCCCCGTCTCTCTCGGTTGAGCACCGCTCCTTGCTTAATCTTCATTCCAAAGTTACAGGTGGCAGGTGGAATGATGACGGCGACGCACTGATGGCCACGACGGTGAATACACCGAGAGGAGATACACCTTGGCAAAGTGTGCGGGCGAGGGCTGTGCCAGCGCTAAGGGTGGATAAGAGAACTTGATTATCTTGACATCATCATCATTATAAGCTCGTCCCTTGTGAATTTTAAATTCACGAGGGAGAGGGGAGAGTTCTTTAAAGTTTTGTTCGTTTGTTAGTTTAAATTCCCCTCTTGCTACGACGCCACATCATCATCGCCTCCAACACCGTCATGGTCGCTCCCCTGGCCAGCTGGCGGAAGCGGAAGTTGACAGCTTTCGATAATTTGTTGTGAAATTGCGATCTCTTGTGACGAATTAATGGGAAGCTTTGTGTCTCGGAGGCGCTTATGAATTTTTCAACAAAGGCGGTGTCAAAGCAGAGAAGTTGCAAGAGCCTTAGATTGAAAAGTTTGTGACTTTGCCAAGGAGGGTGAGATGCCTGAAATGTGATGATGATGCGGAGAGAGCAACTAGCACAAGACCGGGCTAGATGGAGAGGCATGTTGGTTGAGGCCCAGGTCCACGCCGGACTGTAGCGCCAGCCAAAGAAGAAGAAGAAGAAGAAGATGGCGGACAGACGGACGGACAGGTTTGGACCGCGGTGTGAACTTGGATTTGAAAGTCGATTGGTAGATTTTTGCAGATCCATCGAGACTCTATCGCGAAACTTAGTTACTTATCAGGCCCGCGACTCAAGGAGGGTTCGAGACTGAGCATCTATCTATGACTGTCCTGGGCGCGTTGCTTCCAGCCACCAAGGCCAAGATGCCGAACAACCGCGAGGACCTGGTTGCTATACCGAAGATTCGGTCTTCTTTTTCTTCTCGAAGCAGGAAACTCGGACTCGAAGACCAGGGTAGTCGAGGGATTCTTTGCGGATTCCACATCGTGGCTTCCATTCACCTCCGAGGAAGGCGAGTTCTCGTAGACGGAAGACCATTAAGCCGCTCTGCAGTTTCTCCAGCTCTGGGCTTTATAATAAATTCATCATAGACCAAGTTTCTCCAGCTCTGGGCTCCATAAAGCAGGACTGGCTGGATAAGAGTTTTGTAGAGAAGTGGACAGTAGTTAAGATAAACCGAAGTGGCATCGGTTGCCGAGGGTGATTATACGTTCGATTTGCGCTAAAATTCGTGGGACAACGTGTAACCACCCCATGCCCTGGAGGCAGCTGGCGAAAGATCGTGCTGGCTGGAGAGGCTTGTTGGTTGAGGCCCACGTCCACCCCGGACTGTAGCGCCGATCAAAGAAGAAAGAAGAAGACAAACTCCTTTACTACCTCGAGCCTTGTAGCTGTCGATTGTTGGCCTAGGTGGTGTGCAACAGACAGTCGACAGCATATACTTCGTCTTGTCCTTGTTGACCAGCTCGACCAGCTCGTTTTGCCTGTCCTTCAATTGCCGTGAAGGCTTCCACTAAGGTGCGACGAGACCGGCGAGAGCACCATCACCACCCGTACCAAGTTGAAGAAATTACACGACAGCGCATCTCCTTACCGAAATCCTGTGCAGGTTTCGAACTGTGGTTTTTGAACCAAACTGCGTGGTGCATCTGCATGTTAGCGAGGTGCGACACTACTTCTTTGTGTTACAGGGCGCTACAGTCCGGGGTGGACCTGGGGCTCAACCAACATGCCTCTCCAACTAGCGCGATCTCTGGCTAGCTGTCTTCAGTTTCGCACGCCAAGTTGGTTGAGGTCCTTCTCCAGTTGGGTGCGCCACCTTAAACGCGGGCGGCCTCTGTTGCGTTGCCCGACAGGTTCGGATTCGAAGATTCGAGGTGCGACACAACCGCAGCAATTTTAACCGGATCCTGGATTCGGTCATCGCGGCCAATAATCCCGATGAATGCTGGCGTATGTTTGAAACCGCATCGATGAAGATGGTCTTCGCCAGGATTTGTGAATATTTAAACGATTTGTCCGGCGGGAAGCTGAACTGGTACGTGCCGATTAGTGCGGTGCAAAACAGCTGAAGACGTTCGTACAGTAAGCTGGATAGAATCTTGTAGGCGACGTTGGGATATACCTCTGTAGTTTTGTTTTGCAAGAGGCAGGATCGCCTTTTATGTGACTGGGGCATATGGAGCTGATATTCCAGTCGCTGATATTCCAGTCGCCGGGCATGCTTGCCTCTTCCCATGCCACGGCCGCCACTTTTGACACAGTACTTGGTACCAGAGGTTCGCACTTCCTCCACCGCTCCAAACAGCAGACTAGGACTCGAAAGCCCTCTTAGCTTGGGCGGTGTCCATGCGCTTGATGTGACCGAGCCAGGGTCGCCTTTTTTGTGTGGATGGGGCATATGGAGTCGATATTCCAGACGTCTGGCATGCTTTCCTCATCCTATGCCACGGCCACCACTTCCCGCATTACTTCTCAATACCGGATGCTCCGACCGGAGACTAGGACTCGAAAGCCGTCTTAGCTGGACCGTTGGTGTCCTGCGTCATGCGCTCGATGCGACCGAGCCAGTGTAGTCGACGGATTTTTTCGCTTCCTGACTACATCCACATAATGGTACTGCTCTCCTCGATCGGCCTTCCTGGGAGATCAAAATGGATGAAGTCGGCAGACGGAGAATGCCTGAAGGACAGGGTCTGATTCGACAGCGAATTATTCGTGCTTTTCATCATCATCTTCCGAGCCGCCTGACCCACTAAAGGCACACGTACTAGACATCTTCAAGCCACTCGATCCTCAGCCTTCGACTCTAAGGTCCCAGGATGTATGCCCAGACACAACCAAGCGAGTTTTTGGACTTGGTTCAACCACCTCGTCCTCGGTCTGCTAAGGAGTCGCTTTTAAGACACGCAAACCATCGAAGACTCCTTCAACTTTTCCACCTGCTTCAATGGGACCCCACTGGCATGTAGAGTGCATTGAACAGGCATCGCTTGTGAACCATGTTTGAACGGTGGCCAAATGTCGCCTTAAATTATGGTCTCACTCCGAAGGTGCCCACAACTTAGTTTAGTTCTCCTTCAAAACTCATTCAGACCTCACTTGGTCCTCTTAGGCCAAAGCAATCCCAACAAACTCGCTCAAGACCCTCCAAAGGAACCCAGAAAACTTAAATGGCATCCCATCCCCTTCCTCCACCCACTCAAATTGCTCCCACACCCCGCCGCCTCAACCGCAACATAAAAATCAAACTAAACGTCCGTCCTTCTTCTGCATTCGTCGCCCCACCCCCATCAGCACAGCACTCGTTCCACTCGTCAAACTATGCATTAGCACCGAACACACACGACCATCGAGAGGATCGCTCTTTGCATGCACAGAACAGAACAGCGCTCTGCCGGGGCATCATTCAATTTCCTTAAGTGGCTTTCAACTCCCTTTCATGTGTACACACCATTAAGGAGTGTACCACCACGAGTGTAATATAATTTCGCAAAAAGCCATCACCTCCTGCCGGCGAGCGTCTTCGCCGTCGTGGCAGCCCCACTAAGAAGCACAGCGTGATCTGACGCGCTCCCGTCGAACGGCCAACCTCGTCTTCGATGCGTACACTATCCGCCAACACTCTGCACTAGTGTACGGACATTCCATAACCGAAAACCAATTTCAATTACTTTTAATGCCATGCTGCTTCCCACTCCCACTCCCCCACTCCATCGGCACGAGGAGCACATTAAGCATTAAGCTCCTCCAACGCGGTAAAACGTACTTCGCGCACTCTGCCCAGCTTCTCTGCAAATGTGAGTACACTTGCGTCAGCAATTAAGCGCAAAACAGTGAAACGTGTTCAGCCGACGCCGAGAAGCAACAAAACACAGAAAAATATGCGAAAATGAGCAGCGATTTCGTCTCAAGTGCTGTGAGCTGCGCTGACGTCTGAAAGAAACTTGACTTCGTCCTGCACGAAGGTGCCGCGGCTTGCCGCCATCGCCGCCACTTCAGAGAAGCGGTGGTGCCGCTCCTACGGTGGCGCTCCTCCGGTGGAGTGCCAAAGGTGGCAATTATCATGAAGTTGATTGCGGAAGTGTTAAGTGTTGAGGTGATTACATTTTCGTTAATTACGCCGACTGACGGGGAAGGATGGGGCGTGGCTGTGCTAATGAAAGGTGTCTTCGTGTGTCTGGCGCGCTGTGTGATAAGGGCGTCGGAATTTTGAGTGTCAGCTGAATTTTTGGCAAGCGACTTGATAGAGGAGCCCTGCGTTTGCTCCTTGAATGGGTTCAAGTTACGAGTTTTGTAGGGGAAACGAGATGGGTAGCCGTCTGAAGGGGATTGTGTCGATTCTGGATTTTGTGACACGACACCGTACACCTCTGCACCCTCTTCAGCAGCCTTTGGAGATATGCCTCGTGAAAGATCACGAGCTGAAGCTGGAATCGAGTGCAACCATAGAGAAGCCGTAAGTGGCGTAATGTGACTCAACGTAGCTCACAGGAGACTACAGCGCTGTGTAAGGTGCGACCGGAGAAAAAGAATGGACGAACTTGAGAACAAATTCGGAAAGTGCTGCAAGAAGAGGAGACCCGAGAGAGAAACAGATCTGTACAGAATGGACAAGGATATTGTTGGCAGTAATAACATCGCCAGTCATCCTGCTTTGGATGCGGACGGCAGACTATTGGTAAACATCGGAGATCAACAGACCATTTGTGCGCTCTACTCAATGAGGAAGCGGATGAGCTGAGTCCAACAGCTAGAAATGAGGCTATCATACAGGGGAATTGACATCGGACCCCCTAGAGCTGCAGAGGGAGCAAACAAACTCTTAAAAGTCAACAAAGCAGCTGGTCTGAATGTGGATCCCGACGCAGTGGACTGTATACTGCTCCCACTAATACGGGCTAGATGGGAACATAAAAAATGCACCAGAGACTGAAGACAAGGAAGACAAGGATGTACTGACCTGCCACCGTAGTTACCATAGCATCCAATGGACACCGTATATGATAGGCTAAGCCACCACCAGGATTTTGCCGACGATATCTGTTTCCTGGCAAGTACCAACAGCGGGATAAACGAAATGTGCCAAGCAAAGATAGTGGCTGGTCTTAGTGGCTGGACCAAAATCATGCAGACTGACCGCTCAGCACATCAGCCGATTATTCTGCGACGAATGCCAACTGAGCATGTCAAACAGTTTAATTATCCATGCAGTATCGTCCGTGGAGGAACGGATGTGGATGTTAATAGCAGAATAAGTAAGGTCCGCAGAGCCTTTGGTCTTCAGAACGGAACTTCACTCAGATATCCCTACGCACCAAGTTAAGGCTCTTCGAAGCCAATGTCCAATCCGCTCTGCTGTATGCCTGTGAAACCTGAAAAGTCTCTACTTCCATTTTGAGGGGATATGTAAGGGATATGTACAGGCATATGTAAACCACTGCATTCGATACATTCATAAAGTCTGAACCAACAATTGTGGCTTACAATGGGTCAAAACCTTTTGAATGTCGAAATCATGGGGTGGAAGGTGGCGCTAGATTTGCCACACTTCGAGGAGACCAAGCGACAACATCGCGAAGCAGTCCTTCGGATGGAATCCCCGCCGGGGACCAGCGAGTTGGTAAACCAAGAACTTGGAAATCCACAGTTTTGGCCGAAGAAGCAACAAGGCCACAGCCGCAGATCGAGAAGGATGGCCGCAGATCGAGAAGGATGGAGGAAGTCTGTGGATGCCTTATGCTCCACCCGGGGTCGAAGGACTCGCACCTGAGACAGACAGCTCTGAGGATGGAAATAAGCACTGCAACCGAGACAGAGGCATGACGAGTTCGACTAGACTAAACGGAGCACAATCTCGAGGCAGACTCCTGAACCGAATTTGGTACCAAAGGTAAGCAAAAGTGCTGTCGAATGGACCATCTTCCTCCGAGAGTCAAGTCAATTCAGGCTTCAGGGACTCGACAAAAAAAAGAGAAGCTGGGTCGCAAATTGCAACAAAAATCCCTGATTCAATAAGAGGTTTCAATTTCATTCACACCGCAGAGACAAAAGAAATATATGACTTTCTCGCATCGTTGAGAAGGCCACAAAATGACATTTTTCACGGAATAAGGGTGGCTTTTAATAAGACGGGAACGAACTATGAGTCTCACCAGAGACCCTCTTGTTTTCAGATAAGAGTCACTTAACCGAAATCGAATCGAATGAATTGAACAGAAACTAGCAGAGCTTGAGCAGTGGCCGTTTGGAGTCTTTTGGGCAAGAGCTTCGTCCACTGAATTCATTCTAATATTGTTGTGTTACGGGAATATGGGATGTTCGAGAAATGTGTCTGTTTCTGTTGTTCAGGTGCACAATGCCTTGCTCTCATTTCTCATGACAAGAGTTGGAGGCAGTGACAGAGCTTATTGGAGCCCTTGGCAGCTCTTCCGGCATATGTCACAAGTGCATGACTTCGGGTGTCACCGTGCCCTGTGGCTTATTGAATACTATCCCAACGCATTCTAGGCAAACGAATGGGTTGAAGTTCGTTGGTAAAAATGTGCCTCGAAGCGCAGGAAAGCTCTTCCGTTTTCAAGTTTCCACTTTGATTTGAGACAAAAATATTGCCAAGCTTAACGACGACATCCGGTTATTTGGCAGCACCGGGAGGAATTTCCCAAATATATCCCTGATGGTGGGTATATGACGACATTCGTGATCGAGAGGTGGTAGTGGCGAGTATTTCCAGACAAGGAATAAAAAGGAATTCGTTTGAATTGAAGATTAGTTTTCTTTAAAACCGTGACTTGCGTTAAACATTATTTTCTAAACTGCGAGGTATTTTTTCCTTCAGTTTAAATTGAAACCCCCTGGTGAACATCCACTGCAGCGACCTCTTTAGAACGCTGAGAGATCTTCCGAAGAACACTCGGATTGACGAGGTGACGTGGCACGGATCTGTGCTGAATTGTCTCCTCAGTCCTCGCTGCCTTCTTAAACACCACCAGACGCACTGTTGTCCAAAACAAAATTCCACTCACTCCCCGTCCTTGGCGGACCTCACCAGCCTTGCCCCCAAAACTCCACCACCCATCCTCTCACCCCCCAGCCACCCCTAATTATAAGCTTATTCCCGCTTGAACAAGAATTTATTGTACCCTCATTTAAGGCTCATTTCTTTCCGTTGTTTAAAATCCTTACAAAGTACCCAATTACCATTGTAAACGCGCCGTGTATACACACTCGCCTCCTGGACCTCGTCTCCTCTGCTCTCCATCGTCCCCGTCAAACATCATTTGTTTGCATTTTCCCGGTGAAAAAAAGAAAAGAAAAGCGAAACACAATTTCCAGGCCACCACCACCACGAGCGCCTGCAGCGTTCCGCAAGAGAATTTCTTCATTTTTTCTTTTCACAATTTCAATGCAAATGCGAGCGCCTCCATTGAGCACACGCACGGAGATGAACGAATAGGGACCATCACGACATGCCCTCGCCCGCCTCGGGGCGCGTCAGCCGAAAGAGTGTGTGGCAGTGACAAGCAGCAATTTCGCTGCTTCCATCCGGCCAACTCCCCCGGGGCACGGGGGACAGAGGCTATCGCTCGCCTGCCGTCGTTCTTATTTATTCATGACTTTCACCTTGATGCACGGACCGAGTGCTGCTCTGTGTGTGCTTTATGGCTGCACGAGATGGGGCATGATGCATGAACACGCTGGGGATGGAATTTCGAATGAGGACACAAAAATAAAAATTACCAACCAGAACCCGGAGACGAGAGAGAAGAGCAAACAAACTACGAGGTGGACCACCACCATCACCGTCACCCTCGCCATCAACAAAATTGAGTTTTGCACACACACCCAGGTGGGGACAGAAAAAAAGGCTTTTTTTACGACCCGGAGTGCGGAGAGTGTGTGTGTCCCCGGCGAGGACTCATAAACACGGTGTCGGCGGGCCTGATGGACTGGAAAAAAGGTAAGCGTCTTGGAGCGTCCATCAGTGTCGACGGCGATTCGGTTCCACGGTCGATTGATCGCCTATCGACGAAACAAACAGAAAAACCTGTCGTTCCGATGGCTGGTCACACACATTCGCCGTGATGACAATTCGATGGGCGGCAGTCGTTTTTATCCTCGCCGGATGAATTTTGATTCGTCCTGGGATTGATGGTTATTGGTGGCCGCAGATTCCCATTATTGACTGTTCGACTGGACGGGTGGCTGGTGGGTGGTGGGAGCGGTCATTTGTCATGATGATGTGATTGACATGCCGGCGAGGTGTGGTTTCATAAAACGAAAGCACTAAAATCCGAGTGACAGGACGTTGATGAAATTAATTTCATTGAGTCGAGGCAGTGGAATGTGTGGTGGACAGCACGTTTTACTGAACGAAATTGGGTCGTAAACTGCGCTTCAAATGTGGTGTCTGATAGGCGTAGGCGACGTGGGAGACTATTTGGGTGTGGTATTTGCGAGAGAATGATGATACACTGCGGCGGATGTGACGGAGAATTTTTGGTCGTTAATTTGGTGAAGTGAGGGATGGAACTGGAGGCTCTTTGAGTTTCAAGGTGAACTCTCCTCGTTGATTCGATGTACATGACACCATCAAGTCTAAGGGATTCGTAGAAAATTGAAGACGTCCCGAAAAAATGTTAAGGCATTTAGTGCTGGACTAGAGGTAAGGCTAAGGGCTTTTTGGGCTGCGAGTGAAGTTGCCAGCACACCATAGTCGGTCCATTGTGAAACCCATAGTCAGACTTCTTCCACTGATCGACTTCTTTAGTGATGAAGCGTTAATTTGATGCCAACAGCAAATGGGGAGTGGATCTGATAAAAGCGTAGCATCCTGTGTTGACTAGGACTCGAACCGGAAACCCCGCTAATCAAGGACAGACACTTAACCAAAAGCGCCATCTAGCCGTTGATGCTGAACTTACATCTAACATATGTGACGACGGGTGTAAGCGCTTGCAAAGCTTCACAAAGTCGCGCTTCATTCAAAAGTTGTCAAAAATGCAACGCCTGCGACGATTTTGTACTAGAATTAGAATTAGAACGTTTGAGAGAGAGTGGGAAGGGATCGCCTCATCAATGCGGCCTCTGATTGACCTTTTTGTGAGCTCACGCAGAAGCTTGAGTTCCTCATGAAACTGGCCGCAATTTTGTTCGCTTCAAGACAGGATCTCCCTAGATGTCGAAGACGCGTCCTGAATAGGCAGTTACAGTGACAGAGCATGTGTTTTGCAGTTTCTTCGTCCTTGTTGCATTATTGATACAATGGTAGGCCCTGTCCCTGCTGAGCCAACTATGTATATAGCTCTTAGCGGTGGTGATAGGGGATGCAGATCCTTTTCTGACTAGTAATAAACCTGCCCTCTCTCGAACAACCAAGGTAACGCTTTATAAGATCTTCTTCGTCAAAGTCCTGCTATATGGCGCGGAGACTGATGGACTTTGTCAAAAGCGGATGAAGCTGCCCTTGGATGCTTCGAAAGGAAAATTCTTCTTATGATTTTCGGTCCCGTCTGCATAGATGGTGAGTGGAGGAGGAGATATAATGACGAACTACACGGGCTGTTCAGCGACATCGACCTAGCCAGAAGAGTGAAGATCCAACAATTGAGATGGCTAGGGGATGGATGGCAACCAATGCTCCGGCCCGAAAAGTCTTCGAATCCACCCCCGAGGGACAGCGCCGTAGACGAAGATCGCGACTCAGGTGGCGCACGCAAGTGCAAAGGGATCCCAACCAACTATGCGTGCGAAACTGGAGACAGCTAGCTAAAGATCGAGCTGGCTGAAGACGCTTGTTGGTTGAGGCCCATCTGTTCATCAACCCCGGACAGTAGCGTCATATTAAGTAAGTAGACCTGCTCAATGTACAAAATCTGTTCATCGTTACAAGCAAGTCTGCATGTTCAAACAAGGGATAAAAGTCCCAATTCGCGCACCAAAGTCTGGCCAAAATTATGTTCGCTATTAAACGATGCAGCGCCTAAGATGGCTACGCCGTGTAGAGCACATGGACAACACTGCTCCAGCCCGAAGAGTCTTCGACTCCGAACCAGTTGAACAACGCAATAGAGGACGACCACGAAGCCGATGGCGCACTCAAATGGAGAAGGCAGTTCGCTAAGGATCGTGCCGACTGGAGAGGCTTGTTGGCTGAGGCCCAGGTTCACCCCGGACTGTAGCGCTATAAGAAGAAGAACAAGAAAACGATGCAAGCACGGAGCAGGTCAGATTAGGGCCAGTTAAGCACTGTCGCAACAGAGAATCAGCTTACAATAAATGAAGGTTGATCTGTCTGAGATCGTAGCTAACTCTGCTTGTCTCAGCAGGTCCCAGAAACCTTCAACATTCAAAGTCAATCCTCAATTTAAACCACACACAAAACGTCCCTTTCATGGCTACAAAGATACAAGAGGTAAGTGAAGGCAGAAACAAACTCTGCTAGGGGATGCTCAAAGGTGGCGCCACGGTGTAACCTCCTGAGAGGATGGAGGTATATAAATGGGCACAATGGATCCAAATTGCCGGTCTAAGTGAGTGTCGGCCGCAAGTTCGCAAGAACACCACTGTAGCTTCCTACAAATGGATGAATATAGAAAAACAGCTTGCATAAGTCGATAGATCCCCTAAAGGGACAAGTGCATGAATCAGTTGGTAAACATATTCTGGTCACTTGAACTGACAGCTCCGCAGAGCAGAGTAACCGCCTGATGTAGCCTGTTCTCAACCTGTGATCTGAGCACTTTCAAGACGTCCGCGACGTCCGTTGAATAAGACAAAAAATAGAAGTATGTTGGGAGGAGTCCGCCGAGCGATGAAAGGGACCCGCACAGGTTCAAAGGTGTCTAGGAGATAAACCGACTTTCTAGGCGATCAAGCAAAGTAAGATGAATGGGTTTAAAAAACATAGACTGGCAATTCAAAAAGTTGACAACCGAAACGAGATGTAGGATTTCGCAGGAAGAGTTAGCACCGGGCGGTTGGAGGCTGAGAATGCCAGAGCTGGACGGAGCTTAAATCTGTAACAAGAAATCCCTGCCTCGCAGTCTTGACAAAGTATGCACCTCAGAAGACGACAGACAAACTAAGGCGTAGTGCTTTCCCTCAAAAGATCATCAATCAAGGCAAGTTTGAAAAGCAAATAGTCGCTAAGTACAGGCAACTTTAACTTAGCTGTAATGAAGGACAGTGTCCACATGGGCTCCGAAGTGAAAGAAGACAACGCCCATTCAGCCTTTGAACAATTACACCACCACGAATCTGGGCTTGAAGGGCAACTGAGGTATAAAGACATCCCTCGAAAACCCTAGAAACACCTATATATGACATTGACAGCCACAGTCTTGCTGTATGGCGCACAAAAGAGACTCTAACTAAACCATCTCGCGCTTGGTCATACAGGAAATGTACAGGGCCATGGAGCTGGTGAACGAAATTAGTTCAAGTCTATCGTCTCAGATGGCTAAGTCATGCAGAGCGAAGGGACACCACTGCCAACCAGATGGAGAGGGCTTGACTTCAACCGCAAAGGACAACGACGGAAAAAAAAGGAAGACCACACCTCGGTGGTGACAGCTAGAAGCAAAGCAAATGAGAAAATAAGACTCTGGTTCCACTCAATCTGGGGACCATGCCCGAAGCCTGTCCTGGTCGCGACACGGAAGGCAGGGAGACAGAAGGAGACAACAGAAATGAAATTGTCCTTGGAATTGCTTTTCAAAGCCACCACAAGCAGCTTAACGCTCCCGTAGCGACTATCACAAGATCGTGTTGGATGGAGAGGCAGGTTGGCTGAGGCCTCCCGGATTGCAGAAACACCGACGTTGTTTGATCACTCTAGGGAAACTGACACCGAATACGTGGAGAAAACATTCTCTGAAAGCAGCTGTTGTGGGAGAAGATGCATTTCTCACAAAATCTCATATTTGAGTTCAAGATGACGATTCTTAAGTGATGTGGAGATGTTATCGAATGTGTCCTCTTTTTACTCATTTTTCATCACTAAGCTGGCGATCGGCAATGCTCGTGAAAAATGGACAAGCATTAGCACATGTCTTCAAACGAAACAGGTGTGGCCAAAAATGGACTCAAAAAGAACCAGAGACATCAGGAGTTTAGGCAGAAGAAACCTGAGTAACCGACTAGGAGTTCTTACAGGACATTGCGCATTGGATAGACCACATCACGACTTCTGCAGCAGGTGCATGGACGAAGAAGAAGAGCAAAACTCTTCAGATCTACTCTGCAAATGCCCTGCATTGACCTCCATTAGGAAGCAAGCCCTGGGAGAGTGCAACCTTGAATTAGCGGACTTATCCGAAAAGGATGTCAAATCAATCTGAACGTTAGTCAAAAAATCAAAATGGTTCCAGGAGTGGCCAGCTCAGTGGCAACGCAATGGACCCTTGGCTCTAAGTGAGTCCATAGCTGACGATGGAAGCCACCTTTACATCACTAAGCTGGCGATGGAAGCCACCTTACCCAACCTTACCCAATCTAACTCGCCCTCAGACTAGTCGAGGCTCCAATAAGGTTGTTGCGTAGACGATGACGACGATTTGTAACCATCATGGACTTCTCGAGAAAAACAACGCAACACCCCACAACAACGTCCACAAAGGCATGGAAACAACAGCAATCAATGTCCCACTTCTTCGCAGACCCCCCTCCTTCCATTGAATTCCCCCACGAGCTATCAGCTCTCATTATCTAAAGTGTATCTGCGATAGATATCCTTAATTAAAAACATCCACCACAACACCGCGCCCGCTCCACGCCACCTTCCTTAAGCAATCACTCACGAAATGACTTTTCGCACACAAATCACGCACTCATCACTCTCTCGCGCGCTCCCCAATGTATTCCATCACCGAAAACCGTTGTTCTTGACGTCGCGTCATTAAAAAGCCATCTATTGTTCGCTTTTATCACTTAACACCTCGCGAACAATGGCGACGTCTGGTGCACGTGTACCCATCAGCTTCTATTGTGCTCCTCAAGTCCCCGACGAAATGTTGTACTTTGAGGCACGCCCACAGTCGCTTTGCACAGCTCGAGGTGTCAAAGCGGAAAAAACCACAAATCATTCTCGTAAATTATTCCTAATCCTTTGCCATCAAAAATCTGCCATCTGAAGAGCGCTCACACTCACCCCCACCTCCACCTCCACCCCCATTCGAAACGGCTTTTAAGCACACCTCACACTCATCACTCCCTCGGCGCTCGGTGAAGTCCTAAGCAAATGTGTGCACGAGTGGCGGCACAATTATTTCAATCACACATGGGCTGCTGCTGCTGCTGAAGGGTTGCGACCAGGACGCATCCCCCCAGAGAGCGAGAGAGACTGGCAAATAATTTGACAGCGATATGAAATTAATATCTGAATGCGTACCTCTCGACTGGTGTCGGGGAGCGGGTGGCACTTGCTAAGGGTCTGTACATGTTCCGCTTAGCAATTCATGAGATATCATTAGGAAGCATCAGCCCTCCCTCCCTGGCAGCATCCTTTTCCGGCTACCCGCCCGGTTCACTTAGTGCCCCGCAGACATTCATTTTAATTTCTCCACTTTTATGACAGCTTAAACTTCCGCCGAACGAGGACCACTGAAGGAGCTCAGTGGGTGTGACAGCAGCACACATCCAGAGCTTCCTACTCGTCCTGCCATCTCTGCCGGGCAAACCGGGTTTTGTTTGGACAACGACGTTGATGTTGATGTTGATGACGACGACGATTGTCGTTTCGGTTGACCATATGGACGAGACGGAAAGATTGCCATGCGATGTGTATGCGGAGCTGGACCACAAGAGGAACAAGCGCCCCCACTCCCCAGATGCACATTTCACATCATGTCCCCGTCCGTGTGTCCGTCTGAGTTGGGTTAACCGGAAAATGGACGACGGGTGGAAACGATTGCAAATGGATGAGGTTTTCGGGGCTGCATCCGACTCGGGGTGTTAATCTGCTGAGTGCAGACAGACTGTGCCGCCGTTGAAGTGGAAATTATTGATGTTTGTCTTCTGACTGGGAAAATGGAAAAACCTGCCAATTTCATGTGAATTTCTTCTCTTGCTTGTCTATTCCTGATAAGAAAACATGTAACGAAGCAAGAGAGGCAGAAGTCAGCAATCGGCGCTCTATAATGGCATGAACGCAGCTTTAAAACAAAGGCAGATTCAATTTAGTAGCTCACACCGTTGTGGACTTATTTAAATTTCTTTCCCTATCGTTCTTATCCGGTCAACCGTATTTGATTTCAAATTTGGACTAGACTTCTGTAGACGTTGTCTATTCCTGCTAAGAAAAAAATGTCAAGGGACAACAGAGGTAGACGTCGGCTATCAGCGCTTTATAATGGCATGAATGCAGCTTCAAAATGATGGCAAACTCAACTTTATGCCTCACACCGTTATGAATTCATTTAAATTTATTTTCCTATCATTCTTATGTGGTCGCCCGTACTGTTTTCTAATTTGGACTAGGCTTCTGTAGATGTTGTCTATTTCTGCTAAGAAAAAACTGTTAAGGGACAACAGAGGTAGACATCGGCTATCAACGCTTTATAATGGCATGAATGCAGCTTCAAAATGATGGCAAAGTTAATTTTATACCTTACACCGTTGTAGATTTATTTAAATTTCTTTTCCTATCATTCTTATGTGGTCACCCGTATTTGATTTCAAATTTGGACTATGCTTCTGTACATGTTGTCTATTCCTGCTAAGAAAAAAATGTTAAAAGACAAGGGAGGTAGGCGTCGGCTATCAGCGTTCGATAATGTCATGAACGCAACTTCAAAATGATGGCAAAGTTAATTTAGTAGCTCACACCGTTGTGAATTTATTAAAATTCTTTTTTCTATCATTCTTATGTGGTCACCCATATTTGTTTTCTAATTTGGACTAGGCATAAGTCAGTCGTTCATTTCACGAAAGATTGGAGGGAAATCGTCCGAAAATTGGATCAGTCTCGATCGGGACTGGGTACAACAAGGCTCCAATGTCTTTTTACTCAAGGATCAAGCAGAAAAATGTGTCGTTTCTTCAGCAAAGTACGCGAAACCTTAAGGAGTCAGCAGAAATTGGGCGCGGAAAACCTTTGAATGTTGTGCAACGTTGACGAAAAGAAGACGTTTTTAGACGTCGTCCTCGCAATCAGTGCCCAAGCCTGTTCAGACCTAGAATTCGCTATCTAGTCTTGCCCTGCGTTCTTGTTTGAGACCACTTTCGGACGAATATTGACTGCCTTCTCCTTAGTTCACCCCCAGCCCATCACCTTCAAACTCACACCCACCCCCTCATCGAATTGCCGATATCCATCTAAATGCTAACAATCCACGGGAGAAGAAAAGCAAACAACACAAAATCCACCATCCTTTGTCATCATTATCATCACGCCCGCCCGCATCAGCCCATCTCACACACCAGACACCACCACGCATCGTCACCGTCAGCATCTGTCAGAAACAAAAGCCATTTCGTGGCACCCTCATTTCTCAAATGAATGTGCAACATGTGTGCGGTGTGTGCGGCCTATTCCGAGAGAGTAATTGGACTGAAAGATGGAATTGAATTATTTATTCGATGCGCTGCTCAAAGTGGAAGGACGTTATTTCGTTCGCTTCGCACATGAGCAACACACCACCGTGCTCTCGTCCCACCGGAAAATGAGTCCATTTCCCATGCATCACGTCTTCAATTTGCACAACAAATGAATCGATTCTGCAGGCTGCCAGCTCCGAAGCACATACATTTTTAGCTCCCTCCTATATCTGCGGATGTGCCACAAGCAAAAAAAAAACCATAGAAACCATCCACCCACCCACCTCCATGAAGGAGGCGGACTCTCATAAAAGCAGAGAGAATTGAAATGTAAATGTATTGCGCGGCGGAGCATTAGGGTGCCAAGCAGGGGATAACGTACGAAAGGGGGAACTTTTTTTCTGCTTTTGCTTATCGCCAGCAAAAGTCGGATTACGTCTGTTGAATCGCTTGTCAGAGTTCGCCGCCTAAACGGAGCGGGATAATCCGTCAGATCTGTCATCAAAGATTTTGTGTCTTTCTGTCTTAGTCCCTCGTTTTTGTTTGCACAAGTGAAGTGGAAGGAAACAAGAAAAAAAACGGTGGAAACATAAGTGGAGGGAGCCCACGCGTGCTACATTGAAACAATGAGAATCAACAAGAAGAGTGATTGTGAAGTGAAAATCTGATGTTGCCTGATTTTTTTTTCTTCGACTGATGCGAGGGGGCGCCTTTGGAGATGAATGGAGATTGAAAGTTCATCATTCAGGGGGGCGGAGTGGAGGGATGGTGTGGTTGGTGGGATGGAGAAGTGGGCAAGTGAGGGACTGAGAAAGAGATTGTAGTTGATCACCAAATGACCGGTCATTGGTTCAAGTCTAACAAACTCATGGTAGGTGGCGTCCATCTAGACAGTCCTATATATATTTGAAAACGGCAACATTCTGGCTTTAAAACGGTGTACACATTTTTGAACATCTTTCAAAATTTTCACAAAATACGTTTAAATCAAATTGACACCTCTTAATGAATGGACGCCCACAAAATGCAAGGCAATCTGCTAACGATGTGGACAACCGGTAGGTGGTGTTCATCTTGACGGCCCTATATACTTTTGAAAACGGCAGCATTTTGGCTTCAAAATGGTGTACAAATATTTCGTCATTAGTCAAAATTTGTACAAAATACGTTCAAATCAAATTGACACCTCTTAATGAATGGACGCCCACAAAATGCAAGGCAATCTGCTAACGATGTGGACAACCGGTAGGTGGTGTTCATCTAGAAGGTCCTATATACATTTGAAAACGGCAACATTCTGGCTTCCAAACGATGTACACATTTTTGAACATCTTTTAAACTGTTTACAAAATACGTTCAAATCAAATTGACACCTCTTAATGAATCATTCCCACAAAATGGAAGGCAATCTGCTAACGATGTGGACAACCGGTAGGTGGTGTTCATCTAGATGGTCCTATATACATTTGAAAACGGCAGCATTCTGGCTTCAAAATGGTGTACAAATATTTGGCCATTAGTCAAAAATTGTACAAAATACGTTTAAATCAAATTGACACCTCTTAATGAATCAACTCCCAGAAATGCAAGGCATTCTACTGACGATGTAAAAAGTGCCACGTGCAGCCTTCAAAAGTTGCCAAGCACTTGGTCGATGAGAGCAAGACGTGAAAAACGCCACGTGTAGCCTTGGAAAGTAGTCAAACAGTTGCACAGTCAGAGCAGAAGATGAGACGCAATTTAGTTGCATTTGATTTTTCAAAGGGAACCACTTCCACTCTGGGACTTGAAGACTGCAGCCCCCCTTAAGACTGCACTTAAAACTTGCCATAAGCTACAAGGAACCGGCTCCATCTGAAAGCCACAAAATCCAATGAAGGATCCATCGCTTAGATTTACAAAGAGGAACGCATTAAGAACCTCTTAACAATGACATGCTAAGTTTGCACTTAAATTTCAATCCATCCTCAGTACCGACGACGACGACGATGGCATCATGCTCTCTCTCATTAAGCTCCTCTATGAAGTACTCCTTCAGTCGATGCCCTCCCAACCACCGACCCACCCTCCCTTACGATTGTCAACATTTAACTAAAAGGATCAACTCTCAAGATTATGCACATGCCGGGGAGAAAATTTGCAATCCACACTGATTTCCCAACCACTCGGGCGTCGTTTTGCCTGGCAAGGCGGCGCACACGTCACGCACTCCTCCCCCGCCTCCGCCGCGGAGTGGAACTCAATGTTATGCCAAGAAAATGGCACGAGTAATTACAAAGAAAATGGAAATTAATTCTGGCACTGCTTCGTAATTAGACGCAAACCAAGCCACATCTCCTCCTCCCAGAGTGGAAAGGATGAACTCGTAGTGCTGCGACGGCATTCTCCAACTTTTTGATTCATCTTCAGTTTATTTCCGTTGAAAATCATTCATTACGCTGTGTTTTTGGCCATTTCAATGGGAATGAAAAACTTTCGCAATTAACCCTCGAAAGTTGAGCGCGGGGGATGATGGATGTAGACGTTTCATTAAGTCCTCCTAGTGCAGTGGATGCATTTTGTTGCGATGCGCAATCCACCTTTTCCCTTGCCCGAGAGGAAGGACGACGCCAGAAAGGTTTCTTAATTCACTTAATTAACATGGGTTGGGGCGGGTTTCTATCTTACAACCGTCGTCACGGTCGCTGTTCCCCTGTCATCGCATAAATTCAATTAAAAAAAAGGCACTTCCCGACGCGTTCAAAAGAGAACACAACAGGGACGAGGAAGAAACATGTGAGAATCGACGAGTGGGAAAATCGACGCCTGACTTCTGGTTACACAATGCCCCGGTTGCTCTGCGCAGAGAGGACACGTCTCGCTGGACGAACACGTCTCGGTGGACGGAGCAGAAGCTCCGCAGGGGTTTTTCTCTATTTACCCAGCTGAAGTGGGAGTAAATTGGTTTTGCTTGTATTGCGTGAAACTTTTCCAAAAGTGGGATGCGAGCAAGAGTGCTTGAGTTTATTTGCAAAATATATTGACACAACAACGATACCATTCCCCGTGGCGCCTGGGCTGGCTGCTGGAGAGGGTGTGGCCCCTTTGTGGACGCACGGGACTTTGGGCAGAGAGATGAGATGAGATTTATTGGAACTTTTCCTACGGGCGACGATGTCAAACCGGATTTAAATCGATGAACATTGTTCGTTAAGCGATGAAGTCCCGAGGAGAGGACGGACGACGATGATGGATTTGAAGGACCGAGAGGAGATTTGTTTGCGACCGGGTGACACTTGAGTGGATAGTTTTGGCCTAATGGACTCGGATGGGATTTGGTTTGAGCTCGAGGCGTTGGGTACTTGTTGGGTACTACTTTTGGGGGACTATGACTGCAGGAGAGGAGTACAATGGGTTTGGAATACTGAATGTTTTCCACAACAAAAAAACAGTCCACTTCGGGGGCAGTCAGTGAAGCCTGAAGAAAGACTGGATGCATGTTCATCAATCCACGGACGGAGACTTCTTCATAGAGTGAGAGGAGATCCGCTGAGGGCCCAAGATCATTTGAAGGCATTTTCGCTCAAGCTTGAGAAGAGGACTACAGTGAATCCTCCCTAAGTCGAATTGTCATGGGATAGCAAAATGCATTCTCGCAGAGAAAGAAGGAGAACCCCGACAATGATGGATCTTGTCCAAAAAAAACGAAGTAAATTTGAAAAAAATATCGCAGATATAAGAAAAAAGAAAATATATTGTTTTCCAACAAGGACGTAACAACTTCTTTGCTAAACAAACGTACGTCGCTACGTAACTGGTCCATTGTGTGCAATTCTGGAATCAGGTTGATCTTATATGTAATAATACTATGGACGGCGCTACAGCCCGTAGAGGGCCAGGGCCTAGCTTCTCAGCAACCACTCGTGCTGTACGTGCGTGCTATTATCCTCTCACGAGTGGAAGGGAAATACAAGACAATTAACTGCAAAGTTTGAGAAGCTTTTTCTAGACAGTGACTCGGAGGAAGTGGACTGTGAAAATTCATCACACAGAGTAGGAATCGACGTTGAGGTTGGGGTCGACGCACATACCCACAACGTCACTGGTCACCACAGGTTGACCTTGTATGGCTGTAAACCAAGATCCTTACACAAAGTACGCCGTAGTGTGGTCAGAGCGTTACACAATTCTTGAGGACACAGTAGAATTGACTTGTTTGGATCGTTTGCTAAGGATGCCTGTACGGCAGTGATACTTTCGACACTTGGATCAACCCGTTGTTGCACAGGCAACATCTCACAACGAATATGAAAAAAACTTGCCTGTCTACTAGTGCTACAATTACGCCCGAAAATTGGAGTGAACGCGTTTAAAGGCCCATTCATATGAGGTCGCTACGAACTGCGAACTTGGCAAACTCTGACAACTCATTCATATGGAGTTTTCTCATTCGCAGAAAACTACGGGTGCAAACTGACACTTTACTGCGAATTTTTTGGTCGTGGTGGTTGTGGATTGCGTTTGCCCGAGTGTGTATTGCGACCACAGCTTGACAGTTTGCAAAGAGAACGATTGATTCACAGAGAAAAAATTTTAAATCATTAATTAGCAAACTTAAACTAACTTTTATTGGGATTTTCGATAAGTCAGTTGAAATTTTTTTGCATACCAAGAGGTATAACTTGCTTACATTTGCTGAAAAAGGGTTGTTTCCGAAAGTTCGCGTTCGCAGTTCGCCGCTCATATGAACGGGCCTTAACGTAGCGCTCCGAATTTCGGTAGAAATTTGTATAACTTGCAGACGGTGCTCGTTCGTGCACTTTGCCATGATGAACATTTTGAGTTTACCGAATAAATTGACAGTGAGAGCTTGATGTAAGTAAAGTAAAGGTTGTTAAAGAGTGCGTTCACAAAATAAATTCAAAGTTGTCAAGTCCCTATTCGAAAACTCTATATTTATTTAAAAACTCCTCGCCTTCTACGCAGGCATCCAAACATGACCACCAAATGGTCACACACGCTTCACCCTCTATTGCATGTGCTTATTGTCAAATCATAGGCAATCGGGACTATGGCACAGCTTGGTAAGTGCGTCTAAAGAGTCTTGGCTATGGAAGAGGTGTCAGAGAATGTGGGAGATTCTCGTGAGGATATGCTAGACATCTTAAATGCAATTGAGCTAAACTTAGTAGAAACAAGTTGCATATGAAGTCAGTTTTAATCTCTAAGGGAACTCGACTATGTTCGAGTATGTATTTATGTGAGAATGCAAAACAATGGTTAACAAGAAAATCGAGGAAATTCGACTTAGGGACAGTCCATAAATAATTGGCTGTCGTGTCGTGCATGCTATTGTTCTATCGCAACTGGATGGGTCCTACAGTTTTTTTTGCCGACTTCGAACATGCATGTTTGAGAAGGTTTTTTCTCGATAGAAGTGCTTTTCTTTCGTAACGCGGTGGGCAGGGATGGAGATCAACATGACCCAACTTTGTCTCAAGGCGACTTGACATCACTCGATCATTCTCAAGTCGAGTGGTCATGCTAACCAACCACTTTAGGCGAGATCAAGCCGCGGCGAGTCGTCCATTTTGGAACGAAGAAGTAAAAAGCAGGAATCGAATATACGACGACGAGGTTGGGATCGACGCACATACCCACAAGTATAAGAGCAAGCAACTGCAACTGACAAAAATTGCTTCTAGAACTCAGCATGAGCCCTTGACGTAGGACTTCAATGTAGCTTGAGTCTTGGACTGCCATCATCCTGCCGCAGAGATCTTAGACCATGGTCTCTCAACCCTTGAGTCTGTGCGGACTCCCAGCAACAAATTGATCACCTCCCAACATGCAACTGTGGTGGAAGGATAATAAAGACGTGTCTTTTCTGTTTTCTTGTAAGGCCGTTGCGGACGCCCTGACAGTGCTTAAGCGAGGGGGCCAGGGACCACACGTTGAGGATGGCTGTCTTGGGAAAGCTGCATGTTCATCTTGATGTTTAAATTGGACGGAGTCTGGACGTTCTTATACAGTCTTTCACAGTCTCGGGCAGTTTTAAACAGTCCCTGAGCACCGTTCGACAGTTTTTCACTCTGAAAGTCTTACCCTGTCTTGGACAGTCACCGACTGTGTTGGAAACTCTTAGACAGTCTTTCTTGGGCAGCCGCGGACTGGGACCTAGACAGTCTTACGGACGGACACTATCGACAGTTCGAGCTTTATCTCTATAAAGGATCTTCGCTGCGTTGCCTTTTAGAGACATCGTTGGTGGAGGTGAGCAGTTGCATCGACTCTTCTCTTGGGAACATAGGTCTTCCACTTGCCATCTCCATTTCACTCGGTTGGTTGCAGCTGTCTATAGGGAAGTAGGTTGCATTTGCCTAGTTCCGACGCTACTTTTCTTTAATATCTTTCGGAGTGTAGAGAAGTTTCGTGCCGATTCTGGGCACCAGTCTGGCATAGTCCGCCTTAAACAGTCTTAGACAACGTTGGACAGTCTTATATTCCTGCCCCCAAAGATGGACTCAATGCATCAAGAAGCCCCCAAAGCCAGCAAAGATCGTTGAATGAAAATGCAAAAAAAAGCTCTCAAAAGGGAGCTTATAACGTGGCCCACTTAGCTCAAGCTTCCCGATGTTTTTTCTGACACTTCATCAGTAAAAATCACCGTTGTTTTCAACTCTGATAAAATGCAAAAAAAATTCCCTCACCTCCTCCACGTCACATTTATGCAATTTTCTTAGAAGCAAAACAAATCGCCTGATACTCCCACCGACCTCAATGACATTTGAAAGTCGTTCAACGTCCTCTTTCTGATGTGGCCACACTGAGCACACACACACGTAATCACCTCTTTTTTTTTTGCACAGGAAACGCCATCATCATCACACAACCACCCACCCACCCACACATCCAACTAACGACCGACATTAGTCGTGTCCTCAATAAGCGCTCGATGTCATCTTGATTCTTGCACTTTGCCCGAACGAAGCCTGCATTCGAGCACTTCGTCCACGTCATTCTGACGGCAAAACTTAACCCCTTTTTTTCACCGTCACGCCACCCAGAGAGAGGGAGAGGAAAAAAAACTGGAAAAGAAAATCCCTGCAATTTACGGAATTACCTTCGCTTCGGTGCTGGAGAAAAATCGATTGAGGGTAACAGCCTTCGACGTTTTTTCGTATCGCCCTCTCCCTTCCTCCGCGACCGAGAATCGGGAACTTTCACGTCAAAGCGACCGAAAAGGACGAGCAAATCGAACACACACACGCACACACTCACTAGAGATCAACTGAAAATAACTCTCGCCTGCAGTACAACAACTGCAACAAACGGCCGGAGAGTTGAACTCCTAGAAGTGTTCACACGAATGTTTCATGCTGCAGCTAGGCCTGTCACTGGACAGGGCCGAGGCACCACAACTCACAGGACAACGAAAAAAAAATAACGCGTAATTTCTGTCTTTTTTGCGTAATAACACACTTATGCGACAAATGGAAAACACAAGGGGTTGCTGGGGGTGCTGGGGGTGCTGGGAGAACGAATGAAAATCGATAATTTGTAGTTTTCGGGGATAACTCAAAAGTCCAGCGGGATAGTTATGAAATAACGCACACAAAGGACATGCAGTTCGTGGGGGTGGGGGAGGGACTCACTTGGGAAGGGGTTCCCGCGGGATAATGGAGAGGGAAAAAACTAAATCCAAAAGAAGAAGGGAAAAAACTAAAAAACGAAATAGGGGATCTGCGGTGCTCTCCGCGTCGTCCTTTGCTGGTGTTTCTACGATTACACTGAACGGCAAATCGATAAGCGCTTGCTGCCGAGGCGAGAAATTTCAACTCGTCAGAAGCTTGCAAGCTTGCAAAGGGGGAGCTTTTTTTGGGAACACAAGCACGTAGGTGCTTCTACAGGGTGACGCGGAAGATTCGAGGAAGAGAATGCGCGAGTGATGGGGTGGAGGTGGTCTTTCTGTGGACTGGGGGCGGAGATGGGCGGAAGGTTTGTGATGCAGGAAGATGTGGCGATGGCCGGATATGGAGGACGTGGAGGATTGTTGAAGGACTGGTTTGGCGCAGCTGAGTTTTCGTTCACGGGACGAGTGCAGGAGAATCTTGGCGAGACTATGGGCGATTTTGGTGTGAGCTTGGCGAGACTATGGGCGATTTTGGTGTGAGCTTGGGACTCTTGGTTCGTCGGGGTCTTCATAGAAGCCTTGGTTTTATGAAGTAAGGAACGCGCTTTCTACGAGAGCAAGCGGGAAGGAAATCGATCGAAGTCACATGCAGGAAGGTGGGGTAAGGGTCTTGCATGACCACCAAGACAAGAGGATATTCAAAAAAATCAAACTACATCCAAGTTGCAGCAGTCATGAATTAGGACAGACGCTATGACGCTATGAAAGTGCAAATTGACTGCATTTTTTTCGGCATTTTTTGAAGACAGCTTCGCAGTAAATGGTCACCAGAGACAAGCACACTCCCCACGTCTCTGAAATTCACTCCTCAACCGTCGCCTGCGATCGACCCCATTGCAGCCCCAACCAAGTTCAAGTCACTCTTTTAAGAATTCCCCCGTGGACTCATGGATCTGCGTCGCACCGTGTTGGAGGAGGAAGAGAGCTTTCGGACATTTGTGTGAAAGCCAGAAGTGCGACAGAAGTTATCTCGGTCAAATTGCACACACTGCGCAAGAAATTCCTTGACAAGATGCCTACATGTTCCTGGTTCGCTTTCAGGGAGAGTGTGTGTGCTGAGTGTGAGTCGGATATCTGCTGGTTTTAGGGGATTTCTGGGGGGCTTGTAGTTTGGATGGGTTTTTGGTGGTTTTTGATGAATTTTTTTATTCGGCTGGAGGTGGGAGGAAGAGGTTGTTCTGAGGATCTTTGTTCTTTGGGTTACGGAGCAGGAGAGGGTGATTGGAGAACAACAACATCTGAGTTTGGGGCACATTCTGGGACGGCTGACGCCTAAAACAGAAGCAAGAGGAGGCAGAAATGACTCAGGAATGGTCATGTTAGGGCCGAACTGGTGAGACAGGCATCGCTTCTTAGGCTGTTTTTATAATAATATAATGATATGTGAGGCGCTACAGCCCATAGAAGGTGCGTGCTATTGTTCTCTAACGAGTGGAGGGGACCTACAGTTTTATACCGACTCCGAACGGCCAAGTTTGAGAAGCTTTTTCTAGACAGAAAGTACTCTCTGAGCATTGTCAGTGACTCGAAAGAGGTGAGGTCGTGAAAATTAATTTTGTCGCGCAGAGCAGGAATCGAACCTACGACGTCGACGCACACACCCACAACGCCACGGACCACCAGGATGTTTTTACACACGCTAGTTTGATGCAAGCTTTTCCATCTTGAAGGCTCTTCTGACGTCTCACCACCCTTGCCATCAAGATGCAGCTGCGAAAGAAGTCTTACTGGAGACGACATGTTCTTCAGCTCGAATTGGTCATGGAGGCATGAATGCGTTCGATGAGGCACCTTGGAAAAATCTGAAGAACTGAAATGACTTCCGCGGTGGTCTCTGTCTTCTCTGACTGCAGATGACAGGCTCCCATCACTTTTTCGGTATCGAGCAACGTCTAGAAACCCACGCATTAAGCGCTAGACCAAGTAGATCCACATAGAGACAGACAGACAACCTGCAACTCCTGTCTTAAAGGACGTCTACCAATCACGGTGAAGCATTGTGCGACATTTTTGTTCGACATTGTTCTCCCCAAACGCGACACCTACACACTGCTGAGAGTTTTGTAGGGAGCCAGACGTCACAGTCCACAGAGCCTCCGACTGCTGGTCGAGAGGAGATCACGGAGATCGCCTGGACAGCTGAGACAACATCGCAACAGAGCATAGACTAGTGGAAAAAAGGTCTTTCGACCATTTCATTGAACGCGAAAGAGGTCGTGCTGTCTGTAGGGAATACTGTAGCGGACTGTAGCAACGTACAGAGACCAGGAAATGGGCAGGATTTCATCAACCTTTGACGCCTGATAAGAAGGAAGAGGAGGTGAATACGTCGAATGCTTACCAATCTCTCAGAATCGATTAACAGACGTGCTAACCCATCACCAGGAGTCGTAGGGAGGCCTTATAGAACCACTGTGGTAGTTGAAAGATGACCTAGAAAATCAACAAAAAAGGCAGTTGGATGCGCACCAATCGCTTCAACACAGAAAGACTCGCGACACACTGAGGGAGACATACGACGGCCAGGTCTGCGGCAAAAAGAGCACACGTCGCAGAAGGTGCTTGTTGTGCACTTGAACCTGCATACCGGCGCGAACGGCCGTTTGAGTGTGGCATCTGTCAGAAGGCTTCCAGGACTTCGGAGCGTAAGACACCACACATGAAGTCGCACCACAAGAAACGGAAGTAGTGTCTGCCTGTCTGACGGGTGATGAATGAAAGTGGTGATGTTTGTTCGTCTTATTTCAATTGGGTTGGCTTCTGTTGGGGAATTCAATAGGACCGCTATGGCAGTCGCAATATGAACCAGAAAATAGACAAAAATGCCTTACTAACCACTGTCATTTTTTTGGGGTCAAAAATTCAATGTTGTCGGAGTCGCACCAAACTCTCAAAATCTGTCAATAGACGTGAAATACCATCGCCAACGGTGTACAGAAGTCATATATACGCCCAATAGCGCCGCTGTGGCTGTCGCAAGATGAGCCGTGAAATCCACCAGAAATGCCTTACTAGCCACTGTCAATATTTTTGGGTTCGATTCTCGATGTCGTCCGATTCGTATCAAAGTTTTAGAATCGATTAATAGGTGTTCGAAAACATGGAAAACGATGTACAGAAGTCATGGATCCGCCTAATACCGCCGCTGTGGTAGTTGGAAGATGAACTCTCCAAACCATTAAAAAAGCCTTACATTTTTCGGTTGAAATCTCAATGTTGCCGGACGCACTCCAAACTCTCAGGATCTGTTAATACGCACACCAGAACATGCAAAACGGTGTGCGCAAGTCGCTGGTAGCCCTAATAGCGCCGCTGTGGCAGTTGGAAGATGAGTGATGAAACGCATCAGAAAAGTCGCACTAACCACTGAAAATTTCGATGTCGGCGGATCCCTACAAAACTCTCAGCAGAATCGATTAATAGACATGAGTACGAGTCGCGTTTGGGGAGAACAATGTCGAACAAAAATGCCGCACAATGCTTCACCTCGTTTGTCTTGAGCGAATGGTGCTCTGTTCGTACCTCGCTGGTTCTCCTCAAAGACGTTGGCAAAGGAAACCCCGAGAAATGGCGAATTCGGAGTCCACTGGGCTTGGAACTGATGTTCACAGCATTTCGATGACTGATCACTGAGGACATGTGTTTAAACCACAAAAAATACACATTTCTGGTCTGCCTCCGAGAAGGGGCACAGTAGGTTTTCTGCGACAAGGTTGATTTTGCTGGCGTGGTTGGGTGACAATTTGTAGTCTGGAATCATCTTGATGTCCCTTTACCCAAAACTCTCTCCCATCACAGCCGAACACCACCTCTCTCCCAATCTAGGACCAAGGCAACATCCAAAAAAAAAAATTAACAATTTCCCAAATCAACTTTGAAGCACGTGTCGCATGTCCTCCTTCGACTTTTCACGTCGGGGCTCCCTCCTTCGACTGAATTTTCCACGAATTCTTCGATTTCCCTCACGACTCGACTCGACACCCGCACGCACAATGTGTCGCCACGTTGCCACCACGTGGACGTGCGAAATAAAATGAAAATTAATCGCCGACGAACAACGAACTTGATTAGGGAACATTTTTCCACCAGGCGCCCTGTGAATCCGGAGAAGGAGCCAGAGGCTGGAGTGATCCCATGGATTACATAATCCTTATTCAGAAAAGCGCTTCACACAAGCTGATTCTTCCTTTCCGTCGCCACGTGGTCCCAGACGAAATCGATTTTCGGGGCGCCCCCTAAAAGTGGGGGAAAAAAATGCGACAGAATTGAATTCCAAAGGGAGCTTGATTGAATTCTTTAAACTCGGCGACGGTACACATTCCAATTCGATTAGCAGCACTCACGGACAGACCACGTGGTTCCACTGGACACTCACTGAAGCACACAGCACACACAAGCTTAATAGAATTTGAATTTGAATTTGAATTTGAATTAAGAATAAAAAAGGACTCGATTCTCACATGCTGTTACCGCGACCATTGTTGAAGGATTCCGGATTAAATCGACTGGCTGTTGATGGAGGCGCTGCTGCAACTGCTGATGGCCGGGTATCCCTTTGAACTGAACACCGAACGAGAACGACTGGCAAGCGAGAGCGTGTGTAGCCGGTATCGAAATTCAAAACTCAAATTAAACCACCGAAATGTACTCGACTGCTCGGCCTTTCACCGACTGACTGCTCACTGACTGAGGAATGCCCGAATGAAGCTGCGGCAAGCCAAAAAAACGGACAAAAACAAAATTCTGCAACAACACCACGAGCAGGACACTCGAAATGGATTTTCAATTTTATAATGATTCCTGCAGTCGTCGTCGTCGTCGTCGTGGCCGTCGGTGTTGTTGTTGCCCGTTGGCTGGCTGGTGTGTCCTACGTGACGACCGCAAAACGCTGATGCGGCAACGAAGAAGTCGCATATAGGGACAGACGAATAATCGTCATCACCAGGCAACATCATCATCGAGCGCCTTGCACAACAGAGAAAAGAAACAACGTCATGTGGAGGGGGGGAATGATTCATCGACCTACAACGGCCCGAGTTATGCAGAAGGACGCGCAACGGATGTGGGTGGCGCGGTGGCCCTGTGCACATGCATGTGGGGGCATACATGGCTGGGTGGCTGGTGGTTCGAGGTGAAGGCAATAAATGCAATTTGCCGGGTTATCCTTGTGTGGTGTGTGAAAGGAAGGAATAATAGCGATCAGGTGTGAGACGATGAAGAGCCCTTAACCGTTATGCAACGGAATTCCACTTACGTAATCGATGACAAGCACTTGGCAGGAGACTTGTTTCCTTTGCGTTGTTGCTTTTTTTTTGTATTTTAAGAACACTTACCTGGAAAGAGAAGAACGAGTACAAAAGTGAGTTAGTAAAGTTCGAAGAAATGTATTACTGCAAGTAAATTGAGGCGGCAATGAAGGGGAGGAGGTGTGATGGCGGTAGGGTTTGAGGTGGGTCTTGATGGGAACCAGGCGGTTTGATGGTGTTCTTTGTCTTAAATTGGCATGGGTTGGGGGATGAGCGAGCGAGTTGGCAGGCACTGTTTGGCCGCAACTGAGGATTCACTTAAAGCATGGAAGTTGGTAAGAAAAAAGAACAAAAAAGGAAGCCGACTGAAATTGAAGAACATCCTCTCTAGAGTCACAGACGGTCAATCATTGCCCGACAGGAGATGCCGGTCAAATGCAGTCGCACCCCATTATGTGAGCACCGGGTTAGCTAGGACGATGGCCACGCTATCTGAGACGCCCTACACATGCATTCTCCACATGCTACTACGTCAGCCCATTTTGCTGTGAAAAATAATCGAAGACTCAATTCCGACCAGGATGTCAAGTTTAATACTGCCTTCACTTGGCCCCAGAAGGACTTTTTCCAGCTCGCTGCAATCGCCGAGAAGATGTAAAGGGTGATTCATCGAGACGTTTTATTTTCACTAGACACTTAGTGGCAGATCGCTCGTGACTTCGAACTGCTTTCTCATTTTTCTTCACTCGTTTGCCAAGTCATCATGGAAAGACTTAGACTACAACAGCGTCTCCAATTTGTTCAGCTGTATGACGAAAGCCAGGATTCTGTGAGAAATGAGGACCTTACTGTGCGCTTAATCGACCTACTGAAACCACTATTACTATTATTACCACTACATTCAGCACGCAGTGAAGAGACTATGGCGCTTGTAGTCGAGAGTGCACTCAAAGCCTCTGACGAATCGATTGGTCGTGGGTCTAAGCAGCTTAGTCTGGCGTATTCGACTATGTTCTTCCTGGAATTCCAGCACCTTGTTCCGGTGATCTGTGGTCTCAACAAGACGGTGCTACGAGTTGCATAGCCAGTGAAACATTTGACTGGCTGAGAAATCATTTGTGCACCACTTATTTTTACGTTGTGCTACCTTAAATTAGCCGCCTACCTACATCGTGTGCCTTTATGGAGCCGAAAGCTGGACATTAAGTAAGACTGCAGACCTGATTCTTTGTGCATTCGAAAGAAAAATTCTGCGTCGGATATCCGTCCCGTCTGCGAGGAGAGCAAATGGAGGAGCAGACACAATCGCACACAAGGATATGAATGTAGTCCGGAAGGCAAAAATCCGTCGACTACACTGGCTCGGCCACATCGAGCGAATGGACAACAACTTCTTCTTGTTCGAATCCGAGTCTCCTGGAGAGAGGAAGACCGAACCTCCGGTACAAAGACCAAGTCATCGCGGATGTAAGACAGCTTGGCCTTGATGACTGGAAGCAGCGTGCCCAGGACCGTCACCGATGGAAGGCAGCAATTTCCCAGGCTCAGACCCTTCATGGTTCGCCTGCCTGATAAGTAAGTAATATCGTGTGATATTACACCTTTGGGCTATTTTTTGACTGTAGTCGAGCGAGTCTTAAAAGCCCGTGATATTGTTGTCTCCTATAAGTTTAATCGATCGCTTTTGGATTTTCTCTAGTGGGTGCAGTGTGATCTTGAGGGCATTAGACCAGACCCGAGCGTTGTACTCAAGCTTTGGTCGGGGAAAAGGTTGCAGAAGGGCTTTCAAATGTGTTCTCTAAAGAAATACGGCGCAAGCAGCTCGCTCCAGGATCTAAGAGTGACGAAGTCCTTGCCCAAGAGGTACAAAAGATGTGACAATGGGACACAATTTTGTAGGTGAACATCGCAGATAATTGCGATGGAAATCCGTTGCTTTAACACCTTTGGACTATTTTTACTTATTTTTTATTATTTTTACTATGTAAGATCTCAAGTCTTCGAGAAGAAGCCAGCTAAGATTAACGCTTGGGAAGCCAAAATTACCCGTGTTTTCCGCGAGGAATCAGTCGCTATGCTCCAACAGGTCGCCCTCAATTGGACTCTCCGAATGGACCACCTCAGGCGGAATCGTGGCCAATATTCACATGAACTGATTTTCAAAAATTAAATGCCATGACTTGTTCTTCTTAGTTCGCTTCAAAAATTAATGCGTTTCATTTTCCATTATAAACCAAACCTCACGGTGAAGCTCCCTTTACAATGCCTCTCTCCTCTTCCTTGTCACGGCGTTCAACTGAAGCCAAGTGGCAACTTAAACATATAAGGTCTAGGGACATCTTCCCAGCAGGAGAAGCACCAAAAAGCATCTACCGCACACAGAGGACCTCGACCTGGTGGTGCTGCCCGGACCCAGTTTCAAGGACCAAGTGGGTCCAGCGGCAATGTCAAACAACTACATCAACTGAAACTTATGAGCAAGAGCCTATTAGAGGAGATGGACAGACTGATAGGATTTCTCAAGCCACCTCAGCTAGAGACGGATAGTTCTCCGTCCCCTGCCATTACCAAAAAAGACATCCTTGCGGAGATCAGACGTAGTATCGCCCTTGGCAACAGGTGCTACTTCGGTTTGTCTTACTGGGCAACTTGGCTCAAGACTCCTGACTCGAAGGATCAAAATGATGCTTAACGAAACTCTCATCCAGCCATCCACAAGCTGGACGATAGGCAAAACTGCGGAGCTGATTCTTGGTGCCTTTGAAAGCAAAATTCTGGTCTGCGAAGAAGGCCAATGGAGACCGGAACTCTACGACGTATAGATGAGTCAGCCTTGGCCACATCGAGCGATTGGACATTGACCCTCCAGATAAGAGGGTTTTTGCATAAGAACTTCCTGCCTGATGAGAAGGACTGAACATTCGGTACAAGGACCAAGTCATGGCCGATGCAAAAGAGCTTGGTCTTGATGACTAGAAGCAGCGTGCCCAGGACCGTCAACGATGGAAGGCAATGATATCTCAGGCTCTGGACCGTGGCCCTGTTAAGAGAGTATGTAAGTAACTTTTGAAGGGTTGGGTTGTCACTCGTCATTTCTGTGGAATTTTTGTAATCTTCCGTTCGACGTTATGGCAACCTTCTCTTAAACTCACGCTCAAACTTGACTCCATTCTGCCGTAAACTTAGGTTAAAGACGAGTGCGCAAAGGTCTCAATGAAAGCCTCCTCAATACAAGCCTCCCCTTGATAAGACATTTATGACGCATTATTGCTTCCAATCAACCCAACCTTCAAATCTGAAAACTATGAGAGACTCAACCACATCAAAGACAATTGCACGCATCGTAAACAACATTTTCGGTTAAACGGTCTAGACCCATCGTCATCGCAGTCGTCTCCACTTGGCGATGGTATCATGTGCTGTCATCTAATGAATCACTCATAAGTAGCTCTGGCGAGGTCTTCTGAGGTCCCCTGCAGCAGTCGAGAGTAACTTTCTTGGACCCGAGCCAAGTGAGAGAGAGGACATGGCGTTTGTTCAGAGGCGGAGGCAAACGATGTTGACTTAATGGGAAGATTTATTAATTCCCAGTTGTCGTCGTCGCCTTGAGGTCTAGGAATACAGGGACTGTCTGAGGATGGAGGGATGGAGGAGAGATGAGAGAGGTGCGGTTAAGAGATTTACAATTGCAGCAGAGTCAGAGTTGTTTGATTTATAACACATTTGAGACATTTTTTGTTTTGGGAGAATAATTGGAGGGAATGTTATGAGGTAGAGGTGTTGGTTTAAGGAAATGAGGGAAGGAGGCTTTACGGAAACAAAGAGACCGATTACTGGTGTACAGCGGGGTTTTGAGGTGGCGGCTCAGTCTTAGGTTAGGTTAGGTAATTGGGTTGTTAGGACACTTAGACCAATGTCGGTCCATTGTGAGACCCAGTGATCCCAACGGCAAATGGTGACTGCTTCAGATTTGGAATCCAGACAAAAGCATACTAACACTTGCTTTCAGTGGGAATCGAACCCGGGACCCCTATAACCAAGGGCCAAGGGGTCTAGGAAAAGAGGCTCTGAGTCGCTTTTGCGTTTGAAGTGAGTGGAGCGTTCAATATTGTCCTAAAATTTGACTGGAACCAGTTGTCGAAGAGAGTTGGCACGTCGAGGTGTTGGATGAAGTAAGCAAGTCGTTGGTGGGAAGCATGAGAAATGGACACATGAGCTGCTATTTGAATGCACGAGGGCTGTTTCACTAAACGATACAAAGAAGAGCAAATTGGTCAAAATATGTTATTTCGTTTTGGTTGACTGACGGCCTCGGCCTGACAAAGGCCGTATGGATCCGTAATGGGACATGCAAGCAGAAAAATACAACTAGAAATGTTTAGGTTGTGAAGCTATTGCTACCGTATGGAGAGTGATTGCAAAGCATGTGGCACTAGTGGGTTACAGTCGAGAGGGTACAAGTGCAAAATGCATAACTGCAAGCAGTCAACCAAGTGCGCCATCTAGCCGGGTCAGCCTCACACAGACCAGCTGGCCCATAGCCGAGTAAGTCTACTTGGAGTCCACAGCAGCCTCATTTAGGAAAAAAGTTTCCAGTGGATTTAGCAAAGTTTATGAGATGTTGTGGTTACACGGCGGCTTGAGTTTGTCTAGAGTTTCTTAACGCGCTTTGCCTAACCCTGGGCAGGAACAGAGAAGATGCTGCAGGGTTTCAAGTTCAACCACCTCTGTTTCTTTGTCTGTGAGCTTGGTGGTCCACCAGGCAGTGGTCTGTAATAATCCCTACTAGTATGCACAGCGGGATAGATGCCGACCACTGAGTTGTGGCTTGTCGAAGAGGAGATGTGAGTTTCGATCAGCGTTGGAGAGCAACTAGATCGTTGCCAAGGGAATATGAACATCTTTCAAAGGTGACGACTCGGCGAAAACACACAACAACCCACTCAGCAGTAAGTCAGTCAGTTTCTCTATCCCTTAATCGGTCAAGACACAGCACAGGCCGAAGGTATAGAAAGAGAGAACGTACCTGTGCACATTTGTCAGTCTCTAAGGAAATATTGGGATGCTAGAAGCATTCCATAGGAACGAGCTATACAACCCCATCTCTAGTTTTGACATTCCTGCCAAACTCGTCAGGTTGTGCGGATGACGATGGAGAACTCTGAACACTGCTCCACCCCGATGAGTCTCCGACTCGGAACCAGTGGGACAACGCAATAGAGGACGACCACGAAGCCGATAGCGCACTCAAGTGCAGAGGGTCCTTAACCAACTTGGAGTGCGAAATAGGAGGCAGCTGGCCAAGGATCGTGCCAGCTGGAGAGGCTTGTTGGATGAGGCCCAGGGTCACCACGGACTGTAGCGCCATAAGAAGAAGATCAAGGAGCATTCCAAATGCTTGCAGTGCGGCTGAAAGACGAGTCTCTAAGTGTCACTGTGCTTCCGAAAGTGGGCTTAAGGCAGGCATTCCTGGAGGGACATGTATTGCGGGTAAATTCATGTAGAGAAGAAATGTTGGTGGCCAGCTCACTGAGCATCGTTTGTTAAAACAGGGGACAAAAGACACGGACAACACGGACAAAAGAAGACACTGTCCGTCGATGTTCGTGCAATTCGAATAAGGTCGCGATATTGTTGTGTCCTATAAGATTACTGGCTCGATTTTGAATTCTGTCTTGTAGATGCAGTGTGGTCTAGGGGGCACTAGACCAGACTCGAGCGTTGTACTCAAGCCTGGATCGGTGAAAAAGTTGAAAAATACTTTCAAGGGTGGTCTCTACAGAAACGGCGCAAACAGTGAGCTCCAGCATCTAAGACTGACGAAGTCCTTGCTTAAAAGGTACAAACGATGTCACAATGGGCGACAATTTTGTAGAAGAACATGGTGCAGCCCATCCAGGAGTAACTGCAGATAATTGCGAAGGAGATCCAAAGTTCCAAGGCGGTCTTGGAGGAACCGTTGCGTTGTCGTTTTAAGGAAACATAGCGCACGCCACGCAAGGGACACTAACTTGCTGACAGAGGCCGGGATGTGGCCAACGCCTCAATTGATGGACGAGTGCCGGAGAGATTTTCACGAGAAGTATACTTAATTGTGGCGAAATTGAAAGCATTCTGAGACATCAGAGAAGGGACTGTTTGAAAGGCGACTGTTGGAAAGCATATTCTCCAGTGAAGTCAAAACTGTCGTCCCTGTCTTACTGGGTCTTGGATCCGAAATGCCACTTTAGTTCGGACACTCTGCACCCTCTGTGCCTACACTCAAGTCAGGTATGCCACATCGTAGCCACCACCGCCTAGTTTCACGAGCAGGAGCTCTCCAATCTGTCTTATCAGCCACTGGACCTCATCATCAACATCAACTCCACTCTTCCTCGGTTTCAACTTTCGAAAGACGAAACCAGGATTGTCAGGAAGTGAACGCACAAAGTTCCCAGCGTTAGCTAATCACACACCCTTGACCCAATCGACAGACCTGAACACAGTTGAATCCAATCGAATAAGGACACCGTTCATTAAGTTCTCTCATCTTTCGAACTTTCTTCCCTCCTTAATGACTTAATCCACTTCCAGTGAAACCTGGACAAACTTCCATCACCTGACACACCGGTCAAGCAAAGAACCTTCCTCCCCCGAGTTACCACGGACAATCATCACCCAGTCAGCCCTCTTTTACTGCATTGCTGCACATTTAATCCGCAGAAGCGAAATAAAATAAAAATCGATTCTTCCTCTAATTGCATCAAATTCCATGTTTTTTTTTGTTTTTGTTTTTGTTTCCATTTTTGCACAATTCAAGGGGGTTGAGCAGAAACTACAAAGAAACCCCCGAGAAGGGGGCCGCCTCGTGGATATAAATTACTATCTGGTGGTCATTTCGAACGCAGCAGGGTTGACCAAGAGACTCTAAGCCAAGCGCAGGCACGCAGGGTCGTTGGGCCCTTACACGAGGGGTTACACTTGGTTTTTTCTTTCAGGCGGGCCGGGGGTTCAATTTCAATTCGAAACCCATTCCACTGAACTGTGGGCACACCCTGGGGGGCTATTGGCTCGCTTCAGACTGACCGGGAGAGAATTTAGAGCGGGCATTGCTGTGGTCTGTGACCCCGCAGCAAAAGGGGGATGTTAATGGAAATGAAACGATGCGATGGAAAAAAATTCACCAGAAATGTGGTGCGCGCGAACTGGCAGTTCGTTGAACTTTGTGCGAGGAGGGGGCGATATGAGGTGGTTGGTTGGAGGGAAGACGTTCAAGTGCATACAAGGCACACGGTCACTGAGCTGGAGGACGTGGGCAAGGTGGGGATCCATGGATGAGATTGGAGTGGGATTTGATGACGGGGAGGACTGGTTCAGATCTATGCAGTGAAAGAAAGAAGCTGTGAAGAGAGCCATGATCTTGAAGGTCCGTCAGGAAAGGTGACAAATTTTGGGGCTTTAATGCATGGAAGCTCGAGCAAACCTAGGTCAAGTGCTTCCTTCCCACAGTGGTCCATAAAAAATGTCTTTCCTCACTCGACGAGGGTTACTGTCGTCGTCAAGCAACGCCAATTCGTTCACTAGCGGCTAACAATTACGTCTTGTCGGCACACACATTAGCGGGGCTCCACCCCTGCCACCATGGCGACGAAAATCCCCACCAGAGGCAAACCAAAAATAAAATGACTCGCAAAAGGACGACGATACCCAAGTCAACCGGCAACAAAGCACCACTAAACAAAATTCCTCCACCCGGACGATTCGATTAAAAATTCTTATCTCATTCAACCTTCATCCATCCATCCATACGTCAAATTTTGAATATTTACTCCCCCGTTTCACCGATTCACCGATTCACCGATTCATCGGCGTAAGCAGAAAATATTGAATCAATAAACAAGAAAATTGGATGCTTCCGCCCGCATAATTCGGTTTGCTTCAAAGGATCCCCCGTTTCCTTCGTGGCAGGGGATGAGGGTGGAGCGACAGAGAGAGAGATGGTCCAACACAGCACACAGGGAACGTTATCAAAGGTATCTCCAGCTCGTCGCTGCAATCAATAAAAAGTATCCAAACGACGCCACATACCATCTGTCGAAGCAGTCCACCCACTCGTCCCACCCTTCCACCGCTCATGTGCAATATGTCAATCAATAGCCTCGCAGAGAACATTGCCCTCTCGTCTGATGGTGGAGTTCTGCTTCTCCCTGTTTGTGTGGCAAAATTCGTACTTTTCGCCGCATTATTAGTCAGCCAGCGAGAAAGGGTGGAGCCGAGGTGTGTGCACTGACTTAGAGACGAGCCGAACGAACGAACGACAGGACAAGAAGAAAAGCCCGCTAATGCGGCAGAAAATGGTGAACAAGCATACCGGCACACACAGCACAACAGTCGCTTACAGCACCGTGTGCTTACGTAAGTAACTCATGGCAACAATGTAAACAGCTCCAAAGAGACTCTCGCTTCCCTTCACGGGAGGGTGCACCCGAGGTCGCCTTGCAGGAGCAGAGCAGCACCACCGTCCGACGAAAGTGATTCCTGTTTCATTTTGAATTTATTCGCAAGAGCCAGCGCGAACCGGTGGAAGGGGGGGTATGACTTGCAGAAGGACAAACAATTCGGTGCCATGGCGGCGAAAAGCCAATAAAGTGGAGAAAAACAAAGTACCGCTCGCTCGCGGATGGAGAGAGGAGCTCTGAAGAGTTATTACATGGGCCCGCCGTTGTCGTCGTCGTCGTCTGCGAGGGCAAGCATAGAACACCCTCCCCCAAGGGGAAGGGTAATGGGTGTCGGTTCGTTTTCGGTTTTGCTTCTTTTTTCACGAAATTTTATCGCCACTTGGTATCTTCCGGAAAGCGACAACCAGGCAAAGTGGTTGTGTGCACCTACCTCCTCGCCACCTTGCCGGCGCTGGCATTAAGGCATTTTACAGTCTTTCGGCGGGTGGTTGGGCAAGGGAATGGTTTAGCGCGGCTCCGTGGGGCGGGCATGTGTCTAGCCCGAGCGTCTGGTCACGCGAGTGTAGCACACGCCACCCGAGTGAACCGTAGTCATTTCGGAGAATGATCACATATTTTATTCTGAAACTATGTGCGAGTGGGGCGGACTGTCTTTATGAGCGGCTGAAGGGGTTACAGGCAGCTGGGGGCGGGGATGGCGCCCAATTGATTTTGAGGCAATTAAGTGAGTTAAAGCGAGCGGCAATTCGAAATTGCTGGATTCGCGTGAGAATTGTTGATGAATTTGGGAGCTACAGCTGGCTCAGGTGGGGTCTGTTGGTATGTCCTGATGTCGTTAAGGACGTGGCTCACTTAGACTAACGTGGTGGGTCCATTGGCCACTTCAAAGGGATCGTTTTAGTGCCGTGAGGCTTGAGAAATTGACGTGAAAAATGACGTCGTGCGACCCAACTGTAGAGAATGACGGTAGAGACATTTTTCTCGAAGAAGGCTTGGAAGGGACCACTCCTTCGCTCATTTTTTATCTATGTGTGAAAATTCCCAGCAAATCATTTAAAAGTCTTGTGAAATGCCAACATTACTGGTCTGGCTAATAGTCCCATGTAGACGGGACGACTTCAAACCACAGTCGCCGGCTGATAGAGATTGATCGAATTTTGCCCGGTTTTTCGTTTCTTTTGATGCCAGTATGCTCCGGAGCCCCTAGGGTCACTGCGTTTACCGAGAACATCTCACAGCCGGCTGACATTTCTTCATCAACCGCAAACTGGGCACAGTGACAGACTCGACTCGGCTTCTTCATCTCAGATCTTCGAATTTTCCATGTTTTCGCATCAAGACAGGAATCATCTAGTTGTTGTATAAAGTCAGCCTTGTCCTTCAAGGAAGTCGTCCTGTTTACGTGGGACTAGACATAATGGCATCTTGGTGACATTTCCCAGGACTTTTGAATGAAGTCGCCTATTTCGGACGGTCCTTCTCACTGATGGATCGAAGATGAGTAAAGGAGTGCGTGCGACCAGATGTGGAAGTGACCAGATCATTGTGTGGCCTTTTTCGAGGCAGCGAACCAAAGCGATTAAGGAAACTCCGTCCAGGCTAAAAAACAGTGTTCTAGTAGGCAGAGATATTCTCATCTGTTCGGGTAGCCAAGCAGCAATCAAATTTCTAAGCGCAGTCACATTTAACTCCAAGACGTCCCTTTTCTAACTACTCTTGAGCATTGTCAGTGACTCGAAAGAGGTGGGGCAGTGAAAATTATTTTTGTCGCACACACCAGGACCTACGACGCCGAGGTTGGGGTCAACACTCACAACGCTCACAACCCACAACGCCACAGGCCACCGGCATAGGATGCCGAATTATAACACAATCATGGCTTGCCTTCGATCCAGAACGTTCACGCGAGTAATAGACCGAGACTCAGAACCCTAATTGACATGTTAACCAAGTACTGCGCCATTGGCTCACACGCCTTCAAATTAGGCACTCCCCGTAAGGACTTCTGCAGAAGCTGCAGCGACGCCAAGGAGGAGCAGGAGACCATTGAACACCTTGTCAGTTTCACTTACGCGCGCTGTACTTTAACAACTTAACGAAGAATGTAAGCATCAGTCATCTACATCGCTTCAACTGGATGGGGACTAGAATTTTTTTTATAATTTGCTCCTAGGTGTATAGCGAGCCTTGTCTCGGAGAATCAAGCTGTCTCTATAAAAGACCTAGTCCTGCTGTATGGCGCAGATGCATGGACAATGTCAAATGAGGACGAAGAGATGCTTGGTCGTTTCGAAAGTGAAATCCTTCGAATTGTATTTGGTAAGGAGCTTGTAAGAGAACGAGGAACTCTACGAGCTGTACAACGACATTGGTTGGACTAGTCAAACGAATTCGATTGTGTCGACTCATGTAAGGAGAATGTACACTAACGCTCCGCCTCTTCGAGGCCAACTCTGAGTGACAACGCGGTAGTACTTCGCCTCCGATGGCGTAACCTGCTGGAAAGAGATCTCAATCAGCTGGGTGTACGAAACTGAAGGCGCTTAGAGCTAGCTAGAGAGGAATGCTGACTGAGGCCCTGAGCCACACTGGACAGTAGCGCTACTCAAAGAAGAAGGAAGAAGATAGGCATTCGGGTGAATACATGAAGCGGACTAAAGTAGTTGGCTAGCTCACTTCAGCATCGTTTGTGAAAATAGCGATAAAACACTCTTCTCGATCCTTGTCGAAACACGACGGGTCTACTCTGGCCTAAGTGTGATTACCATCTTTAGCAGTTAGTCACGCGTACGTAACCCAACCCAATAGGCTTGTCGATTGGAGGCACCTCTGTATGTTGTCATTAAATTCTGAAGCCTATCACCCTAGCCGCTGACTTTGTACTGCAGAGCTGATGGACTGAAACATTGATGTCTCCTCAGTATGTAGTGGACAGAGATCCCACAACTCGCTTTTGGGGCTTTCGCGCAGTAAAGGAAGATCTTATAAGACCATGGGAAGCTAGCACTGGACCTAGGTTTCGTCTGGATGCTGCAGGTGGCTGAGTACTTTTGGTAAGTGGGATCCTCGGTTAGAATCCCTGTGAAATCTTACCTAGACACCATTTGTCATGGGGACCAAATTAAGGGTACTACACCACTGAAGTTGTGGTAGCCCGTGGAGTGCCGGGTACGTGCGTCGATCCCAATCACGTTAACCTCGACGTCATAGATTCGATCACTGGTCTGAGCAACCAACAAAAAAAAGTTTGAATGGTCCTACCTCTTTCGACAATGCTCAAGGAGTACTTTCTGTCTAGAAAAAGCTTCTCAAACTTGGAGTCGGTTCGGAGTCGGCTCAAACTGTAGGTCCCTTCCACTCGTGAGAGAACAATAGCACGCACAACACCTGTGGTTGCTTAGAAGCTAGGCCCTATTCGTCTACGGGCTGTAGCGCCGCCCATATTGTTACTATATTATTTGTATCATCCCTGAAGTTGCCGATCAGTGGTAGTAGACTGACTATCGGTGTCAAACTCGACCAACAATGGTCTAAATGTTCAGGCGACATCGCTGGCAGCCCACCAATTCCACCTAACCGAGGCTGCTAATGACATTCGCTCGAGTTAAGTCACCGACTGCTGACTTCATCTCCAAGAAATAGTTCCATTGACAGTGTCTTCCTTCGCCAATAAACCATTCGCTCGCGTCAATTCAACGATATCGTCCCTCTCACCCTCCGTTCTGTCGGCCCATCTCAGTTCAGTGCCAGCCCCACCCTCTACGCTTGTTACATCATTTGTTTCCCATCCATTTGGTGAAATGTTTGCCATCAAAAGTTTTCATTGCCACATTTGTGGCAAGTCATTCGTCACATTTCGCAAAAGTCAGACTTTTATGAATCCCCCCCACCTCTTCGCAGTCTTATCGGCTAACAAAACCGCAACCCCAACTTAAACTTCTATAAAACAGGACTTATTTCAATTTCGTGATTTACGAGCTCTCTTTCTCGTTGATTAAGGGGCGTGCTGCCTTCCAGCTCACCGGCCCCGGTGGCCTCCCCGTGGACTTCATAATAAATAATTTATTTCCGAATAACTTAATTAACTTTACGTCCATCGTGGATCCTGATTCGGTCTTAATAAACTTCGAATCGACTTTTGCTTCTCCGCCTACCACCCCCGTCCGGCGAATGGGTTTACATTCGGAA
This sequence comes from Eristalis arbustorum, assembly GCA_916610145.1. NCBI lineage: Eukaryota > Metazoa > Arthropoda > Insecta > Diptera > Syrphidae > Eristalis > Eristalis arbustorum. The sequence continues at coordinate 68,577,598 of OU744319.1, forward strand.
TGCGCCATCGGACCAGAAATGAGAAAATCATCCACCACCCCAGTCCGTGCCATCTTCTCCTGTTTTTTGGCGAAACATTCTCTCCGTCTCTCTCTGGTTCCCCGCCCACGACTGAATTGCGCGCTAGTTTTGCGGTGCAGCATGCCGTATGCGGTGTACCGCCACCTGGCACCTCCGGTTCCGATTCTCATAAAAAGGATGATTTACGTAATAGTTGCTGGAGGGGTGGATGAGCAGTGCGCACCCCCTTGTTGCTGGGAGTCTTTTTTTCGCTAGTACACTTGTGTTCTGTTCTGTTATGAAACGGCGGCGGTGCGGTACGACGCAAAGGATACGCTCTTAATTTAAAAGTCGCTTTGTGCGTTCGTGTGTACACGAGAGAGCCCCGTGTAGTCGGTGTCCGCCCGTCGCCCCGCAACAACAAAAGGGATTACTAATGTGCGCCGCCCAGTGATAGCGAGCGCACCAGGTGGGTGACAGCCTTCTGTATCCTTTTTCGTAACAGAGTAAGTTGTCGGACGCACGGCTTGTTTAGCAGAAGCCCACTTTATAATTATGCCGTTTGGGGGTTGCCTGATGGGGGTTGCGGTGTGGCTGTTTATCCTTGAAGGCGGGCGGCAACACGTGTAGGAACGACTGCCATGTGTGGGGGGCTGACTTGCGCGCACAAATGGGTTGGCCACGCAAACAACGCCTCAACCACAACATAATCAGACTCGAGATAGCTGGCTAATTCGACGTCACAAAAAGCGACATTCTCATGTAACCCCGCTGAAAGGGGGTGATGGTCGGGCTGAACAAGGGCGACTTCAGAAAATAATTTGATTTCTCTGAATGGGCTACGCTTTGCTCTGCGATGGGAGTCTCATCTCGTGAAAAGGATTTTAATTAGTTTGAAGCGGTTTTGTGTGTTTTTTTTTGTTCATCAGTCCACCCCTCGCTTGGCATCGCAGATCTCCTCCGCGAGCACCCATCATCTGTCGTCGTCGCTGAAAGCAACACGCGCTCTAGCGGGCAGACATTCATGGGCTTTTCAGTGGCAATTGAAATGTGTGCTAATTAGAGAGAAACGCTTTTCGTTTTCTGAAGAATGGAGGGGGGCCGGGAATCCTTGACGGACGCGGGTGGGGGTGGAGGGGCTGTGTGAGAATGATGGGTGCGTTACACATGACTGTGTGGTGGTTGGCTGCTGAAGTGGTTAACTGCTCACAGGATTTTGGTTGCATTGTGCAGTGAATTTGGTGCGACGTGGCGGAGGCAGTTTATTTCAGAAACTGGACAATGGTTGCTTGAGAAACACCAAGACGACGAGTGGGTTTGAGACAATAGACGACAGAACCAGACGAGGGGTTATGTCTCACCTTTAAAGACGCCACCATTTGCTGAGAGGTTCATTATAGTCTCTGTCGCAACCTTTTGGTTCATGTCTGCACTTTTGAGATGGCGCCACATGCGGATTCTCTGGAAAACCCATTCGCATTTGACTCCCTCGTTCATGACACGAGGACAATAGACGACTGAACCAGACGAGCGGAGTCATGTCTCACCTTTAAGGACGCCACCATTTGCTAAGAGGTTCATTATAGTCTCTGTCGCAACCTTAAGGTTCATGTCTGCACTTTTGAGATGGCGCCACATGCGGATTCTTCGGCAAACCCATTCACATTTGAACCCCTCTCTCGTTCTCTCGTTCATGACACATTTCTGCTGACGTTTTAACGACGCCCTCTTTAAGTCAATTGCCCCCGCTGCACAGCACATGAGTGTGAGTGGCTTCTATGAGGACAGCAGCAGGACACTACATTATCGTTCTGACAAAAAAAAAATTACTTCACATCGTAAATTCCGATTTATGTCCTCTCTCTCACTGTTTGGTGAACCCATTTACACATTCTGTGTCCTGCCCTGCAAGCACTTCTCCACACACACACACACAGTCACCCATTGATCCTTAAACGCTGCGGCGGTGTATACATTTCATTTTGCAGTGAAACTTTTATTCAGCGCGCTGGGGAGAGAGGAGGGAAAGCGCAGCCCGAGGACGGGAAATTTATTAGCTGCAGCTCTCACCGTGGGTAGCCCCGGTCAGGAATACCTTACACGGGCAGCAGGGCGGCCAGTAAATGTAATCAACTGTAACTCAGACAGACCGCTCAAATTAAATGAACACGACGACTCCGCTGCTCTCTCCCGCTCTGGGCTGTCGCCACTGTCGAGCCTGAATGGGATTAGCACGAGCGTTCGCTCTGATTTGCTAGTGCAATAAACTGCATAGCGACGGGGGGAGAAAAAAAGAAGGGAATTCAGAAAGAAGCGAACTTCCGTTGGCAGCATTTCGAGGATTTAGGAGGGTTCCTCGAACTTCCCGTCCTCTCTGCATGCTGTAAGCCGGGCATAATACTCCGTCAGCGGAGCGGGATTAAGGTTTAGAATTACTGCTCGAAAGCGTATTCTTTTGTTTGTCGGGTGGAGCACAATGATGCGGTGATAGATGCGTACACATACCGACGACAACCGGGGAGTGACGTCGAGACGATGGGGAACTTCGGGCCTCGGAGGTAGATAAAGTTTCTATTCATTAAGCGATCGACTGTGCACAGATGCACCCCAGCGCAGGGCGGGTAATAGATTATCCTGTGTTCCAGGAGGAGGACGTCGTGCATTGTGTGCGCCGCAGGAATTTTATGCACAGTTTAGTGGTCGCATTGTCAATTTCGGTTTGATGACGCCTGGCTGAATAGTATCTGTCTGGGCGGCTGTCGTGAGGGGTCGACGGAGGGGTGGCTAGACAATGAACGAGGCTGTGAATTAAAGGGATGTGGAGCAGTGGGGAATGAGCTGGTTTGGTGGAGGATAGGTCTAGGAACTTCCACAAAACCGCGTGAAGACACAGCAAGGAGCGATCGTGTTGAAGGCGGCGCATGAAACGAATGAGCTGTCCACTGAGTCTTTGTGTGGTTGCTCATAGTCTCGAGAACCAAGGGGAATCTTGACGACATGTGACTGCTGGTTGGTGGGGAAAATTCATCAAAAAGTGGTCGCTTTGAAGGTGGCGCAGGCGGATCTTGGTCTAGGTAGCCTGTTGAGCTGTCGACAGAGTCCTGGTTGAGGCCAGAGTCCTGCAACGTCAAGACCGAAGTCAAACCTCGACGACAATTGGCTGCTAGGACCCTCGAAAGCGACCCTTGGACCTCTAAGGAAACAGTGGCATGGACCTTCAGCTTCAACAAGTCAAAAAGCTTAGTTTTCAGAGTCCCTCTGGAGGATAAGAGCCGAAAAGGAAGTGGGTACAGAGTGTGGACTGCCGTCTGCGCGGCTCTGAAGGATAGGAGGCGAAAAGGAAGTGGGTACAGAGTGTGGACTGCCGTCTGCGCACCTCTGAAGGATAAGGGCCGAAAAGGAAGTGGGTACAGACTGTGGACTGCCGTCTGCGCAGCTCTGAAGGATAAGGGCCGAAAAGGAAGTGGGTACAGAGTGCGGACTGCCGTCTGTTGAGAGTGTGGACTGACGTCTGTCGTCTGTTGGACTTGGTGGGCAGTTGTGCCTCCGACGCTACAAGAGAAATTAGAATAATCCACCAACGCGTCCTTACCGTCACTCTTTAAGAATACGTCCCCAACCCCGGTTAACTCAAACACCACATCTCGTCTCAAGCACTGACACAATACCCTCGTGAAACCACCCGCCTTCCCACAGCCAAGAGGAAGCTGCAAATTCCTCTTCTTAAGGCACTGCCACAGTGTCAGTGTGTCCCACAGTGTCTCACAGAAACAAAGACCGTTCATTAAGTCATTCCTCGGTTCATTATGCAATCAACTGGTGACTTGGCTCTCATCGTCCCAGCCGCGGTATTTCGCTCAATTTTTCAATTCCTCCGCGCGACGACGACGACTACGACGACGAAGACATTGCACGCCATTAATCTTAACCTCTCCAGCACAGTGGCGACGGCACCATCGTCATAAAAGGACACAAACAGAGTTATCTCCTGGCACTAAACTGCTGCTTAAACTTTGCCCAAGCAACAGTGACTTCAAATGGGCGACGTGGAGAATGGAAAATGGTGGAAAAAAAACGAGCAAAAAGGTTATCAATGACTGGAGCAGAGGCAGCGGGCGATGAAAATTCGTTTTCAATAATCCCTCGGTTGGTTCTAGTCCTTTCCCCCATCCCCCACAGCACAGACGATGGATGGGAAATTTAATTTGTTTCGTAGGGATAACCGAGAGACGGTCGCGACGGCGATGATGTGCCAACACCAGGCACCGGGGGGCGAAAGCACACCACTTTTCATTGACACCCGGGCGAGGAGTGTGAGCGTGGAAATCCTTTCAACGCGCGCCCTCCCATCCCCCGCCCGGCCAGGCCCAGCCATCCGAAAACAATAACGAATTTTCATTTGAAAATACAAATTGCTGAGGGTTTTCTTTGACTTTTTCTCGTTTTTTTGTTTTCGCTTGCTTGTGCTGTTTTGTTGTGTGCGCTTGGCTGTGCGCGAGTGGGAGTGGAAATGCCGAGAATAATGGCATTGCTTTGGGTTGCTAAAGCACTCCACTCCGTCGACCGGCAGTTTTGCGTCGTATGTCCCATTCCGGGCATCGCCTGTCTGAAGGCTGAAAACGAAATTAAATTAATGAATTTAATTTCGGCAAAATAGACATGCGAGCAGAAACTGCTCACCCGATGCGCGTCATTCGCCGAGAAGGGGTGTATGGGACAGAGAGGGAGTGTTAAGCGGGTGGAGGGAGGGGGAAATTCCAAATTGGATCCTGTCACTGAAGAAACACCGCCCTGTCGGGTGTCCTTCTGTTGGCCGCTTGATGTAAGGCGGGATTCCAGCACGTACACGGCCGCTGACAAAAGACCCCGGGGTAATAGTTTGAGTAAGACGCTCGCTAATGGTAACCTCATTAAGGGAGACAAAGGCGAAGGCGAAGGCCTAGGGCGGAGTGCCTGTGGGGCGTCGATAGGGTGGGTGGGTGTTGGAGTATAGGGTGCACACGAGACTGCATTCGAATACGATGCGACGGTGTCGGCCAGCACAATGGAAGGTGTTCCGGTGGAGTAGAGGACGTGTTTGGCATTGATGGAGATCTTGGAGGGTGGAGGCCAAGAAGCGACAGAGACTGTCTGAACGGTGAGCCAACCATTACCAAGAGTGGAGGTGGACACCAACAAGGGACCATACTTGGTCCTAGACAGATTCCCAGGAAGTTACGAAACAAGGAACATGTTCAACAGAAATTATAGGCACCCACGCGGCTGGTGTGGAAGGCCACAAGTGACTGCAGTGGAGCCCGAGTTCTATGACTGACCGCAAGTGACTGCAGTTGGTCCTGAGCTCTTTCTTGAACTGGAAGACCGCAAGTGACTGCTGTGGCTCCTGACTTCTACGACAGACCGCAAGTGCCTGCAGCGGATCCTGACTTCTACGACCGACAGCAAGTGACTGCTGTGGCTCCTGAGCTCTTTCTTGAACTGGAAGATCGCACGTGACTGCAGTGAGCCCGGAGCTCTATGACTGACCGCAAGTGTCTGCAGCGGGTCCTGAGCTCTATGACAGACCGCAAGTGTCTGCAGCGGGTCCTGAGCTCTATGACAGACCGCAAGTGACTACAGTGGGTCTTGTGCTCTCTCTTGGATTGGAAGGCCGCAAGTGACTGCAGTGGAGCCTGTGTTCACGAACAGACCGCAAGTGACTACAGTGGGTCCTGAGATCTATGACTGACCGCAAGGGACTGCAGTTGGTCCTGAGACCTACGACAGAGCGCAAGTGCCTGCAGCGGGTCCTGTGCTCTATGATAGACTGCAAGTGACCGCAGTGGCTCTGACGCTTTCCCTTAGAAGTCTAAAACCGCAAGTGACTGCCATTAGTCGTGAGCCCTTTCTTGAAATGGAAGACCCATAGTGACAGCAGTGGGTTCCGTGCTTTATGGCAAGCCACAAGAGACTACAGTGGGTCCTGAGCTCTATAACTGACCGCAAGTGTCTGCAGTGGCTCCTGTTCTCTACGACAGACCGCAAGTGACTGCAGTGGCTCCTGACTTCTACGACCGACAGCAAGTGACTGCTGTGGCTCCTGACTTCTACGACAGACCGCAAGTGACTGCAGTGGCTCCTGACTTCTACGACCGACAGCAAGTGACTGCTGTGGCTCCTGACTTCTACGACAGACCGCAAGTGACTGCAGTGGCTCCTGACTTCTACGACCGACAGCAAGTGACTGCTGTGGCTCCTGAGCTCTATGACAGCCCGCAAGTGACTGCAGTGGGTCCTGTGCTCTGTGACAGACAGCAAGTGACTGCTGTGGCTCCTGAGCCCTTTCTTGAAGTGGAAGACCGGAAGTGACTGCTGTGGCTCCTGACTTCTACGACAGACCGCAAGTGACTGCAGTGGCTCCTGACTTCTACGACCGACAGCAAGTGACTGCTGTGGCTCCTGACTTCTACGACAGACCGCAAGTGACTGCAGTGGCTCCTGACTTTTACGACCGACAGCAAGTGACTGCTGTGGATCCTATGCTCTACGACAGATCGCAAGTGACTACAGTGGCTCCTGAGATCTATGATAGACCGCAAGTGTCTGGCAGTGGATGCTGAGCTCTTTCTTAGATTGGAAGACTACGGGCAGAGGAGTCTGATCTCTATCTTGAAGTGGAAGACTATAAGTGACTGCAGTGATTCCTGTGTTCCATGACAGGCCGTCGTCATTGTTTGTCCAGCGTTGTGTCCCGAATGAAACCCCGACGCTCAGTGTACCAAAAACGACACGACCCCCATGTTTTTCATTTGTTTTCCCATCACCACCCAGCACGTTCCAAAAACCTCAATAACCAGGTTAGCACCGAAGCGCCCGCCGCCAGGTTCGAGTGACAATTCATAAGCAATTGGCAGCTCAATTAAATAATTCCCGCCACCATCGCGGCCTGTTTGGCCGATCGACTGAGTGCACTAATTACCCGTCAGAGACCGCAGACGCCAGCACACCGGGCAGTGCCAAATTCCATTTCGAAAACCGCTGTTTTGCAATCTATTTCAAATCGCTCCATTGACAGTGCCGCTCAGTCGTAACGAGGCAAACAGGACCAAAAAAAATCGAATCAAAAATCAATTGAAATTCATGACAAACAACACAAGAATCCTTGTCCATTTCGGCCGTCCCCCGCCATGGCGAGCGGCAATCAGTCTCTATCGGTGAATAATTTTAATATCGCCCCCGTCCACTGTCTGAGGACGTTCGTGACTGGAAGCAATTTCGCTCTCTGCACGCGTGCGGATGCCAGCGCGCGCGTGTGTGTGTGCAAAGGACACCTAAGCCCCGCGGCGATATGGAAAATCATAAACACGAACAAATAACTGACGTCCTGACGTTCGTGACCTCGACGCTAGCTGGCTGGCTGGCTGGTGGTTTGTGGCTCATTTTTTGACAATTTAAGCCCCCGATGGCGGCAGGATAACTGGCGCCTTGAGGCACCCATCCTTTGTCCGGCAATCGCTGTGCCACCGCCGCGCCAAGCCGGCCGCAATGAGTCACGACGAGTGAGAGGCATAAAAAAATCATATTTTTTTTGTCAAGGGTCGGACGGGGGGACGAGCGACTTGGACTCGATGACTTGGGTCGGGCTTGTTGTTTGCGCCGATGGGGTGCATTTTTATTTCGAAGGAAACACATTTCTCGGGAAATGATCGGGCATTAAGATTTCTGCGTCCAGGGAGTGGGGGAACTTGTGATTCTTGCCCGGGGGCCGAGAGTAAACAAGCAGCGACGGGGGGTTGCTTGTTTTGATGGCCTCTTTCGGGTGATGAGTCGCCAGCGAGAGAGAAAGGCCCCCCTGAGGACGTTGCTGATGAATAGACGAACAATTGTGTTCGCAGCGGTATTTGATGTTCGAAATTGAAATGAATTTCTGCGCGGCGGTCTGGCGAGGGGGACGGCGGATTGTAAGATGCTTCTGGACAATTGGTGGGCTGAGGTTAAGAGGAAATGGAATCAGGAACCGCAGGAAATCAAATTCTTGGAGACTCAGATGGAATGCCGGCAATACTTGCCATATCATTAAGTAAATCTGGCTCTGACCTTTCAGGACCTGATATCTGATCTCCCAAAAAACAGACTCAACATCAGCGCCGCAGTGGGAATAATCACCAGAGACTGTCTGTTGGGTCTTCACCCGAAAAGACGAAGACTATGTTCTAATGAGTTCAGCAGAAGCTGTATGGAAAGTGTTCAAAACCTTCTCAGCAGTTGCCCAGCACTTGCCTTAGCTAGGTGATCCACTCTAGGCTTCCACTTCTTTGATAACCTACGTGATCTGAGAGACAAACATCGCTTCTGGACGTCGCGGATAAATCTGGCTGGCTGTGATAGCACGCGGCTCCAATCCCTCTTTTGTGTAAGCATACGTTTCAGCACAAGGGGCCTACTCTGTCCAAAGTGCACCAAAGCCACTTATTACCTTCGTACCTACATAGGCCGGTCCAATAGAGAGGTTCCAGATTAGGTACAGAAGCAAGCTATTCCTCTCCAGGTTTAGTCTCTCCTCCCAGACACTTCATGCTGTCCTGGATGACGGTTGACGATGGAGAAGTCTAGATGGATGAAGAGTACCATCAAGCTCGTGTTAGGAGAGTCGTTCAATGTCTAAGAAGGTTGCATAGCGAGACCAAGCACTTCTCGCTTCTTGTTAGCCGTCGATTGCCTGGGCTCCCCCAAAGCAGTTGAGTTGCTGAGGCAAGCTCTCTGAATACACTGCTCAAAGGCTCAGGGGGTGGTACAGTGGCAACAAATGGGTGTGGCCAAGAAGACTCTCGTCTGAATTTGTGGGACAGCCCAGGAGAAGACACCTTATGACAAGGCCACTCCAGAGAAGACTCAGCAACAAATGTGCCGGCTGGAGAAGCGTCTGGTTTCTTGGTTAAGGCCCAAGTCGCATGAGAAGTTACGACAGAAATAGAATCCAACGCGAAAGGCATCCTAGCTTGCCAGCTGAGGCCAAAAAGGAGGCCGTAGCGCCACCCAAGAAAGAAGAAGGGCCCTCGGGTCGGATTCTCAGTTCGTCCAGAAGAAGAATTGCGTCGTCGGAGTGTTGGAAATTCAAAAGTACTCCCATACTCTTCATGGGAGAGTCATGGTCCCTCATTTGTCCGAGATGGCCAGCATATGCCAGGCGAATGAATGTCAATACTGGGGCCGGGCTAGACTCATTCTCCAACCGTGGCAGACAATGTGATCATGACAGACCTCGACTGAAGACACACAGCTTGATAAGAACACCCTTCAGCAGCGGCTGTGTAAAAGCTCATGGCCACGCATCTGGTGAGGTTTCATCATCTTGGGCAGCTGGGAGTCCTCCGGAAGCACTGCACTTCATGTGGAGGCAAGTTCCAACTGGCTCGATGTGATACCCACAGCTAACCTCTCTCCGAATTGAAACACTCGCGTGGCAGTACGAGGAACCTACTCTGTGGCCTAAGTCCATCAACGCCTCTTCGTACTTCGAACCTAGAGGCATGGTGTCGGAAGTGGCGCGACAGGACAGTAGCGTCGTAGACCTCCGAGGATTTTGCCGGCAATCAGAGCCACTATTGCTCGCGACGAGATCTGCTTCTGAAATGCCTTCATGGGAGACATGGACCTGTGCATCCAGGGCAAAGTCGTTGATTGCTCTCAACCTTTCGGAATGCCAGCAATGATCCCTGCAAAAGCACGAACCAAGCTGACATACAGTCTCCTCGGACAGCATTTACTGCAACCGCTTAGAGAAGAACCAATGCATGCAGCGATCCCTTGTCTAGGAGGCTTACCTCAGGACCCGGTCCTATAGGTTAGGGGGCTTCGCGTGAGGTTAGTTTCCACATCGTGTAAAATAAGTATTAGTTCAGAGACGAAAACAAGGCTCGGATACGAATGACAATATTGCTGACGAGCATTGAGAATGGACTATACAGCGACATAAGTCTAGCGAGATGTCTTAGGAGTCAACGCCTAAGATAGCTAGGCCTGTAGAGCACCTGTACAACACTGCTCCAGCCCGAAGACTCTTCGACTCCGAACCAGTGGGACAACGCAATAGAGGACGACCACGAAGCCGATGGCGCACACAAGTGGGGAAGGACATCAACCAACTAGGAGGCAGCTTGCTAAGGATCGTGCCAGCTAGAGAGGCTTGTTGGCTGAGGCCGGACTGTAGCGCGATTAGAAGAAGAATAAGAACTCTCAACGCCAGGCAGACAATTTAAAATGCAATGTATATGCTTGTGGTAGTCGTCCGACAAATTGTACCACAATGGAACAATAATAGTGTAAAAGCACTGGCAATTTCGCTGGCCGCTTACTAAGTTCATCATCATCATTTTCTGACCCACACGGTCGACTGAAAGGGGTCGCGGCGATCCTTCGCCATCAAGGGGCACACATGTCCAAACCACAGAGGCATAGCGCGTCCCGTTCGGATAAGACTCGACATTGAGATCTCCGAGTACTGCCGTGTTCCTCACCTTATCCCAGCGAGCACGAAAAAATCTCATCTCTTCAGCTTGTATTCGGTCTCTACCCAAATTTCTTGCCCAAAGGAGGGAATCGGAACTCACAATAGAGGACGCAATAGAGAACGACCACGAAGCCGATCGCGCACACAAGTGGAGAAGGACATCAACCATCTTGGCGTGCGGAATTGGAGGCAGCTGGCTAAGGATCGTGGCACCGAAAGAGGCTTGTTGGCTGAGGCCCAGGTTGCTGTAGGGCCATTAGAAGAAGAAGATGCCTTCATGCAGTGCGCCTCAATTCAGCCTCTGTCTCTCAGGTTATTCAGAAAATGGTGTCAAAACAAATTAACATTTTACAACCACCACTCAATGTCAAGCAGCTACTTCTACGAAGCGAAAGAGCTATGCTTCGATGGTTTGGACAAGTGGCAGAATGGCCGGCCACATCATCACGTCTTCCGAGGCGTGCTCTAAATGCGATCCCTAGGCAGACCGAGGACGAAGTGGTTGCACCAAGTCAAAAAACTCGCTTGGTTAAGCCCAGGCTTCAGTCGTGATGAGGTGGAGAAGATGGCGAAGGGCCTGGAGATCTCTAGTTCGTGCTTTACGACTCCTCTAGTGGATCATGACGGTCTAAAAATGATGATGCTGACGATGCCAACCACACATTCAACAAATAAAACGTTTCTGCTGCCATCTCTCGACGATCTCATCGAACTCCCTGGTTTGTGTACATGATAAACTACATTTAAACACACACTAAATATACAAGAAAAAAAACGCAACAAAAACACATTTAACAACAACATCAAATGACTTACTGATAAATTTAACTTTCTTCGATGCCCTTGGCTGCTTGGAACGAATTTTGGTCGCCTTCTTGATTGGTGCTGATCTCCTCGAAACTGTTCGCCCCCAGACGAGTCGGCAATCGGAACGGCAGAAAACATTTTCAAAATAACCAAACAACAAAACAAAAAACATAACGAAACAAACCAAACAACGAGAAAGAGATACAAAAGAGAAATGTTAGAGAACACCATTCAAAAACTAGAAAAAAAACTGAAAACAACTGAAAAATGTCATTAAACCTCAATCGAGATGAAAGTTTCCACAATGAGGCAGCGTATCCATGTCCTAGATACTGTTTTCCATCCAATCGTTTACCCAGAAAAAAAATCCCCACGAGGACAACGAGGAAGTAAAAAACAACTGAACAAGATACCGAGCAGTAACGAGAAATTTTCCAGTGAAATGCATTCAAATGGCCGTGTAACGCAATTCACGTGGACCGACCGACCGACCGACGATTCAGTGGATTACAGCACACAGATGCCCCCAAGGGGGGATAGCAGGAGCAAAAAAAGAAGGAATCAGGAACGCAACGGTCTACGAGCTGAACACATTGGACAGTGGCGATGAATGAGATGAGAATGAGTGCTGTGGGCGGACGAGCGAATAGAGGAGGATTTCTTTTGCAAGAAAAAATAAGGGCACACGGTAGAGCACACACGCTAAGGGCAACAAAATGTAAGGACACCTTTTAAAGTCACTTCTTTCGGACACGGTCCTCAAATGTCGAGGTCCTCTTTGCATGGGGAGCGCATTCATAAATTCTCACATGTCAGCCGGACGGGTGCTTTCTCGTTACACGAGCACATTATTTGCGTTCTAACTCTTGGTCGACGAGGCATTACTTGGAATTCCTTGTGCACGGCAGCACGGGCGAGAGCGTAAGCCGGCGGAAGAATAATGTTGATTCTTTCGGCTTGTGCGAGGGAGGTGGAGCGATTGGCCCATGTCGGGAAAGTGTATGTGATGAGCTTTTCTGCGGTCACTGGGGGGAATGTTATCGAGTTGTGACACAAATGTGGGGAGAGGGGGATTTTTGTTTGCTGCTGAATGATGTAAGATGACTCGTGTGGACTCGACAAAAAATACGTTGATCCCCGTGACACAGTGGAGCTCTGGTCGGGATTCAAGTGACATTATGGAGAATCGAGGGGGCATGCTCGAAAGGGGATTAGGAGGCTCTGGGGCGGTTCGATGGTTGACTGCGTGGCGATTTTTGGTTGGATGGAATGTCGGCAACCACGCTGCGGTCGTCTCTTAGTGCCAGCGATTTTTCGAAGTGGTCACAGAGGACCCCTGCGCCTCGTTTGAGTTGTCGCATCAGCTGCTACCATTTGCTCCTCCCATTGCTTCCGATTCGAAAAACGAAGGTAAAAGGTCTGTTCTGTGCTAGAGCCAGGGAGTCTGTTTGGCTAGTGTGCTGTGCTGCTGTCAAACACTGGAGTACGGACCATATGCTTTGTACCAGGACCCGGTCCTATAGGTTCCGGGGTTTCGAGTGGGGTTTACTTTTATTTTGTTCCTCTAAAGACCCGTCTCTCTGAGTCTCAGGGACCATGAGGCTAGGGTACTGCTGCTGAATAAGTCGAGGGGGTGTCAAGATGAGACAAGGTGCACGACACACCACTGACCACAGAGAAAAATCGTGGTGAAATATAGTCGCCGCTATCGGGCCGACTATTTAACTACGCATCAGAAGACGGTAGGTGTTTGTTTGAGAATTTTATGGATCTTCCCAAGTCCATTGCCTGGCTGGTTTAAAAAGTGCACGTACGAGCAAGAGCTAGAGCCAATTTTCCTACGGTCTCGTCCCAGCTTGGGCTCAATGCAAATGCAAAACCCTGAGCTAATGAAATCAAAGCCAATACAGACAGCAAGCTTCATGTCTCCCTTTGGCAGCTGTGAGACAGGACCAAGTCCGCCATTGGCGTGCTGTGAGAAGAATATGCGTTGCAAGCATCGTTGCAACTGTGATGGCATATCACATTCGATGTGTGATTTCGAAGCAAAGCGACTGCTGTTCAAAGCGTAAGAATGTCTCTGCTTAATGTTGACGGTACCGCATTTCCAAAGCCAGTCGATAAACGACGTCTATATGAACAGTTGCGAAGGAGCGCCAATAGTTGTGTGAAACACTCCTGACTCTTGCGTGTTGAAGGCCATCGAGATGACAGTCAGACCCTTAGTCAGTGATATCGAATGAACAAGTAGAAATAACCAAGTCATAGGGGACGTAAATCGACTTGGACTGGCTGGAAACAGCGTGCCCAGGACCATCACCGATCGAAGGCAGCAACTGCGCAGCCTCGTACCCTCCTTGGGTCGCCGGCCTGATAACGTTTGAGTGTCTAACCTGGCGTTCACAGTCTCAACGCTCAAAGTGATGATGTAAAGCACATGGGCAGTTGCCCAAGACGAAGAGTCTCGTGACAACGGATGAAGCCTGTGTTCAAAGTGTGTGCACACGTCTAGAGAAGGGCATCAATCAACTAGGTGCTTGAAACTGGAGATTGCCAGCAAAAGAGGGAACTGGCGAAATTTGTTGGCTTATGTCCACTTCAGGCGACAACACTGCACAACATTCAGAGGAAGATGATGGGAGCTCTGTGCTCTTGGGACAAATGAAGTGGAAGAGTAGGTGGTTTGGTGAATGTGATTGGCAATGCCCAGCGAAGGCCTGACTTAGACCATAAAGGTCCATTGTGGTGTCACTGACGTGAGCTCCTTAAGATGTTCAATGTTGACCTACTGGTCTATGCTTCGTCCTTACTTTCTGTTGACGTACAACGTGAGACTTGTAACCAGTTTGTGGTTTCCAGGAATTCAATATACTTTATGCTTTTGTTCGCATATGTCCTCGAGGCTGTCGAAGAAGTAGCTACTCATGTATTTTCTTCTTGCTTCTTCAAGAGTCGGGCAGTATCCGAGGTATGTGTATCACCATTTCTTCCTCCTCCTCATCTCTGCAGCTTCTACAGAAGACATTGTGAGGCACTATTCGACTTCTGGCTTGATTACCAACCAGGCGACGAGCAGTAATTGCACCTACTGCTTTACTTATGTTCCTCCTGTCAGGTTAAAGGAGGGTTTTAGTTTTGGACGAAGAGACTGGGCTACCGAGCCGCTGCATCGGATTGCCAACGCTTCTCACGGGATGGAGGAACAAAACCGTGTTCAATTAGCCCCTTTCACTGGAAGTCTGACTTTGAGGTGCAGAAAGCTGGGCACAGAGCTTATTCATGGTCAGCTTCAGAATCGAATCTCTTCGTCGAACATTTGGAAGTCTGTGGCCCAAGTCTTAGTCGCTTTGGGAGAAAGGACGGACACTCATTTTGGCAAATGGACGATAATGGCTGCGTTCGTAATCGCAGTACTAGCGCGGTACTGCAACGTCAAGCGTTTTTGATCGCACACATGTGGCAATGATGCAACCCATCGCGTTCTAAAACGTCATATGAAAGCAACCGTTGAGCAAACAAAAGCAACCAGTGCTTCATAGATTATCGTGATGCGTCTCAACTTGAAAGGAGTTCACCATTAGGCGTTAACAGGGATTGTTGATGGTATCTCGCGAAGTTGAGAGCAATCAACAGCTTTGCCCTGGATGCACAGGCCCATGCCCTCCATTCACCATTAGGCGTAGCACCAAAAAAGTTTGAAGCAACGAAACCCAAAGTCCACAGACTGATCAGCAATACGGTGAAATGGTATGCAGGCGGTTCAAGAAACTGAGAAAGAAACAGGGGCGACATCTGCGCTGCAGGAGATTATGTCCTCAGGGACGAAGAAGGAAGAAGCAACCGGGCAGAATCATGGAACAAGCTTCATGGCATGAGGCAGGCCAAGAAACTCTTGGGTCAACACAACCTCAGAGTTCTAACAGGGTGCTGCAAACTCAGGGAGCTCCTAAGAGACCCAGGAGCATCAGGTGAAGGGTCCTGCGCATTATGCGAAGAATATAACGAAAGTCCAGAACACGAGGCATAAACCCCAGACTCAGATCGGTACCTGGGCAAGCACCTATTATCAGAGGAAGAATTGAAGCCATTAGAACCCTCTTCCCAAAGGAAACTGACTTAGAGAGTGCACTTTAGTACAAGTCTCTGCCATCTTTGCACCGCAGGGGCCTATAATCCTCAATACAACTCGGAATTGAACTGTATGTGAGGAAAAGCAAAGATACGAAAGGAGGCACACTAGGTCTTAAGGTCGCGGTGCAATAAT
Source organism: Eristalis arbustorum (assembly GCA_916610145.1). Lineage (NCBI taxonomy): Eukaryota > Metazoa > Arthropoda > Insecta > Diptera > Syrphidae > Eristalis > Eristalis arbustorum. Next base: position 68,593,158 of record OU744319.1, read on the forward strand.
GTCTCAGCAATATAATAAATGACAAGGACAGTGATGCTTACATGACGCTCATTATTTTTCTGATGATTGGAACTCAACCAGGACTCCTGCATGGTATGTCTTCAATTCGAACATCGACAGGCATTGACGGCCTTAACTGAAGATATGGCTAATGGCAACGCAGGAAAACTTGGTCAGCTGGATGCAAAGAATTGCAGGCATCAAGGCAAAGACAGCTCTCGACGTAGAGATGCCATGCTGTCGGCGACTCTAGGCCGTGAAGCCAATCAAGGCGAGATCTAAGCAGATTAAGCTCCACAGCCTTAAAGAATTCATTGCACTCAGTCTTACAGAAGCATGTTCTTAAACACAGACACCCTCCTTCCAAAGCCATCGCCTTCTGTTTCGACACAATCGGTTGCTGTAGCTGTCAGTCCGACTGTCGCCATGGCATGCCCCTGCCGCTTGGACAAAGTTTAACACACCTTCGCGATGTTCACGACTGACGACATGATTTGTATATCCCACCAGCAAGCTGTGTCCAAAAATGCAAAGTAGAGACTGCCGGCTTCATCTACATCGAACCACCGCCCTTGTTGATTCTCACCAGTTTAAGTGACTTAACTTCTCACTCCCACTTCACATGCCAGACTCACGACGAGTTAAATTAAATTCTAATCCCCCGCCCGAAATTCCATCTAACTATAAAACTGTCTGACGCTTTGCCATCTCCCCACCTCCACGCCACACCGGCAAGTGCCATCATTCACCACCTCAAAGTGGAATTCCACGAGAATACCCGGTCCGGGGGAGGGTTTCAATTAAATCACTTCTCCGCCTGCACACACCTCGTCCATCACCCGACAGAACAAGAACTTGTGAGCTAGGCAAGCCAAAGGCCCGGGAAGCACCTTACAAATTATTTAATCCGTAAATCTTCAACCATTTAGCTGTGTGTGCACGGAAGGGTTGGAGAGCTAGATGGCAAGCGAACGAAAAAAAAAAACAAGAATAATTCAACCTTGATTAAAGTTTAATCAAGCATCGGCAGGCAGCGCCGCCGTGCCACTGGAATTCATTTTGAAACCGAAACCCAGCGCTGCAGGATGACTTCTCTGAATGAGTCTAAATTACCTCCCGACCGGCAACCACGACTCACCTGACGCTGCCGCACATAAACATGCGCCTTCCTCCTTTGTAATCGGAACCCAGGCCGAGACGGGGAGGGACAGAGCAGAGGAGGAAGACAGAAGGGAAAAAAAACTGATTACAACCACCAACTTGGGTATTACACTCGAAAATGAATAACCCCTCGTCGATTCGGATTCACAAGCAAAGTAGCGACCGACCGAACAAACAAGCAATCCATGAGCACCGAAGTGAAAGGCATTTCAATCCGACCTGAGAGAGAGAGAGCGGGCCACCCCGTCTGTGATGCTTCCACCACCACCCCCAGCCCATCGTTTGCTCTGTCTTTTCGCCAGCCTTGCACAGGCTCCTTTCATGAATTCCATCTCCATTGTTTTAGATCGGTTTTTGTAATTTTCAGATAAGACTAGCGCTGCCAGGGGGTGGTTTAAAATGGGAGCCGTAGCCGCAGTCATGCGCTCGCTCCCTCGCTCTGCCGAAAACCCAGTGATATGTGATGAATCTATCCGAACAAAGGAGCACGTTGGCTGGTTAGTCTGGCATCAGCATCTGCCCGCTCCCTCGCGTAAGCCAGGTGTAAGCTTCAAAAGGACTTCTGTGTTTGTGTGAGTGGTTTGGTTTTGGTTTTGGTTTTTTTTTTTTTTTTTCAAGGAAGTACCCCCATTCAAGTGCTCACCACTGTGGTTCAGCGTCCCCCACCCTCCTAGTGGCGGGGTAATAAGGATGTGGCAATAGATTTATGTGGATCACGTTCGCAGGTTTCCCCGAGAGCTGCCGATGGAGAGAGACACTGACTGACGGCGCCGTCGAGGGCGCACGGAAAACGAAAAATACCTACTTAGAGGGTGATTCGGTTTAAGGTACCCCCATTTAGCGTGTTGTTTTGTTAATAAAGTTCCACTGCGTACACTCTGTGTTTCCCCGGCCGAGATGCGTAACAATGTGGAACTGAAGAGTGCACAAGGGGGGAGGCGCCGCCAATGATAAGGCATCACCGTTGAGGTGAATTTCGAGGGAATTCGAAGCCTGAGAGTGACACGGCGCTATTGTTGCGAACCATTATCGTCGGAGGCGAAGGAACGTGTTAGCGATGTAAGTGGCAGATATCTTATTCTATTAAGAGTATCTGAGATGCAGGAGCAGACAGATGTGTGAAATGCTGGTGTTGTTGGTCGTCTCTGGGATGGATTTCAGTGATTTTTTCCTTTCTTGGGGACACGAATTAATGCAAGACGGTGGCAGTATTTCATGCTTCATGGATACAAATTGCCTGGTATTTGAGATAATTGAACCGAGATATGGACGGTAAATGGGACGGCGCAGCCAGCATGACGTATGTACATGTGCTGCTGATGGAGAGGCAGAGGCTTTAGCTGGGATTTACGTCTTGAAGGAAGAGGAGATGGGTGTGAAATTCGAGGCTGATTCATTAGGAGGTTGCGAGTGGCAACGCGTGGCCCTAGGGTACATCAGACCGTGGCACTTGTTGGAGTCGGGGCACTTTTGATGGGAGACAGTGATGTTATCGAGCTCTTGAGGCGTGTTTGGGAGATGCTAAGCGTGTTCGGATGAACCACAGTGAGGCGCATTGAACCTTCTGCCGTACACCACGAGTGGTTTTCTTCAGATTTCATCCATAAACTCCCTTCAGTGACATCATTCTTCGCCCCGGCATCAAAAATTGGATCAAATTCATCTTCTTTGGTCATCCAGCATGCCTCTGCCTGCCTCAACTGATGGAGCCTAGTTGCATTCGAGGCCCTAGAGTCTTTTAAGTCCTTAACGACGTGACCACTAGACTCACAGTACACTCCCCCCGACGTGACCGCAAGGCTCACAGTACATTCCCCCCGATTGGAAGCCCGCAAGGCTCCGTGAGCAGCACCTACTCGGGCAAATGACAAAAAGGACCTGAAGGCATCATCTTGGCTGAAGACTAGCCACATTGAAGATCATCAAGCGCCCCAGCGACATGATTTGAACCATTCTTCATGACCCACAGTGAACTCTAAGCACTTCCTCCGATTGAGACCCCGCAGGGCTACCAGAGCAGCACCTACCTCGTCAAATGATACATAGGACTTGAAGGCACCATCTTGGCTTAAGACTAGCCACATGGAAGACCATCAAGCGCCCCAGCGACATGATTTGAACCACTAGTCTTGGCTCAGAGTGCACTCCAAGCACTTCCCCCGATTGAGACCCCACAGGGCTGCCTGAGCAGTACCTACTCCATGAAATCATACGCAGGACTTAAGGGCGTCATCTTGGCTACACAATGGCTAGTTGCATTCAAGGCCCTAGAGTCTTTAAAAGTCCTTAGCGACGTGACCACAAGCTCACAGTACACTTCAAACACTCCCCCTGATTGAGAGCTCGCAAGACTAACTGAGCAGTCCCTAATCCGTCAAATGATACATAGGACTTAAAGGCATCATATTGGCTACACAATGGCGTAAACATTCAGACAATGAATTGAAAATAAAGGGCATCGGTGGCAAGTTTAAAATGTCACCTCTTACTGATCAGCCCCCAGAGTGTCGTCGAATCAAAAAAGGAAGCATATTTTTAGGCTGAATTGAGGGAGTGACTTGTGTTCACTGGACACTGTGAGCCAGAATTTGTCACGAGGGCTGACGGAGCTCCCACGACTTGGTGAGGAACATAATTGGATGGTACCTCTGATGGAGATCGCCACATTTGGTCAGGACAGATTCAAGGCAATTTGACACTGGACGCATCGCTGCCGAGCGCCCGTGGTCTGAGGTCGTCCACAGGACGCACTTGGTCTTGACACTTCGAGAAAGTTCCCTTTTGTCCGCTTCTCAAGTCATTGAGATCCCCACATTTCATCGCCCACCTCTTCAGACCAATTAAAGTCCACCCTTTCATCGAAGTAATCCTCAAGATCCCTCGCAGTTCCTTCTGTCTCTCAAAGCCTTCATCAGACATTCCCAACGAAGAAGAAGTCCACTTGAACTCCTAATGGACCGCGAGAGTTCTCTTCATTTCACCTCCTTCCACATCCATCTGTGCCCGCCCGTCTCTCATCCCTCTCCAGACTGGCAGTCCACCGCCGTTAAGAGTGAAAAATTGCAACCATTTGGCTTAAGAAATTGCTCGCTAAGTATGATTGATGGTTATGTGCCCACCGCCGCCCACACCACGGGGGTAAACATCAATTCATTTTCTTACCAGGCCACCGGGTAAACCTCCACCCACGCCGTCACTAAAGCAGCTTGTTTCAAACTTGTTGCCTCATTATGTCAATTACAAGCTGAACTTGTCCCTCTGTCTCTATCCTCACCGACGACGACGCCGATGCCGCCACTGCCGCCATGGCAGCCGAATGAATTTGAACATTTTAAGGGCAATCTTCGTTACTTAAAGTTTCAATCAACGACGGATGGTATATGCACGGCGAGAGCTCCTCGAGCAAGGATATGCCATGGCAACAGGATTGATTTGATCTGATGACGGGATGGGAACGAGAACGGATTTTGTATTCACACAAGGACACGCTACAGTCGAGTGGGGGTGCGGGTGGCTGGCGTGTGTTCTTTTCATAAACGGCAGATGATTGAATTTGTGATTCACGCTAAATTTGAGTTCAATTGGGATGTAAGGGGTTCTTGTGTTCAAGGAGGAGGTGGGTGAGTGGGGTCCTTGGTGATGGCAGTCATCAGTGGTTGGAGATTTTTAGAGGGAGCGACGATGCCACAGATTATGACGAAGTTTAAAGATGGCCACAAGATCGTGTCTGTTGTTTGGTCGGAGGATTGGAGAATGTGCTAAAACATGCTTCATTTTGAGGCGTATGATGTCCTTGGGAGGATTGTGAGTTGAGGTGTAAGTCAAGGTGTCCCTACTTGCCATGAAGGAACCCCTTCCTAACTAGATGAAGTTCCATCCGTTGCTGTCCAACGCAAGGGTTTGATAAAGAGTGTGTGTACGACTAGGCAGCAGCATGCAGAGAGTCTGGAAAGTGCCCATTCAGGCAGAAGGTGCAGACAGGCGGCGCTTTTTGCAGTCCCTTGCCGATGGACAACGCTGTGGATCGAGTAGGACGGCTATTTCAACAATTGGCGAGGATGTCCTTCAAACTAAGGACCGATGAAGGCGTGTATTCTTGCCGATCGAAGAAGTTACCTCGACTATCCCTTCTTGCCACGTTTCAAGAAAGACGTGGCAAGTCATGCATCGAAGCGGAGGTCTATTTCAACGATCGGCGAGGACGTGCTCTCTTGCCAATGACCAAGGAAGGCGACTGTTTCCACTTCGAAGGCACTCTTGCCAAGGTTACAAATGTCTCTCGTCTTGGATCGAGGCGATCGTGCATTTCCGCCCGTCGACGAAGATGTCTTCTATTGCCTTTGCTACACAAAGACGTCGTTCCCCGTCGTGGACAGAGAAGATCGTCTCCTGCACGCGATCGCGGATGACGATCTCTTTTACCATGAATCGCGGTAAAGACGCTGTCTCTCGTCAAGGACCCAGGCGCTCTTCCATTTCCGACGATCGACGAAGTCTCCTCGACTGTCCCTTCTTGACATGGCTCCCGACGACGAGGCAGCAGCACACAGAGAGTCTACAGAAGATGATCACTCGGGCGGAAGGTGCAGACAGGCGGCGCTTTTTGTAGTTCCCTGCCGATCGACAACCCCATAGATTAAGGCGTGTGTCCTATTTGGCAAGGACTTGCTCTCGCGCCAAAGATCGAGGAAGGTGCCTGTATCGACTTTGAATTCTGCCACGGCTACCGCCTTGGTCTCTCGTCTTGGATCAAGGCGATAGTTGATTTCCGGTGATCGATGAAGATGTCACCTGTTGCCGTCTGTTCACCTTATGAATCCACGCAATAGTCTATTGCAAGCGCTCGAGAGTGACGTCCTTTAAAACGCGAATCGCGGGAGACGTCGTCTCTAGTCTTGGACCCAGGCACTCGTCTATTGCAAGCGCTTGAGGATGACGTCCTCTTTTAAAGTGAATCGCGGCAGACGGCGTCTCTAAGCATGGTTCCAGGCGCTTGTCCATTTTCGACGATCCTTTCTCGCCATGGTTCCAGAAAGACGTGTACGATGGGGCAGTAGCGCACAGAGAGCTTATGCCTGCGGAACATTGACACTCGGCCAAAAGGCGCAGACAGGCAACGAACAGAGGGTCAACCAACTTTAAGCCGACCGCCAGAATAACCCACCAATCAACTCAAGCTCTTGCCAACCAACGGACACATCCCCCTTTAATGTCAGATCAGCTCGGGCTCCAGCCCCCCATGTCCCCATGCAAGGCGTCACAAAAAAAAAAAACACCCGAAGAACGACAGCATCACGAAACAATTCAATTCTCGGGGAAAATTGTGAATCGTAAACCACCGGAAGTCCCATTAAAAGCACATAATAACCGTAATTTATGCCCGCCAACGGGCATCACTAAAATATCACGTTCTGCTGCGTTGTGTGTCTTGTCTTGCGAAATTCACAAGCACACTCCGGTGCGCCCAACACCGGCCATCCATCGCATCCTTGCAAAATGGGAAAACATAAATTTTATTAGCCACCCAGGGGGGAGCACTGCTGAACCGAATCCGTCAGGAAGGCGGTACCCTTTCGGTTCGTTGAATGCACACATCATCCTCACCACGAGCTGGGGTAGCCAAGCCAGCCGAGGCAGTGGGAGCAGCAGAGAAACTCGTGATGATGGAGGGAAATCTTTTAGGAAATCTTCCGCCGGCATAGAGAACGCCGAGTGTGTGTAAATCCACGCCCAGAACTGCCGACGAGGCCGGGGACGACATGAAAGACACCTGTTCCACGCCACCGCCACCGTGGTGGAATTTTGAATCTGTTATTCTTTAAATTTCTGACCCATTTTCTGGGGTCGACAGACAGGGGGGCGGATGGTTAATGAAAAAAAAGGACGCCCACAAAAATCGATGCCCGATATGTAAATCCGGAGACGACGACAGCTGGCCGGAGCTTCACAGTACAGGGAGAGCGCGGTCGGCAAAGGCTCGAATTGTGAAATTTATTTAAATCCGAACGGACGTGGAGGCGACGAGGAAAACTATAACGCAAGTATATTCGGATGGGAAAAAATTATACAGCGACAACACTTCATTACTGCGCCGATTGGAGGAGGGCGCAAAAGGGATTTCTCAGATTGGGGAATAAGCCAAGGGGAATCAGCACACATATATCCTCGCCGATCCTTTTTTTGTTCGCCAAATCCCCCAAGTAATGGAGGGATATCCTTTTCTGTTTTGCTCCTCTTCCGCAGATTTCTCGTTATTCTCAGAGAGGGGGAGGCGTGTGGGTGAGAGACAGGGGGAGGAGACGACAGCGGACTAGAGATCAAAGGCTGAAGGAGAACAAATGACTTTTGGCAGGTCATCCGCATGGGTTAAGTGTGGGAGTTGTCGAAGGATTCCCCCTTGAAATGGGACGGCGTTGAAAATTGACAGAAATCTGTCTTGTGTCAGTGCGGAGGAGGGTGGGGTCGGGCTTCTGGTCTCTTAGAAAATTTCGGAATCGTTGAAAGTCAATGAAGGCAGAGCAACTGGGTTGAAAGTGGGTTGAAAGTGGGTTCGTGAGTGCTTAAGCTCCGGAAACAGTGCTCGAATTCATCTGCTGGATGGGATGGATGATGTGGGGAGGGTGACAAGATGGACTAGATGATGTCACCACAAAGGCGATGAAATCTGAGGCAATCGTGAAAAACTCAGTCCTTCATGGGCATCTGATGTCACAGGAGATGTTACAGGACTGTCCAATCAAGCCCGGGGACAGTCGGACTACTCCATTGCATCGCTGACGTGGCCTAGATTAGAGCTGGAGATGGTGCGGACTTCGAGGGGAAGGTGAGTGGCGAATTTGTTGGACGATATCATCGTGAATTTCGAGAAGATGGTAGTGGTCCTTGTGCACTCGTGCCTGATGCCTTAAACGGCAGGAGCTGATGCGTCGTTTGACGTCAATGTGGGTTGGAAACGACCTGCCACTGTAGAACACAAGAAGCATGTCGGACGCAGCGTATGCATCGACCTAGGAAAGACAAAGTCTGTTGAACTGAGCCCACGGTGTCTGAAAGGTGCCACAGGATGGAGGGACCACGCACAGATGGCACTTGCAATCAACCTGCGTTAGAAAAGGCTTGTTGAACGGAGACCTCGGTGTCGAACGGATTCCACAGGACGGAGGGACTAAGCACAGCTAGCACCCACTTACAATCGACCTGTGGTAGAGAAGGTCTCTGTGTCCAAAGTGAGCCCCAGGATGGAGGGACTAAGCATATCTGGCGTCCCCTGGACATCAATTTCACTTGCAATCGACCTAGGATAAAGAAGGCATGTCCAACTGAGTCGTCTGTGTCCAAAGGGTACCTTAGGATGGTTGGACTACACTAAGGTGGAGCTCATTGGACACAAATGCCACTTGGAATTGACGTGTCAACCTGGGCAACAAGAAGTTTGTCAGGCCCAAGGTCCCTCTGTTTCCAAGGGATGACACAAATGTGACTTGGAATCAATGTGGGAACAAGATGCTTCTCAAACTTAGCCTTCCGTGGTTAATGTATTCAAGGACTTGGCCTCCGTTGTCCAATCGAAGTCACAACACTGTCGGACAACGAGTTCCTTACACTGACTGGGCCAATGTCGCGAATCGACGTGGCAACCTAGACAACAAGATGCTCGTCAGGTCTGAGGCTTATTGAGGGCTTGAGGCTTGCTGAGGCTTCCTGAGTGCCTAAGTCTTCCTGAGGGCCTGAGGCTTCCTGAGAGCCTAAGACCTTCTGAGGGCCTGAGGCATTCCTGAGGGCCTGAGGCTTCCTGAGAGCCTGAGGCTTCCTGACGGCCTGAAGCTTCCTAAAGGGCCTGAGGCTTCCTAAAGGGCCTGGGGCTTCCTGAGGGCCTGAGGCTTCCTGAGGGCCTGAGGCTTCATGAGAGCCTGAGGGTTCCTTACGGCCTGAGGCTTCCTAAAGGGCCTGAGGCTTCCCGAGAGCCTAAGACCTTCTGAGGGCCTGAGGCATTCCTGAGGGCCTGAGGCTTCCTGAGAGCCTGAAGGTTCCGGAGGGCCTGAGGCTTCCTGAGAGCCTGAGGCTTCCTGACGGCCTGAAGCTTCCTAAAGGGCCTGAGGCTTCCTAAAGGGCCTGAGGCTTCCTGAGGGCCTGAGGTTTCCTGAGGGCCTGAGGCTTACTGAGGGCCTGGGGCTTCCCAATGGAATCCACAAATTTCCCTTGGAGGGCAGCAGTAAGGAACCAGGAAGCCTCTCAAACTTAGCCTTTCGTACGCAGTGGATGCAAGGACTTAGCTTCTGTTGTCTAACCGAAGTCGCAACACTGTCGGACAACGAGTTCCTTGCACTCCCTTGCAAAGGCAACAAGAAGCTCGTCGGGCCTGAGGACATTTGCCCAATGGATGCCACAAATGTCGCTTCAAATCAACGTGAGAGCAAGAAGCTACGCCCTCCGCCCTCAATGGATTCCACAGGATTCTCGACCGTAACCCCTCGTTCTCCAATTGAAGTGTCGGTCGGACAGTTTGACAGGTCGGAGGGATTACAAATTTCAAGCTCTCCAAGTCTGCTCCGCCTCTGATCTGACTGATTAAACACTCCCTTCCCACTCCAGACACTCCACTCCTCGAAGAACATACGGAAAGCAAAAAGGACGTAAAAGATCAAAGACTGTCAACCACCAGCTGCCTGGCTGATGTCCTCATTCACCGCCGCTGCTTCGCCAAATATTTACGACGACCGCAGACAATCTGCAGCAGCATCTCGTGCTTTTCGCGCTCAACTGGCAGCGGAATTAATTTGTCAAAAAGAAAACCGAGAGAGAGAGGGAGACGTCAACCCGCGAGCCAACTTCAAAGTCATAAAGCAGCTCTGCTTAATCCTTCATTTCCGCTCCGCAGCTCACTGTGTGTGTGTGCGCGCGAGCGGCGATAGTGTGGAAATTCCTCAGTCGTAAGCCATCTCTCACGCTGCCGCTGCCTCACCAGATTTTGATATTCAACCCAGGTCCTTCGGATGTAAGTGCGGGGAATGAGGGACCGAAGACACATCATTCATCTTACCGACCAGACTCATTGCCGGTGACTTTTATTTCGACCGGCAGAGCCCGGACGGCAAGTGGACAAAAGGGGCAGGAGACCTTCGTCTGGTCGCTCCTGGAATGCTCGATGTATTAATAAAACGGAGGACGAAGAAGAAGAAAAAAAACCATCTGTGCTGGAATTTCGTGATGTACTCTGCGCTGAATGCGGCCACACAAGGATCCACAGCACTTCAGTGTGGGAAATGGGAATTCACGTTGTCACGTAGAAAAGGAATTTCTCCTTATTATTTCGCAGTTCGTTGCGGCGCTGGCTTGTGTGAATGATGGTCGAGGGTGGATGGTGGAGCGCACGAGGCGACATTTGTCTTTATTCGGCCGCATTCCCCGGTAGGTTCCTCCTGGTGAGCATTCATCTTCGGCACGGCAAGGAAATGAGGTATGCGTGGCGTGTGGTGGGCGAATCGAATTAAACTCGAAAATGAGAATATTGCTGATTTCCTTGTTCGACGGTGGCGCGTCTCTCCCCCACGCGTTCTATCGCTCAGACTGACTGTTCGACTGGATGAATGTTAATCGAAATTTATTGTCGTCTTGGCATGGGAGAGGCGGGCAGGGGTGCGTATTGGACGGCAGGTTTTTCTTTTTGCGTGAACTGACGACGACGCTAACGCCGCTTCTGTTCGTCGGCGCGATCGTGTATTTTTAACGTCAATCGATGGGAAATTCAATTTGCCTCTTGTCGTGGACGACGACGTTCAATCTGCTTCTTTGGTCAGCCACGGGACATGTCTTGTGGTCGGCGGCGCCCTTTATAGTCTCCTGCCGATCGACAACACCATGGATCGAGACGGACCTCTTTTTCAACGATCGACGAGGATGTCCTTTCGAGACATGGAGCGGGGAAGACGTCTATTCTCGTCAACCGACGAAGTCAACTCGTTATCTTTTCTTGCCACGGTTCCAGAAAGACGTAGCAAGTCATGGGTCGAGACGAACGTCTATTTCAACGGCCTGCTTGGACGTGCTCTCGCGTAGACTACCGAGGTAGGCATCTGATTCCACATCGAAGTCTCGCTTGCCATGGTTACAGATGTCTCTCGCCATGGACCCGGGCGCTTGATCGACGAAGCCACCTCGACTTTCTTACCACGGTTTCAGGAAGACGCGACATGTCATGGATCGGGGCGGAGGTCTATTTCAGTGATCGGCGACGACGTGCTCTCGCGTACAGGACTGTGGAGGGCGTCTGTTTCCACTTCAAAGGCTCTCTTGCCACGATTACAGATGTCTCTCCCAGTAGCTTGATCGACGTGGCAAGTCATGGATCAAGGCGGACATCTATTTCAGCGATCAGACGTGCTCGAGCAGCAAGGACTGTTGAAGGCATCTGATTCCACTTCAAAGTTTCGCTTGACACGGTTACAGATGCCTCTTCCATCGAGGCGATCGCCCATTTCCACCGATCGTCGAGGATGTCTCCTCTTGCCTTTGCTCCAGAAAGTTGCCGTCGCTCGTCATGGACCCAGGCGCTTTTGACGATCGATGAAGTCACATCGTCTGTCCTTTCTTGACTTGGTTCCAGAAAGAAGACGTCGTCCATCTTCATTGATCGAAGTGATCGTCTTCTGTAGTTGATCGTGGATGACGTTCTCTGTTGCCTTGAATCGCGGCACACGGCGTTTCTCGTCATGGATCGAGGCGATCGTACATTTCAGCCGATCGAGGACGACGTCTGCTTTTTCCATGAATCACTGAAGACACAGTCTTTCGTCGTTGATCCAGGCGATCACTTATTTCCGGCGATCGACGAAGATGTCTTCTCTTGCGATCATCCATTTTCTGCCACGGAAGGACGACGTTTCACTTCATGCCTTGATCCTCGATCGGCTGCAATGGACGATCGCGGACGATGTCCTCTTTGGTCTTGAATCACGCACGACGTCGTGTCTCGTCTTGGACCCAGGCGAATGCTCATTTTAGTCGATTGAGGATGACGCCGAGAACTACGTCCATTTCTGTGAATCGAATGTCTCGTCTTACCACAGTTTCAGAAATCCGTCGTCATAGATCGAGGCGATCATCTATTGCAGCCTATCAAGATGACGTCCTGTGTTGCCATGAACAGCGGCACACGTCGTCCTCATCATGGTGTCCACTTTTGCAACCGATCGGGAAAGAGGACTATTTCGCTCTTCACTGGCAATGAACCCCTTCCACCACCTTGTGGCACTTTGTGGACTGTCTTCAACGACAACGACGACGACATCACATCCATGAACCTGCTCAATGTCATGTCGTCTGCCCGAAGACAAATGCACGCACATCGACGCGCAGTTGGTGCACCTTTTCGTCCACTTGGGCGTTTCCTACGCCATTTCCCCATCGTGCTTCATAACTTTTCACTATTCCCTCGAATGACTCACCACCCATCCGCCCAGGAGTCGTCGTCGTTCGCTGGCAAATAATGGTTTCCATTTGGAAAACTTGAAATGGCATCTCCTCCCGTGGCTGCACATTTCCTTCGCAGCAACTTCCTCTCATCAATTCCATCACAAGTTCGCCGTCATTAACTCAATTCTGACGGTTGCTCGCATCCAGCCAGCCTCCCCCCGACAGATGACTCCATTCTGCAGTCACCTCGAATGACACCTCCACGTTCGCCACAGTCCATCACTCACACGCACACGCAGAGGACGACAATAAATGGAACATTCACCGCACCAGCAGCAGCAGCAGCAGCAGTTCGGGACAACGCCCTACATCTAGTCCCTCTCCCCACACCCCCCACGCACACACAACCACCGCCCCCAGACACCATCGCTCAAGCAACAATGGCTGACAACGAACGGATGCTGTTGCAGGCACTAATGCAACAAGACCGAGAAAGGAAGCGACTATCCCCAGCACCCGCGGATAACTTGGTCGTCTGATGGAATGAAAAACTCTCGAGGGGGGGGATATTCCAAACCAGACCGCCAACATGCTTCTCGCATTTGGTGGCTTGTTAGCAATCTGTCCCGGGTACCGAGAAAAATTTCCGAAAGAGCCAAGGAGTACTCCTTGGGAAACAAGAAAAGTTGCTTGTTGTGCGCTCCTCCGCCTCCACATCCGCGACATCGACAGTGCGCCACCACATGTGCCACACAGACACACAGACTCCCCGGCAGCCCACTTTAATATCGGTCCCCGCCGTGCCAGTTCACAAGACAAGACGAGTGCCAACTTCAAGGTTTACCCTCCATCTGCATGTCACGTGGGCTGCTGCTGGTGCTGGTGCATGTACAGACGTCTGACGGCCGGGAGGACCCATGCGGTTGGGCGAATTTGATTTGCGAATCATTTATTCACTTGCATTGCAACGGAGCTGGTGCAGCAGCCGAATGGGGGACACTAGCTGCTGCTGCACGGTCCTCTCCGCCGCCGTCGAGGTTGAACGACTCCTTTGAGCTATTTTCTGGCTCGGTGCTCGGTCCAGAGGGAGGACATCGCATAAAGGAGAATGCCAAGCGGAATTGGTGTTCTTTGTTTCTGCGCTCGGCACCGCTCGGCAGCGGCGGCGGTGACTCATCCGATGGCTGGAGCGTGAGCCGAATGACAGCAATTTTGAAGGAAAAGATGAGACTTTCGACGACGACTGCTGGGAGAGATGTTAATTGGATCGACATCATTGTTGCTTCAAACCGAGCGTCAGGTTGATGAAAGAGGTGTGCAATCTCATTGAGTGCAAGTGGATGGGACTCCGAGGAGGAGGTGGATGGACGATAACGTCGGAAATTTGATGAAATTGGTGGAAAACTTGTGTGGGACGACGGGAGCTGATGCACCGTTCGACGGAATGACCTGCCGATCTAAGGAACAAGAATCATATCAGGCCACAGGACTGTCTCACTTAACTGACTGACTGTCCAATTGAAGCCAGAAACAGTCGGACTACTCTTTGCTTTGCTGACGTGGCCCTAACTAGAGCTGAGGATGCTGCGGACGAATTTGTCGGACGATATCATCGTCAATTTCGAGAAGATGGGGGAGGTCCTTGTGCACTTGTGTGTCATGTCTTAAGCGACGGGAGCTGATGCATCCTTAGATGTCAATGTGGCTTGGAAACGACCTGCCAATGTAAGATACAAGAAACATGTCGGACGCAGCGCAGGAATCGAGCTAGGAAAGACAAAGTTTGTTGAATTGAGCCCTCGGTGGCGAATGGATGTCATAGGATGGAGGGACTACGCACAGCTGGCACCCACTTGCAATCGACCTGCCGTAGAAAGGCTTGAACTGATTCCTCCGTATCGGAAGGGTGCCACAGCATGGCAGGACTAAGCATATCTAGCGCCCACTGGACATCATTTCGAATTGCAATCGACCTAGAATAAAGAAGGCATGCCTAACTGAGCCCTCTGTGTCCAAAAGGTGCCACAGGATGGAGGGACTACACAAAGCTGAGGCCCAATGGATACAAATGCCACTTGGAATCGACGTGCAAGCCTAAGCAACAAGAAGTTTGTCGGGCCTAAGGTCCCCCTGTCCCCAAGAGATGGCACAGATGTGGAATCAATGTGGAAACAAGAAGCTTATCAAACTTAGCTTTCCGTGGTCAATAGATTCAAGGACCTACCCTCTGTTGTTCAATCAAAGTCACTACACTGTTGGTCAACGAGTTCCGTGCATTCCCTGTATGCCAATGTCGCTTGAAATCGACGTACCAACCTAGACGACAGGAAGTTGGGCCCTCGTTTTCAAGGGCCACAGGGCGGAAGAACTACTCTCATCTGGCACTCACTGGACACAAATGTCGCTTGGAATCAACGTGAGAACAAGAAGCTTATCAAACGTAGGCCTGCGTACGCAATCGATTCCACTTTATTCTCGGGCTGAGCCATAAGACTATCAGACGGCGAGCTCCTAGCCCTCCCTGCACACTGAACTGAGTTCAAATTGACGTATCAACCTTGGAAACCTCGGCAAGCCTTCTCGTCGAAGAACTGATTGATGAAGGAAGAGGAGTACTGTTTCGGGGCAATTAATGCTAGTGGACGCCTCAAAAATGGCTGAGAATGAGAGCGGGTCTTACTACTCGTTGTCGGCTCTTTTATACGTTTTATTTGTTCACCAGGTAAGACCATTAAGACGCCGTTGACAGACACAGTTACGAACAAATTGAGTTTATAGACATTTTAGGATTTCATGAAGGAGCCGGGAGAAAAATGAGCCGTCGATAAACTGCAAGCGCCAGATGGCTGGGATATAGTCAGAATGCCTAGATGTACACGGCAGGCCAGCCAGGACCAACAAGGTTACGCTCCGTCTATGATCCAAGCAAATTGAGAGCATTCTGCTGACGATCATAGGTGGACTTACGTAATCTAGTTCTTCTGCTTTATTTCTTCATCATCTAAAACTTCTGGTCTTCAAAAGTA
Organism: Eristalis arbustorum; assembly: GCA_916610145.1. NCBI lineage: Eukaryota > Metazoa > Arthropoda > Insecta > Diptera > Syrphidae > Eristalis > Eristalis arbustorum. The sequence goes on from OU744319.1 coordinate 68,608,757, forward strand.
TAGCCATCGGCATGGTCGCACTGTTCTGGGCGGGATTCGATACAAGGCCTGATGCGAACAGAGATGAATTATTGGTCCACAAGTGCTCGTTGAACCGGCTTGTTATTCTTTTCTGCGTACTTTTGTCGATGCAAGTACTTCTTCATGACACGGTCGTTTCCGTCCCTTCGAAACCAGGAGACAGGTGAGCACTCCTCGAAGAACATGCGGAAAATGGACTGATGTCCACATACACAGCACCTTTTTCAATATTTACGAAGACTGTATTCTTTACGTCGTTCTAGTGGAATTGAAGACATGTCGCCACAGTCGGAGGTTTAGGCTCTTATGTGGTATGATGGGTGGTCAAGGTAGAGTCAATGTAGAGACTACAGACATCACAGCTTCGGCCCGAAGAATCATCTAATCTGAGCCATGGACCCACTAAACCGATGGCCACCCAGGTGTAGAAGGTCCAACGAAATTGGTGGCATCTGGCAAAAGTTCGTGCCGACTGGAGAGACAAGATGGTTGAGGCTCAGGTCCCCTCTGGACTGTATCACCACTTCACGAAGAAGAAGTAGAAGGCTAGGTTAGGTTGAATTGGCTGACTACTGTATGAGAGGACAGCAGACACTCCTAGGCCAACGTGGACCCATTGTGCTACCATGCGCATCACCCCATTGTATGCCTTTGATGAAGCGGAGAAGATGACCGACGTTACTTAGTTCGCCCAGAATGTGGGCTACCAGAAGTCTGTACCAACGAGAGAGAGACGTGCGCAATGGTTTCTTCCTTATTCTTGTCTCTGTAGGTCCTGCAGACGTCATTGCAATGGAGGTCTATTCTAGGAAGCGTGTGCCCTGTTCTAACGCCAATGAGGCTTGTCAGATTAAGCCTGCTCATGCTGATCAGGCTAAGTGATCGTTTGGGATCTAGCACATGCCAGAGTTGTTTAGTTACGACGCGTCCTGTGCCAGTTGACCATTTGTTTGAGCAAGCGTGTCTAGCTTCAGTAGATGCCTTACAGTAGCGATAAGCGTCGGAAAGAGTACGAGTTCGCCTGCTTTGCAATTCTTTGGAATGTCACTGTGTCACCCACAAAAGTTGAACGTTAAAATCCTTGGCCATCTCGTTAAAAGCCGGCCGGCAATTAAGGAACGTCTTAAAGTTGAATGTGACTGAGAACAGCTGCCTGGCTGTTGGGCAACAGATGACGATATCTGTTCCTGATACCGACATTCTTTCTTTTCACGAGAATAGAGCTTCCTTAATAGTTTTGGTTTCGTCCTGGAAGACGGTACAATGGTGCAGTAATCGGAAAGACAGCTGGTTGTCCCTGGAAAGGATACATCACCAACACCTGCGTCCTTCTTCATCTGTGAAGATTCGCAGTGGATCCTCCAGTGACTGATGATCAGGCACCCAGTAAGACCTGCGAGTGGGATGATGGTTGTAAAATTTAAGACGTAGAGGCGTTGAAATGGACCTTCTCCCTGGGCTAGCTGCTTGCTGTCTGCCGACTAGGGCTATGGGTGGGAGTTTGAGGAGTATGTACCATGCAGCGGAGGGAATGGTCTACAGTTCTTCGCCTACGCAGGCCATCCTCTGCACCCTTTCGAGAGGTTTAAGGCTCATGTCCTTATTGAGTACAGTCCATCAAATCGTAACACCATACAGAAGTGTGGGTCAGAGTACCGTCATTGGACTATTCGGGGTTGGCTCTTTTATTCGGTCATTTCCATCACTGGTCCAAAACAGTCGCAACGAAGACGTAGACAGACAAGAGAAAACGAGCCTTTAGTCAAATTGAGCATAAGACCATCATCAACTCTTCAGACCGCCTAAGTCAGCGCAGAGCTACTGTCGTCACAGTCTCGTCGCCTCTGGCATTTAGGAGCAACCCATAAACCACCACCCCCCCTCACAGTCGCCACCATCACAACTCAATCTCAGCCGCGACTGCACCCGAATTGAGGGCTTCCCGACGTAATGAGGTCGTCTCCGGCAAGCCTTCCGCGCCATTAAGTCGGTCCTTCAAAAAGCCCACCAAAAGTCATCATTCAACGCGGCAGCCTTTTATTGCAGAATAATTGGACCGCATGCCTCCAATGATTCCACCAAAGTTTCAATCATCATCACCGCCGGGCGGCCCCGCCGAATGCCGCTCCAGGGTCTAATTAAAACCTCTCCTCCTCCTCCTCCTCCTCCCACCGCGCGTCGTAAAAGCAAAAAAAAAATTGTGTGTCGAAAAAGAAAGTAAATAAAAACGCCAATCACCGCCCAAAATACACTGCGTCGCCGGTGAGTCGAGCACCCACAGCAGAGACCTGCTCGTGTGACGCCTTTTGATGATTCATTAACCACCGCACGACGTCCTTGGCGGAGGATTATATTTTTCGTGGAACCAGTGGGGGCACCGCCAGCACAGAGAGTGTGTGTTGTGGCCAAGGTTGAAGACTGCCGCCAGGCAGGCGGCGTCTTTCGATCGGATTGTCGTCCTGCCGGCACACGAGTTTGCTTTTCGATGTTTGCTCCTTTCAGATTGGGAACTAAGCTGGAAATTGGTATCGAATTGATGTGTGTCCTTGATGTCCACAGACACACGCACACAGTCGGAGCATGACACGAAGGAGGGAGGGAGGCACACGATATGGCGTTCGATTCGGAATTGTATTAATGGAACGCATCCGAGTAGACCTCTGGTGACACCAATTCATATCGCTCCCCCTCGCCTTCTACGGCTGCATTAAGGACACACCCAAAGCAGCGGGCGTTCGATGATTTATCGGACAGCAACGAACGGCAGGCCAGCCAGGACAACGGCCCCTTAACTACAAGCTGAAGCTATTGGAGCAGCCCCCCACCGCATGGTTGGGGGGAGGACAAAACAGCAGTTTTTATGTGAAAATTTGTGTATTTCGAAATTCCATGAAGAACTTGAAGCGGAAGTCATAAATTATTTGCATACACACGCGACACAAGCCGGCGCAAATGCGATTGGTTCGCGCACTGAATTTTGAGTGAATTCACCCCGAAGGACATAAATTCTTGTGAACTCGACAAGGGAGCAAGTTAATGAGGACAGCCAACAGCGGAAGTCCTGGCGGTGGTGGTTGTTTGTAAAAATTGTATTCTTTTTTTTTTCGGCGGAATGAGCGCCCCTCTGAGACAGAGAGTGGGTTATTTGCGGGCAAAGAGGAAGTTTCGCTGATTGGAGCGCGATACCAGAAAATTTGTTTAAACTTCAGACAACTTTAAACAAGCACGACGATATGATACTTTCTTCAGAAAAAAAACTCTGACTTGAAAGTAAACATTTTGAGGGGAACTTTCGAAGTACACTGGGGGTGCTGATGGTGATTCATTTTCATTCGGGGGAGGTTTGCTTTGAGAAGAAGAAAAAGACACCACTTCCATTGTTGATTACAGCGACTTTGGATGCTGTGGTTTAGAGACTCGTGGTATACTTCACAGCCCCTCGTCGTCATCAAAAATTCTGTAAAATACACGACCAGCTTATAAAAAAATGGCAGTATTTTAGCAACAAATGAAGTGTAATTGTTGAAATGTAGGCAATTGTTTGAAAACTGGTTAAATGCTTTGGAATCCAAAACGAAACCTCTTTTTGAAGCAAGACTCATAGAAATAGAACAAAAATGGCTAGAAAAGGGACGACAATGTCTTCAAAAGACGCACATTTGAAGAGAACCAACAGTGAAAGCGGAAGGCCGAAGACGACGTAGGAAACGGAGTGCCAGAGCCTTATCTGCTCGTCTCCCCAATCAGTCCAGCGTCTTCCGAGATGTAGTTATGGCTACTAGCGAAGCCCTGTCTTGGCTAAGGCGGAACGTGATACCCACCCGAGACATCTGTGCATCTTTACGAACAGCCAGCCAGGCTGCGTCCTCTGTCATCGTTCTCTTCGAGCTCAAAAATAGTAATTGACTGTCGAGCGTTTCTTAAGGAGATAGCCGAGCAGATCAAATTCCGACTTTGCTAGGTGCCATGACATAGACACATCCCAGGAAACTGCAGAGCTGACGAACTCGCTAAATACGCCACCAGACTGCTGATTGATCACCCCTTTAACCACGTTCAAGTTACAGCTTAAGTTCAAGCTCAAGTTGACTCTTGTAACATAGGCAACCCTACGTTCCAGTTACAGCCCATTAACCTTCCAACAAAGCAAATAAATGCCAGATGGCTTACAGGTAGCACCCGCGAAACAACAAAACAAATCTGGCCTCATCTCGGTCCAAGAACATAAAGTAGTCTGATCTCCCTAAGGGAAGGAATAATCACCGGACATTGCCTAATAGGCCTTCACGCAAAAAACGAGGCCTCTTCTGGTCTAAATGACTTCCATAGAAGCTGACGAGAAGGAGATGAGGAAGAAAGTATCCAGCACCTCCTCTTCGACAGGCCTGCACACACCTCAACTAGGAAGACTCAACGACAGGCTCATACTTTTATGACAGCCATAGTAAACTCAGCAATACATCAGTCAGTGCACAGGTAAGCCTGGCTGGATGTCCTGTCACCCCTCTAACCTTGAATTACCCAAAACTTGGCGCTCAAATGGGCATACTTCGCCCTAAGTGCCAAAGATGGCACACTAAGTCCAAGTATGTCACTACCTACCTACCTCTCTAGCAGGAAAGCAATAAAGCTGAGACTTGGCAAATCCACAAGACCAGTGGGCCACAACCTGGACCCCTGAGGTACTTCAAAAACAGAAACAAAACCACACAATTCAGGAGCCGGCCATGAGGCATCATTTGTCGATTTATCGGAAGTCAGGCATATAAGACGTCTTCTTCTATTACTGGCGCTACAGAAATAAGTGCTTTACGTGATCACCTGCCGTTAGGCTCGAAGACATTTAAATCTTTGGACCACGACGCTGGACCAGACGCCTTTTCAAGTTCCAAATTTAGAAATAAGCTTATGGACCTATTTCTCCACCTCGGTAGGGTGGCGAGACCCAACTATCACCTCTGCTACTCTTTGGGTCGTAGCACCCGGTTGTTATCTGCAACTCCACATAGACTTGGATCAATACCCTTCACGTCGGAGAGTCGCAAACTGGCGCTGCAGTGAAACTCTGCCTCAAAGAGCACGCGTCCGAAGCTCTAATTTCTTACGCTTAGCTGGCTCAGATCCTTCCCCACGCATGTACCCCAATAGTTTCATGACCCACTAGAATGGAGTCAACGACTTAAGGCAACTGAGTAGCAGAGCCCTCTCTCGAAGGACCAAGCTAAAATTATATAAGACCCTGATCATCCCAGTCCTGCTCTATGGTATGTCGCGGAAACCTAGACTATCTCAAGAGCGGATAAAGAAGCTCTTGGTCTTTTCCAGAGAAAAGTTCAGCGTTCAATGTTTCGTCCTGTTTGCGTGGATGGCGTCTAGAGACGTAGACGAAGACTACGAACTGCACGGGCCTTACGGCGAGATGAGTCTTACTAGGCGTCTACGGATTTAACGCCTAAGATGGCTAGGGCATAAGGAGCGTATAAACAACACTGCTCCAGGCTGAAGAGTCTTAAACGTCGAACCAGTGGGACAACGCAATAGAGGACATGCTCGAACGAGATGGCGCACACAAGTGGGACTCGAACGTGATGACGCACGCAATCGGAGAAGGGCCTCATACGAGATGGCGCACACAAGTGAAAAAGGACCTCGAACGAGATGAGGCACACAAGTGGAGAAGGGCCTCAACCAATTTGGCGTGCGGTTTTGGAGGCAGCTGGCTAAGGATCGTGCCAGATGTTGGCTGAGGCCCAGGTTCACTCCGGCGCCATAAGAAGAAGAAGAGCCTAAATCAAGTCCCCTGAGGGACCCCATGTTTTTGCCAACTGGAGGAACCAACCGGACCCCGTTCAAGAGACGTTGTTTATCGGTTCGTGAAGAGTCTGAGAAGTAGGATGGAGGCTGCGATAGAAGGCCCTTGCTTATCGACAGAGAACCTCTCGAGAGGCACCACGCGAGACGACAGAGTTCTGGTCCATCGCCTAAATTCTGTAAAAATTAGTTCGAAATAAGCTCAGGAAGTTCTGAATTGTCCAAGCAGTCTCATCAGTCCTCTCATGTCACAGCAGTCGCTGTGCGATGTGGGCATCTTCCGAAGGACAGACGGAAGGCGACTAATTTGCTTTTTTTCGAAATCACTTGCCATTGCCTTGGTGTTTTTTTGAAGCTCCATTCACCCTTCATTTTCGACTTGTGACTCACAAGATATTGGGACACAACTGGAAGACATAATGAGGGCGCCCAAAAGAACTAAAATTGTTTATTTTTGTCAGTCAAAGTCAACAGATGCGCGGCAATTGTGAAAGTTTGAGGACTACACTATCCCGTCCAGCTTAAGAACCCCCTCCACTTCGACAGAAAGGCGGCACAACATAAAGGACAAGCAATAATCCCTTGTAATCGCTTTAAACATCCTCCGGGGACCATTCAAATCATTACTCCCAACAATTTCGAAAATCACTCGCCCTTATCCCTGCCACCCCGAACACACACCCCCGCGCTCAAGTGTTTTTAGAAATAATTCATCGAAAATAATAAAAAAACTCGTACCACTCGCGTCGACCCACTTGAAAATTCTGACATCCAATCAAAACTGCCGCGGCTTATCCCCCACCCCACGAGGCCCTGCATGCGACCGTCGCGGAGGACACACACGCATTGTGCGATAAAATTAAGTCATCCGCAGGATCGTTAATTTTTAAAGGCGACTCCCGGTCAAATTAAATCCACAAGTCTCGTCAGTCCTCGGTGCGCCAACGATTACTTCCTGATGTTGCGACCAACCGACGGGGGGCTCTGCTGAAGACGGGGGCGTTTGCGAACTTTTATTGCGGTCCACACACCCACCCACCCACACACAGAGGGTGTCAAATGATACTCATAAAAGCGGACCAAGTTAAGTTGTTGCCAACTGGAGTTGCTCGTGAGCTGCTCCCGCCGTCAGAGACGATAAAAGTGAATTGCAGCCGACAAGCACTGCCACCGGGCTAACCCTCGCCGATCTCAAAATCTAATTGCGGGAAAATAACCCATAAAATTATGAAGACGCCCCATTTCTAAGCGCTCCGACTGGGAACTCATCAAACTTTCGCCGGGCGACCGAGGCAGAGCGAGGAAAACTTTCGACCCTCGACGAGTGATGATGAAAAGTTTCCCTTGACGAACTGCCAAACGATGGTTTTTCTCTTCAAGGAGTCGGAGGCGGCCGGCAAGTAGTTACAAGACGTGCCGCTAAAGGCCGCCCGGAATGGGGGGGGGGGCTCGATGATCCTAAAACTGTAACTACAAGGGATTACGGCAGATGCGGCAGAGAAGAAAACTTTTTTTTCCTCCACGCTGTGGTCATGGATGAGGCGGTGGTTTGCTTTTTCTGGCAGTCATCGCCTTCATCATCGTTGGCAGTATCGACAGCAATTTGGCACAAGCCGCTAAATGCCTACACGATGGCCAGCAAAGGACCAACCCCGCCCGCCGAAGACAAATTCAAGAAAAAGGATTCTCGCTCTCTCGTCAAAGCAGACTCACTGTCATTGAACCGCAAAGGGAGCAGAAGCCCACAGCACAAAAAAAAGGGATAAAGAACGAAAGAACAAAATTAATAATGCACAGAGAGTCGAGGGCGGGCGGCGATGGATGTCCTTTTTCTTGTTCCGTGGGTGTGTGTCGAGGGGGATGTATTTAATCACTTCCTTCATGAATATTTCATTCCCTTCAAGGGGGGATTGCTTGCAAAAAACAAGACGAACTTTTGAAAGCGGAGCTCGGTTTTTTTGCTTGTGGGAAGGGTTACACTAACCTTTTGACTATTTGGGCAGAACGCCAGGTCAAAGGTGAATTAAATGCAAATCGAAGGAGGGGGAGATGTCACAAGGGACAAGAGAGAGAGCCGCCCAAATGGGGACAAGGACAACTGGAATTGGTGACTTGCTTTTTTCTTTCAGTCAAAGTTTGTAAATTTGGTGGCGATTTGATGAGCGAGGAGGTCTTAGACTGGAGAGGCATTTCGTTGGCTTGGTGGAGACTGGGTTTCGGGGACATTGGGTGCGACTGACTTAGGCAAGGGTACAAACATCGGACGGAAGCCTGTCGGAACGAAGAGGGACAACTCGTAGTAGAGTCACACTCGATACCGAGAATCTGGAAGGATCACTTCTGCAGACTGTTTAACGGCGAAGAGGACACCAATACCGCTGTCAGGCAGAATGTTCCACTCCACGCAATGGACGACGATAGAAGAGAATTCCGTCCCCCCGATCTAGACGAAGTCAAGGTGGCGATATCGAGACTGAAGTCGAACAAAGCTGCTGGAGCGGACGGATTGGAGATGATCTAGTTGGTCGCATGCACCAGCTCATCTGTAGGATATGGTCGGAGGAAAGCATGCCCGACGAGTGGAATCTCAGTATCGTTTGCCCGATCCACAAGAAAGGAGACCCCTTTGACTGCGCCAACTATCGGGGGATAAGTCTGCTTAACATCGCCCTACAAGATCTTCTCTGCCGTTCTGTGTGAGCGCCTGAAACCATTCGTCAACAAGCAGATAGGTCCCTATCAGTGCGGTTTCAGGCCTGGGTCACATTGTTCACATTACGGCAGATCCTCGAAAAAACCCATGCGATGCAGATCGACACCCACCACCTATTTGTCGACTTTAAGGCCGCATATGACAGTGTGCATAGAGATGAGCTATACAACGCCATGTCTAGTTTTGACATTCCTGCCAAACTCGTTAGATTGTGCAGGATGACGATGGAGAAACATCGCTGCTCCATCAAGGTCGGTAACGAACTCACCGAGACCTTCAATGTCAAAAAAGGTTTTAGGCAAGGCGACACGCTGTCATGTGATTTCTTCAACATCGTCCTGGAGAAGATCGTGCGAAACTCACACGCCAACACTAGAGGCACGATCTTCCAGAAGTCCGCTCAACTGCTAGCATACGCGGACGACATTGACGTGATTGACCGAACTCAGCGAGCCGTCAATGAAGCGTTTGCTTGTATTTAAACGGAGGCGGCAAAAATGGGTTTAGCGGTGAATGGGGGCAAAACAAAGTATATGCTGTCATCAAGAAAGGACACACAACATCGACGACTCGGTCAGAACGTCACCATAGGCAGCTACAACTTTGAGGTAGTAAAGGACTTCATCTACCGTGGCTCCCAAGTGAATAGTGCGAACAACATCAGTACCGAGAATGACTCTTGCCAACCGCTGTTTCTTTGGGCTCAAGAGGCAATTGAGGAGTAGAGCCCTCTCTCGAAGGACCAAGCTCACGTTATATAAGACCTTGATCATCCCTGTCCTGTTGTGTGGCGCGGAAGCGCGGACTATCTCAAGAGCGGATGAAGACGCACTTGGTCTCTTCGAGAGAAAAGTTCTGCGTTCAATCTTTGGTCCTGTTTGCGTTGAAGGTTCCTGGAGAAGAAGATTCAACCACGAACTTTACTGACTGTACAGCGATATGATTCTTGTCAGGCGTCTGCGAATTCAACGCCTAAGATGGCTAGACCATGTAGAGCGCATGGACAACACTGCTCCAGCCCGAAGAGTCTTCGACTCCAAACCAGTGGGACAACGCAATAGAGGACGACCACGAACCCGATGGCGCACTCAAGTGGGGAAGGACCTCAACCAACTTGGAGTGCGAAATTGGAGGCACCTGGCTAAAGATCGTGCCAGCTGGAGAGGATTGTTGACCGAGACCCAGGTTCACCCCGGACTGTAGCGCCAGCTTAAGTAAGTAAGTAAGAGACACAGACCGGACATCGATTCAATAACAATCCCTAGCATAAGAGCCTGGCGCAAAAGAACTGAAGACGCTTCCTTACCTTTAGAAGCTTGAGTTTAATGCATGACACAGCTCCTCTTAGGGCGGGTACGTTGCACGCATCTAGGCCACAGTAAGAGAGACATTGGAAGCGCTGATTTCTGTTGCTTCCAGATGTCCGCTACCCACACTGCAGGATTTTGTTGCGCGAGGGAATAAGTGGATAATAACATGGCGCTACAGCCCGTAAAGGGCTGACAAATAATGTTTGTCGTACTGACCAGTGATCGAATCTGCGACGTCCAGGTTTGGGGTCGGCGCACATACCCACAACGCCACGGGCCACCACAAATTACTAGTAGTAAGTCTACCCTTGAGGAATCTTCGAATCCGAACCTGTCGGGCAACGCAACAGAGGACGCCCGCGTTTAAGGTGGCGCACCCAAGTGGAGAAGGACCTCAACCAACTTGGCGTGCGAAACTGGAGACAGCTAGCCAGCGCTATTTAGAGAGGCATGTTGGTTGGGGCCCAGGTCCACCCCGAACTGTAGTGACACACAAAGAAGAAGAAGAAGTCTACCCTTGAGTAAGGCAACAGTGCTAAGCTTACGTTTCGGAAATATGAACTCGAGTTTCCAAGCAAAAGCAATTGGTTGAGCTTTTTAAGGATCAAGAATTTTAAATTGCAAACAAGTCAATTGATCAAACACGAAATATTTCTGAATGCCGGTCAGCGAGGAAGGTGAATGGGCGAGAAGACACAACCGCGAATTTTACGAGGATGTACCATTGACTCCGCCACATCGAGCGCATGGACAAGAACGCCACAACTAAGAGGGTCGTCGAAGTGCGTTCGTACTTATTTGTGAAGGATGGGCAGACTGAACTTCTGGTGTAAAAAGTAAGTCATTGCAGATGAAAGGCAGCTTGGTCTCCAGGATTGGAAGCAGCATGCCGGTCCTGGTTCAGTGTTAGAACCCCTAAGGGTCACCGGTCTGAGAAGTAAGAGCGAAATTCAGTATGGCCACAAAATTCCCACCGACATGGCTCGGAAGGACTTAGTCTGTTTCTTTGTCTGTCTGTTGAGTTGGCTCCAAAGGGACACTTGATCTAAAGCACCTTCTCTGCTCCTGTAGTGCTAGTCGTAGGTTCCTGAACCTGGGAGCCTACTACTTCAGCGGTCGTAACGAGCTAAAAAGTGCCAGCATTGGCCAACATTGGCATTAGAAGCACCAACTGGTTCCAGTGTTAGGAGAAGTCAATCCGCGTGGTATCACAATGGGCCTACAATGGGCTAAGGGTGACTGCCCCCTTTAGCAGTCAGCCACTACAACTTAACCTAATCTTCACTCTGCGGCAAGTTGAGGAATGACTAATTTTGAACGTCTTCTGGGACTTGAAGCTTGGAAGAGAATGCAAACGTCGATGCTTCATGGACAGCTAGTGAAGCTAGTGGTGTCTGAAATAAAAGGGAATACGAACTAAGGAAAGGATTCCACGAGCACGAGCTTCACAACATGGACACACTTTAGTTAGAGCTAAAAGCTAACAGCATCATCTGTTCACGCTTGCAGAATCGAGTCCCTGTACAGAGAGGTGACTCAAAAAGGGATAAGGGACGGAAGGGATTACAGAGAATATTGAGAAAAACAAACTCTGGCCTGTAAATGGAACCTTGTGGCAAATCATGACGCAGCCATGTAAATGATGATGAAGTCAGAATTGGAGGTGATGAAAAGCATTTTTGAGAGGAGCTAAGTGATGTCATGAGACGGATCAATCGGTTTGGTTTCCCGGTGCGTTGTCTCAAATGCTTGGGATGGACCGGCATGGTCTGGAATTGAGAGGCAGAGTGGAAGAGTGAATTGACTAAGCGGTGTACGTGGCTGATTGGTTCAAACTTGAGCTTGAGTTATTCATGAGGTCTATGCGCGTGGTTGGTTGATGTCATTGCTTTGGCCGTGGAAGCCGACAGAGGGACTAGACTACTGTCCTTGAGCTAGAGGGAGTCGAAGTCAGACAAACGGCACCGAAGATGGCAGAAAATCAGTGTGAAAGTGGTCAACAATCAGAGGACTTGACTGGATGCAGCGAAATCTGCCTTTTTTGATGCACGGTTACGAAATGACGTTGTGCGCCTAGGGCAGCGACAAGGCTTGCCGTTCAAAGCTGGAGAGCTGAAACCAGAGCTTGCATCATCGAGGGAAATGGCATTGCGAAGGGGTTCGACTTCGAAGCAATCCATCAAGGAGCACAAAAATGTCCGGAGGAGCAATCAGTCTCTTTCATTCGTTTGAGGGATTCGTCTGTTCCGTCCAAATTGTACCCCAAAACTCGCCACCAAATCGATGACAGTCAAGGATGACTGAATCATCGCCCAGTTTTCGGCCTCACCCCAGCGCCAGAAAATAACAGAGTAAGTCTCCTTACTGCCGCCATAACTTTTTAACGACCCAACAGTACTCGCTTTCTGTCTGTAACTCCCCTAAGCCTACTGACGGGGCACAAAAGCATGTCATACCAGCGTCACCCTCCAACAGAAACGAAACAAAAAAATATGAATCACCACTCGGCTGGGTGGAGGGGGCGGCGGCCACTGGAATTCGGAATGCGGAATCCTTGCGTGCGCCCTCAAACGTCATTCAATGCAATTCGATACAATTAATTCATTCGTCGAAATGAGGGTCTGTCGGCCGACACGGGCGTGTAATGACATGCACTGCAACCACAGTGGCGGTATTTTTGCTCTAGGACCTGTCCGCACATGGGAAATCGAAGCTGAGGGACACTCGACCACTCGACCACCCTTCCTCAATAAAACTGGGCGCACCGGTGGCAAACAGAAGCCCACCTCGTGACGGTGCATGTCGTCGAGAGAGGGTAGGCCACCGTATGGTGGGCTGACTTCCTCCAGTCGACGCAGCACAATTGATACCAGCCGTCACCGGGGTTTTTGGTTGCCATTAGTCCTTGTGTGTTCCCTGTTTTCGCTGTGTGACCAGCGATGAGTCATACCTTAGGCGCCAGTCGGCTTCGACTCCAAGGCTTTATGAAACACCCCCCTTTTCCTAGACAACGGAAGAACAGAACGGAGTGAAATGAAATGAAGTGAAAAAAAAAGGAAATTAGACAACATTTTTACGACCAAAAAGGACACACACACGCGCGCCTGGTCGCGTGTGGAAAGTGGAAAGTTTCAAATCGCCGGGCAATTAATTTCAAAAATAGAACCAACAACGAACGAAACAAAAAATGGAAAAAAAAAGGACATTTTTTTGGTGTTTTTTTGGAAATATCCTTACCAGCTGGGAGAATTGGTGCCCGGCACGTATGGCAGAAGCACTGCATGACGGAATCCCTTACTAATCCAATGATCATGGTTGCTGCTGGGTTGGATTGGATTTGTCGACGATGAGAATCCCTTTTAGCACAATGCACCAGCACACACTAGACACACAGAATTCTTGATCAGCGCTTGTATCCTTGAAGGGTCGTTAGCCGGCTAACAACGACTTGCACACGCACTAGGCTGCGGATATATAGCGGAGCGGGTAAACGGAGAGTGAGTGAGCAAATTTCACGTGGTCTTGCCGAGAATCTTTTCGAATTTTTTTTAGCTAAGCTACTAAGCGGTAATGAACTGATGAGCGATGAGAGATGAGATGTTTATGGGCGGGGCGGAGTACAAAAGAAATGATGAAAATCCACACTTCGCACGGAAACACACACTCGCGCGGTAGTTGCACAATAAACAGGACGAATGTTCGTTATTCTTTTTGGTGCGCCGGGGACAAGCACGACGAGACACACGAGTGTTATCCTTGAGGGAGCGACAGAGAGTGAACGGAACAATCAAGTGTAGATGATGGTGGTGTCACAGAACAAAAATTCGGTGATGGGTCCTTTGAGTTATCCTCTGTGTAAGGAGCGAGACTGACGACTGACGACGAGCTGGCTTCACAAGGCGTGTTACGGGATACGACTACTGACTGGCCTGTGACAATCGAGGAGACTCTCGGCGTGCTGTGAAAGTCAGGATGGCCGTGTACAACCCCCGTCTGGGTGTGTGTGCGTCTGTGTGATCTCACGGAACGTTGTGGCAAAAAAATCCGTCACATCACGGGGCATGCGCCCTGTGGGGGTGGTGGTGGTGGCGGTGGCCGTTCGCTCTGCGGGTGACGAATGCTTGGTGAATGGTGGTGAATAATCTTCACCAACGAGCCAGTGCCGTATGGGCGATGTGGAATTTGGAACACTCCGTCTGTCCGTGTGTGAGTGAACAGGACACACGAGGACGAGGAAGGAATTTTCGTGAAAACTGCATTGGGGGAGAGGACTGCTGCCATGGAGAAGCCAGAGAATTAGTCATGGCACATCGAGAGACCGAAGACTGTTCGTAAATTGCGAACGTTTTTTTTTTTGTTTTTTGCCCGTCATTTTTGCCGTTTTGTGTGTTTTTCTCGTTTTGTTTTTAGTACCGACCGGCGCCGGTCTTCGGCTGATGATTCACATCACCACCATCGGGGTAGGTTTTGCTGTTTTTCGTTTTCCACACCACCCACCCCCAACCCATCGAGATGGCCCCTCCACCCCGCCATCCAGCGAGTGAGAGAGAAAGAGAGTCCTTGGAGGTAACTCGTTTTTTTTTCGCCTTTTCTTCTGCAGGAATGCAATTAGAAGGAAACGTGTGGAGAGAATGAGAAAACGGAGTTAAAGAGATACACGAGGGGTCGCCTTACGTTCGCTGGATTGGGGTGTATTTAAACTTTAAAGGATACACACACACACACTCACACCCGCCAGGCACCGCGTTATCGACGACAAGGTATATCTACGGTTTCGCTTTTCCCTTTTTTCTGTCATTTTCAATTTTGAAACGACTGCGATGACGATGATGATGACAAACCGGCGAAACTGGGATTCGCATTGACAAAGGACCTACCTTCGGGCTGGCGACAGAGTGAGGTCGTCGTCGTCGTCGTGGTCGTTCCTATCGCAATCGTTACGAAACTCACAGAGATTTCCCAAATCGAACACAATGGCTGCGATCGGCGGGCGGGGGTGGTGGTGATGGATGGCTTTTATGAGATTGATTAAACGAATTAGGAGTGGTGGAGGGCGACCATAGGCGCCAGAGGGGGCGATCGAAGCGAGAAGGCCTAGAGAGGGTTTACTGACCTACAAAAGCTGGCGGACGCCTTTGATCACGAATTCGAGTGGGACTCTTCTAGAGACTGAAGTTTGATTCTCCCTTTTATGCGTTGAATGAGAGAAAAATTAATGGAAAGAGGTGTAGGCCTCACACTGGTCCCTTGAGGGAGTTCATTATTTTTTTTATGCGAGTCATACTGGTCCCTTGAGGCGACTCGTGGTGCGTTTATAGGTTTCATTTCTACTTGGCGCCGCTGTGGGAGACTTCGAAATTACCTATCAGCAGGTCAGTGCATTGGACCTGCCTTGATGTAGAAGCAGTTGCTGCTTTACAAAGAGGAGGGAAGTGGTTGAAAGACTGGGAAAGGCACTGGGAAGCATTCAGCGGGCCTTTCGTCTTCCTAGTTGCAGTGATGACTTTCCTCATGCCAAGCATTTTGCTGGCAGACAAACTTAACTTGCAGATTAATGGAAAGCCTGTTGTCGAAGCGAAATTTTGGCGTAGTTTTAATAAACGTCTGCACATGACCTCACAGGCATTTGAGTGCGGAGTCTCTGATGGTGGATCTCGTGGCGTTGCAGATATGTGCGTCGATCTCTACGCTCTTGAACCTCGACGTCTAGGTTCGATCAATGATCTGTACGACAAAGAAGGAATTTTCACGGCCCCACCTCTTTCAAGTCACTGAAAATGCTCAAAGAGTACTTTCTGTCTAGAAAAAGCTTCTCAAACTTTGGCCATTCGGAGTTGCCATAAAACTGTAGGCCCAACCAGTCGTCACATAATAATAGGATGCACAATACCCGAGAAGCTAGGCCTTGGCCCTCTACGGCGCCACCAATATCATTATTATTTTGATCCAAGCCAGTCTCGACCGAGAGAAGACTACCTGCAGTGGCAGCATTTGACCCAATGTCTGTTTATGATGACTGCAACAAAAACTATTCGCTTGACAAGACTTCGCGGTTGTGCCACATCACCTAACAGACGTTAAAAATTCATGCAAGTGGACAGTCTAAGAAAGTATAAGAAATTGGATTTAGAAAGGCTTTGTCTGTCTTGTTTGAGAGTATGATCAATGTTTAGCTTTCGAAATGACATCAAACGGCAGTCTACTTCATGTCCTTTGAAAAAACAGTCAAATTTCGATGACTCGAGACCTCGAGACCAGGCCCACGATTCAAATGAAATTAGTTGAACGACTGAACTTTATGTAATTTTCACTTGATAACTCGAGTGTTCGAAATTCGACAGCATTACATTCAGAGCTCCGCGTCAGTTCATCATGCAACACTCATGATTACCAGGAAGCTCGATTAGACCTCTGTATGAAGACTTCCTTTACAAACTGTCGCAGAGAATTAGCGTATCCAACTTATTTGTGACCTATCCCTACACACGGCACTTTGGAAAATTGCAGAGCTCTCTTTCGCTGAAAATCTGCCATCCGTGCGACGAACCACAGAAAAACATGTATTGAAGCTCGAAATGCTTGCTCACACATGACGTGGGGAGGCACAGAAGCAATTATAACCTCCTCTTAATCCAAACCGATCGCACGGCTGCATCATACTCCGTCGGCCGAATCTCAGAGCTCCTATCGGCGGCAAAAGATTGGGGCTGTAAAACGGCCAGAAGCTGCAGAAACTTTCTCTAATACCAACGCTCTTTGCTTTCTAAAGAGAAGGCTCATTTCTTAAACTACCTCGCAGAAGTAAGCAGTCATCTCCATCCCTCCATCAAAAGCACCAACTGGTCAGTCGAATTGGATCAACCTGGGTACGTGCGATAACACAAGGGAGGAACCACATGCCACACCTCCAAGCCAATCTGGCCAAATCCTCATCCAAAAAGATGAGAGTGCGTGATCTCTCTTAAGAGATAAACATCAGCACTGTGGTGGGTATGGTTACCGGACACTGCCTGGTATAGAACTATTCTCAAATGATTTCTCCTGGCGCTGTCTAGATGGAGAAGAGGAGCAGAATAAAATACAACACCACCGCCGTAGCTGCCGTGCACTCGCCTCGATCAGGAAAGCCACTTCCACGAGAATCCTAGCGACCACGATTAACGATTTCGATGCACCCTGCCGGTGTTATCTTCCAAGAGAGGAGTGGAAAACCCGTCCTTATCAGATGGCTCGAAGATGGAAAATGGAACAAGCGCGGGTATCTTCTCCAAATTCTCAATGAAACCGATTTTGAGACTCTGGGATCAAACAAATTGACAGTGATTAGTAGGACATTTTTGATGGTTTCCATAACTCATGTTCCAGCTGCCCAGACGGAAATCTATCTATGACCTCTACACAATCGTGGTGATGCTACCGTTACCGGACTACGGCAGTATTTTTCAAGCGGAGGTCCTGGCGGTGAAAGAAGCGGACAAAATTATACCTTTGCTGTAAGTACCATCGGCTGACATTATGACTCTAATTGACAGTCAAGCGGGCAGTAAAGCCACTTCGGCTACAGAAATCTCAAAAGAGCAAGTAAGTCTCAAGCTACCACGAAGAGCCCAAGGATCGGAGCATTCGATCACTATACGATGGGTTCCAAGTCACGTGGACATAACCGGCAATGAGGTCGAATCCGATCCATCCCAAGCGATCCCATGTTTCCATCCACCTCTGGCTGTGGTCAAGGGTAAAGTGGACAACAGAATCACGGAGCTTGCTAATGAAAGGTGGGACTCGCTTGCTAACTTTGAGACAACTCGGATATTGCGGTCTAAAACCGATAAACTTCTCCAATGCAGCAAGAAGCTGCCGCGGATGGTAGTCAGAGCGATAACGAGACCATAACCATATGAGAGACGAGAGAGACATCTGAGATATAACAAAAAGGGGCTTAAACAGGACACAATATGCAGAAGCTGTGCGGACGAGAGAAGAAATTGAGGACACTACTCACTTGACAAAGTCAACGCCCCAGTCTTTGCACACTGAGACAGAGAACCCTGGGAGAATTCTTCTTCCAGGACCTCCAAGACAAACATTTCATTAAATTCTATTTTGCAGTCTTCTCATAATCACCGGATGGACATCGGCATCACAATGGGTCACACTGGACCAAAGAGAGATGCAAGCCTACCGCGTCTTCTCACTGAACTAACTTAACCAAAGCGATCATAGAAGGTTAAGTTAGGTGATTGGGCTGGTACCCAAAATTGTCACACACTTAGATCATTGTTGGTCAACTGAGATAAATGGGCACATAACCAACTGCGACATCCAGCCGTCTTCAGTAATGCGACGTTAGTACAACTAGTACTGGAGTTCACTGACAGAACTGGCTGGCTGTCATAGTACAGACGGCAAGTCAACTTCCTGGTTATTAGCAGACGTGGCAGTACAGTCGGCCTACTTTGACCTAAGTGCGCCTTCTAATGCTACTTTGCCACTTGTAACCCAACCCAACGGCCCTAGACTGCCTTGCCGACATTCAGCCAGTCTACCATAATCTGATGCATGTTTCGGCGCTTAGTCAGGAACACCCTCTGAAATTTTTTACGTTTCTTGATCCGACGCTGAATGTGTCGATGGCCTCTAATCAGGCACTTATTCTTTCAGTGCAGCCATTTCCTGGTTAGTGCCCATGGGTGGTCCATGTCTTTGGACTTCGCTCTTCGACTGTTCTCTTGTCACACACTCGCCCACATCTGCAGCCCTTGCCCATCCAGACACTGGCTCACCTTTCCTCTGCAGCCAAGAAAAAACACGCCTTCCTTTCTAGAACCAGACTCCTCCGTCTACGGTCAAGGAGCAAAACAAACAACCCCAACGTTGCAAAAACTTCTCCCCCAAAAAGACGCATTTTCCGTGCGAATCTCTTCACCTGCTGTTTCCCGAACTTATTGAGGCAGTCCTCCCCGTCACGACCGCAGCCTCATGAAAACCTCCTTCCGTAGGAACAAACAAAAAATTTATCAAAAATAATGGCACTACTTACTGGCATGCATCGTATGCCTCCGCCCACCCCACAGCCACCACCGTCAATTAAGGCTTACCTGCAAGAGCAAAAAAAAAACAACTTAGTATCGAAAAAGTGTTTGGAAACCAAAAAAAAAGGCACATCATGCACTTAATACCCCCGAGTGGCTGGTCAGAGAGAGAGAGAAGCGAACAGGGAGAGATGACCGAACGAAAAATCAGGGGATGAGGGGATGATTTTGTTTTTTTTTTGAAAAATTACTGCATTTCACTTGAGAACCGACATGCTGAAAAATAAAACCCCGTGTTGTCCTTGCTGGTGTAATGAACCTTCAACTGAACGCGAGCGAGAGGGAGACGCAGCAACTTTCACCAACGACTTCGAACTGGAGAGGGTGGGCAGGCTCGTCAGGGGAAACTACCGATGTTCGAAAACTGCCACGAAACCCACCACGAGCATACGCAGTGAAACGAGAGAAAAAGGAAAGCACACGTCGAGGCGAAACTATAAAATCGATGCGGGCATTCACCACGATTTTGGGGTGGAAGTGGTCTCTGTGTGTGTGTGTGTTGGGTGCAGCAGCCCCCTTTAATTTAGCTCAACAAAGGGCTGACGACAATGATTTCGAGAGGGAATGGGGCGCGCGCTCGCTCTCTCTCTGTCTCTCGGCCGCATGACTCACTGTTGGTGGTGTACACACATTGCATGCACACGAGGAGAGCTCGTAAATCGTACGAATGTCGCCAGGATTTCTTCTTGGCTCCTTTTTCTGTTTCAAACTCGCCGCCGCCGCCGCCGCCATCAGTCCATCGCCACCACCACCGTCGTCAGTCCGTGGTGGTCGTCATCAACGTCGACCAACTCTATCTCTGAGTCTCATTCCACCGCAACCACAAGCACCGCGCGCCGCCGGCGGACCCAGCGCTCTGTGTTTTGCGATGCACTTGTTACCAAGGGGACTCGAACGAATCATCCGTCGAACCACCGTCACCACTGCGCTGCCAGTGCGCCTGTGACCCCCAGCGGCGACCACGGAGGGTTGATGTGTCGCTCGCATTTGGCGAATTCTCGGAAATCCACGCAAGATGGCAACTCGAACGTGCACCCGTGGCATGTGTGCGTGGCGGGGGGAGTATCGAATTCACCCCCGATGCGGTGGTGTAAAATTGCAATTTCGCGAACGGCTGTCCACCCTCGATATCCCCGAGTTTACCCGTGTAAACCAATTAAAGTCGATGGATGCGCAACTTTAAGGCATCCGCACGCGGCTGGTGCTCGCCTCGAGGAAGGACAACGCACTTCCGTCGACTGTGTGTGTGTGGGTGTGTGTGCGGGTGCGAGACATGCCGCTGCGTCGTTGTGTGGCTTCGAATCGAATTTATTGGGGTGTGGATAATGCCCGAGCGCGCTTATGATGGATCGGATATTCGGCTTTGCTTTGTGCGCGCTGCTGCAGCAGTTGACCACCAAGCGGCTGGTTTCAGCGTGCTATTGATTTTTTTGCGGATGACACTGAAGGTTCACTGGCCGATGCAATGTGTGTCTGTGATGAGATTTACAGCATCGCAGGCCACAGCGGTGCGTGGTGGCGAAGCGATGGAGTCGTGGTAGAAGGAGCATGGGACTGTGTCGGCTGCCTTGGGGCATGTCTTCGAATTCAGGTGGTGGGGCTATGAAGGTGATCAAGTGGGGAGCTGGAGTTTGGGCTAACTAGAGAGGAGGAAGGATCTCACGCGTGCGTGGTTTCTGGTGATTGCGAAGAGGGCACTATTCTTGAGCATGGAGACAGCTCGTGGACTTGGGGGACAAGTGGACAGAAGGTAGGAACTCCCACGACTGTGGCTTCTACCGCTCCGCGGCTCCGACGAAAGTGACTTGGGGGACAAGTGGACAGAAGGTAGGACCTCCCACGACTGTGGCTTCTACCGCTTCGCGGTTCCGAAGAAAGTGACAAAGAGGATTGCTGGACCCCGGGGACCACTTTGTCACCTCTGAGCGTGTCCACAACACCACAAGACTGAATGGTGGACAAGTTGCTCCAAACCATGGACAAGTCATAGCCCTCGATCGAAAATTGCATCATCAACATGCCGACAGCTCCTTTAAATCCCTAATTCCCACCCCTAGTGACGGAGTGCCTAGCGAACGCCGCAAAGGCAACTACAAAAGCATCCTCCTCGCGACTTAATCTCTCAACAGCGTCCACTTCACCGTCCGGCCTCCTCTCAAAACCCACAGTGGATTGCGTCAGAATCAAGTTCATGGCGACCCCTAGTTGCTCCCTCAACCACGATGCCACGTTCTAATTCCGCCGCCGGGGTTGACATCCTCGACGCGATGTGTGCACGAGAGTTCATTGTGCCAGCAAGCCCCGTGCACGCGTCCCCCACCACACGAGCACGGGATTATCGTAGTCGCCACTACGACGACAATGGGTCACACAACTCAGGCTTCCAGCGAACTGATTCATTCCCCCCTCCCCCCACTCCCACCACACCACGACGAGTAGGACTTTAGCCAAGACGGAAACTCGATTCCGGAGCTGCCCCCCGCAGTGCACTCCCTTAGTCAAAGCCTCAACCCTTCTGCACGCTTGAGCGACCACGTTTCGCATGACAAAAGCCATGAGTCCATGAAATCGGGAGGACTACCTCCAGCCGAGCGCGCTGCCAACCATGAATGACTCACTCGTGGATATTTTCGGGACAAATACGCTCGTTTCACACTTTCCTTGGCCGTAAACGACGAACGACGGAGGAACGCACCACCACCAAACAGCTCCATCATTCTGGATGGTCTTGCTTGACTGATTACGTTGCTCCCCCTCGCCCTGGCCCCGACCCCGAGCCCGTCGTCTATTTTTGACGACCTTTCCCTTCTTTATTTGCCCACTTCATGATTGTTCTTCGGGAAGACGACGTGGGAAGGATGTGGGAGCTGGGGCAGACGGACGGCAGTGACTGAGTTATTTTGGGAGTGGCCCTGCAATAGCCAACAAACAACTGTTGCCTGGCGGCGACGCCGATGACTGTGGTGTCGCCCGGCTAACCATCTTGGTCAAGCGCGCCGCTTCCACAAGACAATGCCGATCGGTCATCGCGAGCGGTGGAGGACAAGTCATAAGGTAGCCCTCCCTCATCAAGGAGGCATTTAAGGACGCCAGCGGCTGACGGAAACCCCATGCAACCCCCTCAGCGGAAGCCAACGCATCGTTAATAATTGATGCATGTGTGTGCGCGTGAGTGTCGGTGTACGTGCCAGGAGCAAACAGAAAAAACGATATCGATTCGCCATATTTTGTTTCAAAACGGACGCCGGACGGACGGAGAAACGAGTATGAATTGTGTTCCAGCACGGCCACCACCCACCCGTTCGGTGCACGGAGCCTGGTTTATTGTTCCCAGTCAACTGCCGCTGTGTATCCTTGCATATCCTTGCACAAACTGTGAGCGCTATTAGACGGCGGCTCATTGTCTGATTACCGGTACCAGGACGACAAAGGGGAACAAGGCTTCGTGGGTGGGGAGGTGGATGGGTGGTTGGGTGGGTGGTTGGTTACTGGTTGCCTCTGTGTTTGGCTCTTCTTGCATGTCGCTACGAATCAGATGGGGGGAGGGCGAGGGGGAGGCCGTAGTGATACTCGTAGTTTTGCGATTGCATGCGACTGTTCGACTGACTCGCCCTCTTTCGCGACGACGACGGCAACGACGACGCCAGAAAATAATTAAAAAGTAATTTTCGCGATGAATAATAGATGTGTTGGCAATGGAGCCGCTGGGGGCGGCGGGGCAACGCTGGGCAGGGGAGGGACACCAGCGGACTCGGAAGCCACTCACTCACCAACAGCGGCGGCAGCAGTGCGGTGAGTAATGAACGACAACAAATGGGACGTTGCGACTGGCGTGCCGGAGGAATTGATTTTCGACTATCATCAGTCATAGGCTGTTGGTGAGGTGGCGACGGTGAATGGGGCGGGCAGGGAGTGGATGGCGTGGTCCTAAGAGGTGGAGAATCAGTCTTAGACCTTAGCTCATCACAATGGGTCCGACTGGACCTAAGTCAGACGCGCGGCATCTATCCACCGACGCAAACTGCGCGCGTACAGGCGCTGAAGGGCGGAATTGAGGTGTGCAGTGCAAGAAAAACGATGTCGCGGTAGGCGGGGCATCAGTCGAAGCAGCTGACTGTGGTCCGTGGTTCCTTAAAAGACGTGGCACTGCACACGAAACTGCAGAATCGGTCTTAGACCTAAGTAACAGCTTGCCTGCCTGGACAGCTCACCACAATGGGTTCAAGTGGACCTAAGTGGACCTAAGTGCGACGAGGTCCCAAGGTGCGGCGTCAACCCACCGACCTAACCTGCTGACGGAGAGGGGCTGACTAGGCTAAGGCCGAAAGGAGAGTGGAACAAAAATAATGTCGCAAGAGGCGGGGCATCATTCGAAGAAGCTGACTGTGGTCCATGGTCCCTCAACAGACGCGGTACATCCGTGAATAGTGCACAAAGTGTGCCTCGAGTATGAGCTGCAGGAGGAGGAACGGCTGGAAAAGCTGGGGACTCAGTCTTAAGCCTAAGGAACAGCTTGGCTGCCTAGCTCGTCACAATGGGTTGAACTGGATCTACATTAGGAGAGGCTACAAGGCGCGGCGCGGCTTCTAAGTTAGGAGAGGCTTCAAGGAGCTACACGGCTACTACCCACCGACTTAAGCTGCGGTCGGATAGGGGTTGACTTGGCTAAGGTAAGGCTAAGATAAGGCGTAAAGTGGAACAAAAATGATGATGCGAGAGTCGAAGAAGCTGACTGGTCCGTGGTCCCTTAAAAGACGTGGCACATCCGTGAATAGTGGGCAAAGTGTGCCTCGAGGAGGGACGACTGGGAAAGCCGGGGAATCAGTCTTAAGCCTAAGGAACAGCTTGCCTGCTAAACAGAATGGGTTCAAGGGTTCAAGTGGACCTAAGTGCGACGAGGTCCCATGGTGCGGCGTCAACCCACCGATCTAACCTGCTGACGAAGAGGCGCTGACTGGGCTAAGGTCGAAATTAAGACATGAAGTGGAACACAAATGATGTCGCGAGAGACGGGGAATCAGTCGAAGAAGCTGACTGTGGTCTGGTCCCTTAAAAGACGCGGTACATCCGCGAATAGTGCACAAAGTGTGCCCCGAAAGTCTGAGCTAAAGGAAAAGGGACGGCTGAGAAAACTGGGGAATCAGTCTTAAATCTAAAGAAACAGGTTGGCTGACAAGCTCTGTGGGTGCTAGTGGACGTGATTAGAGGCTACAAGACGATACGCGGCGTCTACCCACCGACCTAAGCAGCTGACGGAGAGGTGCTGACTGAAGTAAGGCTGAACTTGAGGCGTGGAGTGATGTCGCGGGATCAGTCGAAGAAGCTGACTGTGTGGGGGCCCTTAAAAGACGTGGTACTGCACACGGAGCAGCAGGTTTCCCCTTAGACCTAAGGAACAGCTTGCCTTCCTAGACAGCTCATCATAATGGATTCAAATGGACTGAGACGTGGTCGGCCTGGCGTCTACCCCAAATACCCTGCTGACGAAGAGGCGCTGACTAAACTAAGACTGAAATTGGGTCGAGGAGTGGAACAAAAATAATCTGGCAAGATGCGGGGCATTAGTCGAAGAAGCTGACCGCGGTCCGTGGATGCAACACATCCGTGAATAGTGGGCAAAGTTTGCCGTGGTGAGGAACAAAAATGATGTCGAGAGAGCTGGGGAATCAGTCGAGGACGCTGACTGTGCGAGATTCATTAAAAGACGCTCGAAAGGTGTGGTACAGCCGTCAAAAGTGCTTCAATTGTGCCGCAAATAAGCTCATCCACTGAATTGTGTCACTAGTCCTCTGTCGGTGTCACATCCCACATCAAAAAAACGCCGGCTCACATTGCCCGTCCAATTATATTTTCGACGACCTCGCTCGCACAAGTGTCTGCAATGTCAAGGCGATTTGCCACATTTAGTGTCCTGTCGAACAATTGAAGCACCTTGAGTCGCCGTCACCTGCCACGTCGAGAGATGGCATCTCGTTTTCTTTTTGTTATCTTCAGCCGCCGCCCGGCTCCCGCATCACCCGCACGTGCTGCTACACAATCCTCTTGTCCAGTCAATTCAACAAGAACAAATAAAGTACACCCCCCCTCCGCCCAGTCTGTCGGGTGATGACACACACCACCCAAGAGAGAGCCTCAGTCTAACGTCATCGGGGCCAAAGGACAATGGGAGAGAATATTGTTTTCATCCTTTCGGTTCATGTTTTTGTCATAAGTCCTTCTCGAATGGCATGTGCAGCATACACCACCGACGTCATCCCGCACCCACCCCCATCGTCTGTTGTTATCTAAGACAAAGTCCTTAAGAAGGATGTACACAGTCACACGCACGTACACACTGTGTGCACTTCCCTCGGGCTGGGGGGCAGTCGTTTCTTAACAACAGAGTGCCGGGCACATCTTAAGGGTTCAAGTTCCGTGCGACGAGGCGGATATCGATCTTTTTATCAATACACGACTCCTCTCTCTCTCTCTCTCTCTCTCTCGCCCCTTGTCGCATGGAATTGATGTCCCTCCCCCTAGTGGTAGGGGGGAAGGTGGCGGAGGACTCCAAGAATGGTAGGCATGTGACAAGACTACCATTATCCGAGGAGCACAGCAGCAGGCAGAGCGAAATAAATTTAAAGGATGGTACGCGTCAGGATTTGGAGGTGCTGCCGGAAAGTTTCCTCATCCCGAACGACCACGTGGAGGAACTTTAATTAAATGAAGAAAAAAACGGGAGAAAAAGAATCCTGCGGCGGTGGAGGAGACACCGGGAGGATGTCACCCCCAGGTGGCGGCTTCTGGAGAGGATACTGCCCTTCGAGAAGAGGGAGTGTCGCCCTCACTCCCCACACGCCAAGTCTCTGACGAATAAAGTTCACCATTTTGATGGAGAATTGCTTTAAGGGATTAACTAGCGCACGAGGAGAGGATTAACTGTTGCCGAGGTGTGAGGAATTTCTATTTTTTTGTTTACGGTTTGATGGGAATTTTTACGAGGACACTTTTGGGAATTGTCTGCTTTTGTAGGCTCCGCCTCCGTTCAGAGGCGTGAGACGGGGCATCGTGGCAAAAGTTGAAGACTGCCCGAGGTCCTGCAGATGATGAGGGTCTCGTCCTTAGACTTGAAACTGTCTAGACTGACCGAAAGGATCATTTATGCCCGTCCTCTGCTCATTCTTTTGACTGTGAAAAGAAGGGGACAAGCTACGCCGTCTTGTGGGACTCCACTTTTCTCTGAAAGCTGATGTGGGGCCAGAGATCTCGTGGGGAGCCTGGAAAGATGAGCTGAATGAGGATGGTTTCAGTCTAGGGGATCTAAGCAGGACCCTCCCGCATGCCCGCCCATATCCTCTCGTCTGTCCAGCCCACTCAACCCACGACCAGCTCTCCATCAAGTAACTCTTGTCCTGTGCCGACTTAAATGCCCGTCCAGCCCGTCCAGCCCGTCCAGCCCGTCCAGCCCGTCCAGCCCGTCCAGCCCGTCCAGCCCGTCCAGCCCGTCCAGCCCGTCCAGCCCGTCCAGCCCGTCCAGCCCGTCCAGCCCGTCCAGCCCGTCCAGCCCGTCCAGTCTGTCTAGCCCGTCCAGCCCACTCAACCCACGACCCACGACAATTGATGGCGCCCCTCAAGCAGATGCTATCGCATTTCTCGAGAAAATCCCACCCCATCCCCTTCCACTGCCCACTGGCAACCTGCTTAATGGCCCGTCAGCCCTTCATCGCCACGCGACTGTGCGCGTCGCAGTGTCCGGTGTTTTTTCTTTTTTTGGCAAGTACCACATAACTGCTTTCTCGCTTCCGATTGGCAGCACTGCGTAGCGTTTCCCGGCCTAATTACGGTAATTTACTTCAAAGCACCACGGGTGGTGCCATTAAATGAAAGCCTACGACACGCATCCAAAGGGCAAATGTCAGCGGCAGTTAGCCGGCAGACAAATCGCAATCGTTTGTCCGCTTCGCGCAAGGTCAAGGGTTAAAGCTTGTTTACAAATCGACGTCGTTTCGGGGACGCCCCGGCGCGTGTGTGCATCGCCTCAACATTTAATCCAATTAATTGCCGGGACTATCAACAGTTTGAACAATGGACCAGACAACGTCGCCCCGACCCACATTCATTCCACACTCAGACAGTTAGCAGGTTTTAAGCCGGCAGCACAAAGGGACTCAGTCCCGCTCTCTCTCTGGCTGTCCCTCGGTTCGTCCTTTTTGTGTCATCCCCGTCTGGGACCGTGGGGGAGGACACCGCCAAGTGGAGAAAAATCGATTAGCGGAGAAGGATTGAATCCTGTGCAACAGTAAATCGAGTGATTTTTGGACGGAGCCGTGCTAAGACGATAAGTGACAGGCGTTGGTGGCTTTTTGTGCCAAGTCGATGATGGATTATACATAACTCCACCGCAGTCCCCAGCGCGCGCACACACAGGGAAGGGCAACGGCAACTAAACTCAATTATCTGGATAATGGAACAATTGGACAGCTGGACATGTGCATACACACCGGGCGGCGATTAATTAATTGATATGCTGTCTGTCACTGGACCGGGAAGCCTCTACCTCCGCCATCGAAGGAGCGGCAGCACACCACTTCGGAGTAATTGAATCAAAGCGGACCGAGGACGAGCCGGAGGATCGATGGTACTCAAATCTGCTGGACCGACTAACTGGCAAGCAGACGGACAGAGGACGATTAGGATTCACTAATGGACGAGTGATAAGGGAAATTGAGAGTGACTGGTCGATGAATGCCGGTTGGGCAGGCGAATGCTTACAGAGATTTGCTCCCAGGGAGAACATAGGAGGCGTGCTCGGAGTTCGTGGTGAGACAAGTGCATGATTGACTGTCGATCTGTGGGAGGGCTGCTTGTGGGTTGCAAGGACGAGCGAAATCGATTATCTCTTAAGTCAACAAGTCGAATGTCGTTTCAGCTGTGAGCATTTTTTGACTTCTAAAGTTCCCAGATGGGATCAGTGGGATCGTGGAGGTCGCTTGAAATAAAATTTGCACCAGGGCTTCTTAATGCGGCCTCTGCATCAATTTAAGCTAAACGGAACTGATGATTCTTACTAATGGCACCAAAGACTACAACTTTCTCTTTCCCTGTCTGAACAGCCAACCACTCACTCTGTCTACCAACGCCAAGTTCCTAGACATAACCCCAGACTCCAAACTTTACTGGAAGATAAGAGCATGTCAAGAAGGCGTGCATAGCCTGTAGTAGAACCTTCCACAAAAGGCGGGGTCTCCAACCATAGTTCACTCTATGGATGTACACGGCGGTAGATCGGTCGATTCTATCCCACGGATCACTAGTGCGGTGGCCTGCCTCAAGAGGCATGCATTTGGCAGCACAGGTGCTCTGAAGTCGACACCAGCAGACGCCCTGACCTAAATGCTACATCTTCCACCCCTTGACCAGCACATGGCACGTCAGCACACGATGCCATCAGGCTCAGAGTCTGGGTGCTGGGAAAACGAAGTCTCTTTCCTATGGACCTCGTAGACCACTTCACGGACTACACGATCCCTGGGCTTAAACTCGAGAACCTTATCCTCGAAAGAACAGAATGACAGCGAAGACAGTTCTTCAATCCCTTCAACTGTGTAATCTAAACGGACGACTCCAAAATGGGCACCGGAGTCGGTGCAGATTTGTTCTCAGATCCCCACAATATCTCTCTCAAAGCCTACATTCTGCCAGATAATTCCATTGTTTTGCAAGAGGAGTTTCTCGCTGTCCGGGAAGCCTATCGTCAAGCCAAAATTCACCCACATATCCTGCCAGCACAAAAGGTGGCAATATGTATTGAAAGCTGCCATCAAAGCTATTGCCTCCTATACCACACACTCCAAACTTGTACAGGGATGCCATGCCGAGCTGGCATCATTAGAAGACCAGATCAATATAACTCTCAGCTGGGTACCTGGTCACATTGACATTCCAGGAAATGAGAAGGCTGATGAGCTGGCCAGGCGAGGCAAATGTCCCTAAGCCCTTCCTTCAAATTGTTGACCACAGATGGGCCAGACTTACAAACTGTGCAGCATCCAGGCCCGAGTATAATCGATCCAGAACAAAAGATCTTCTGCGGCGACACTGACATGATATCGCAAGATTGGTGGCGGTCTGTACAGGACACCGTCCCATCGACCGGTCACGCCGAAAAATTAACTCACACTGTCGCAGCTGCAACAGCACTGATGAGAAGGCGCCCTTAACACAGCTTCTCTGTGACTGCCTGGCAATCGCTGGAGCCAGAGAGGGAGCGTTTGGAAGACCCTTCTTCAATTCAGTTGAAGAGATTCCTACAAATGATATTACTGAACTAATAAAGATCCTTCTTGTGGTTTTAGGAAGATCTCAATTAAATCAATCAACAACATGGAGCGGTGGCATTAAACCAGTGGCAACCACAGTGCTAATTAGCTTCTCATATGAACCCTCACTCTTCTACTTGACTTCGAAGAGGTTCTGGCGAAGAAATCGTAGGTGTTGTGGGACTCCACCTATTTTCGAGAGACTGTGTAGAACTCACATTCTATATGGCTTACAATTTTCAAATGCTTTCGTTGACTCCCTCTAGGTCCTGCTCTATGGCGCAGAGACATGGACGCTAGTGAAAGCGGGTGAAGAAGCTCTTGGTTGTTTTGAGAGAAAAGTTCTGCGTACGATCTCTTTGGTCCTGTTTGCGTTGATGGCGCTTGGAGGAGAAGGTTCAACCACGAACTATACGGGCTGTACAGCGGCATGCACCTAGTTAAGCGTCTTCGGATCCAACGCTTAAGATGGCTAGGTCATGTAGAGCGGATGGACACCACAGCTCCGGCCCGACACCGAGCCATTGGGACAGCGCAACAGAGGACGCCCTCGCACTAGATGGCGCACACAAGTGGAAAAGGACCTCAACCAACTTGGTGTGCGCAACTGGAGGCAGCTGGCGAAAGATCGTGCTGGCTGGAGAGGCATGTTGGTTGAGGCCCAGGTCCACCCTGGACGGTAGCGCCAATCAAAGAAGAAGAAGAAGGTTCTGTGAAAAGAATCAACCTTGTGAGACCTTATTTTCCTTCATGATCCCATGGCCAGGCTGTGAGTAGGTTTGACTACTTTGTAGCGTCATTTGTCAATCTTGAAGCAAGACTAGGAGACCGAACGCCACAAAGAAGCTGTGTTTTGAGAGTCAGCTGCGACAGCCTTCCAAGAAGGGATTTGCGAAAAGAATATGGCGTCTACAAAAAAGGTTCATCAACACCGTCACCTTGGACTCAGCTTCGACGTAGTTAAGTATTCTGTTTATCTAGTTTCGGCAATAAACTAACACCACCGCGAAGATAAGACGAAGGACAACCCTGGGCAATCGCCGTGTCTATGGACTGGGACGGCAATTGAGAAATAAAACCGTGGCTCAGAGAACCAAGCTGTCTCTATATAAGACCTCGATAGTCCCAGTCTTGCTGTATGACGCAGTAGCATTGACGATGTCCAAGGAGCACGAATGGATTCTTGGCCGGATCAAAAGGAATCTCCTTCGAATTATATTTGGTCCCGTTTGCGAAGAAGGAGTTTGGAGGAGAACGACGGACTGCACGAGCTGTACAGCGACATTGGTTGGACTGTCAAACGAATTCGATTGTCTCGACTCAGATGAATGGACACTTCCGCTTGGAAAGTCTTCGAGGCCAACCCTGAGGAAGCGATAGTGGAAGACCTCTATCTGGAAAGAGATCCTAATCAGCTTGGAGTTCCAAACTGAAGGCGCCTAGCCCAACACCGTGCTAGTTGGAGAGGAGTGCTGACTGAGGTTCAGTTTCACACCGGACTGCAGGGCCGGGCGAAGAAGAATGATACTGAAATTATGTGTTTTTAATCTGCTGAGAGCCGCAAACAGCACCCTGTCAACAACAGCGAAAAAAAACAAACGTACTAAAGGCGAACCAAAGTTCACAAGGAAATGTGTCCCAAAACGCCCAATTTTAGAGCAAGTTGGAATGGGGTACTATTTTTTATCGATTGTCAACGTCTCCTCTTTGATTACTTGCTAACATTTTGACAAGAAACTGGAAAAATGCATGACTTGCGCCTAGTTGAAAACGGACCATTAAATGAATGCTATGATTGATGGACCCAAAGGGAGACCTATTCGCACGCCAAGTTGATTTTGGCCTATGTCTACTTGGGGTGTCCCACCTAAGACGCGGGCATCCTCTATTGTGACTTGAATTGAAGAAATTGGGGATTGACTATAGAGTCACCTAGCACTGCGACCACATCTGATCTACTGTGTCCCCTGACTACGTCTAGGACTTCTAGTTATTTTGAGAAAATTTATGATCTCTTTGCGGTTTCCCGATAGTCTGTGCGATTTTATTCTTGGTGTCAGATTTGGACACTCGACTAGTAGGTGCTTCATGGTCTCCTGATTGACCACAGTTCTGCTTTGCCCCATATTGTACCGGTGGCAGTTGCATTGGAAGAGGGCTTTAAGTTCATCGCATAGTATCCTTATATATGGATGGCGCTACAGCCCATAGTGGGCCAGAGCACAGCTTCTCAGCAACCACTCGTGCTGTACGTGCTATTGTTCATTCACAAGTGGAAGGGATAATGCCGACTCCAAACGGCCAAGTTTTTTAGAAGCTCTTTCAGGAATTAATCTTTGAACTTTGTCAGTGAATCGAAAGCGGTGTGGTGGAGAAAATTATTTTCGGATCGGATCGAACATAGGTTCAAGTGTGTTGGGAGTAGTCTAATATCCTAAGGTCAAGCTTATTTAGTTTCAGAGTCTCCTTTGTTCTTATGAGAAGTCTCTCCTGGTTGTTCCAAAATTGGAATGATTTTTGGAATTGGAAAATTGATGGATTTATGTGTTCAGTTGTTTATGTTTTGTTGTACATCAATTCTACTGAAGTCATGAAGGGGGAGAGGCCTAATATTTGGGGCTTCAGCCCCTTTCTTGGCTAGTAAAGGGTTTCTCAATAAGGACTTGACAACATCCATCGCTTCAAATGGTCCATCGGTTTCAAATCTTGTATGGGTGTAAACTGAGCGATGCCCAATTCGCAGTCCAATTGACTGAGTTGGATCGTTTGCTACGGACGTCTGAACGGCATCGATATTTTCGACACTTTGACCAACCCGTTGTCTCGTTGACACGGCCACATCACACAACGAATATGTAGACTCAAATTTTGGCACGATGCTCTCTATTGCCTGTCTACTAGAGCGAGAATTACTTACTTACTTCCTTACATATCAGGCCGACGACCCATGAAGGGTCCTAGCCTGTGCAATTGTTGCCTTCCATCGGTGACGGTCCTGGACACGCTGCTTCCAGTCATCAAGACCAAACTGTGTTACCTCCGCGATGACTTGGTCTCTATACTGGAGGTTCAGTCTTCCTCTCCTTCTCGAACCAGGAGGCTCGGATTCAAAGACCCTCTTTGCTGGAGCGTTGTTGTCCATGCGCTCAATGTAGCTCAGCCAGTGTAATCGATGGACTTTTGCCTTACATCCACATCTTTGTATAGCTCGTAAGGTTCTCGGCTGTGTTTTCTCCCCCATTCGCCTTCCTAGCAGACGGGACCATATATCCGACGCAGGATAGAGAAGAAGCTCTGCTGTTTTGCTTAGCGTCCAGCTTTCGGCTTCATAAAGCAGGACTGGCAAGATACAATTTTTGTAGAGCATGATTATGGTCCTTCGAGTCAGGAGTTTCGAGCCCAGTGGTTTTGACAAACCGAATTAGCATCGGTTGCCAAGGGTGATTATGCGACGGATCCCCACGATGTCACTCCTGAAGTTTACGTTTGCCACGAGGAAGACAAACTACTTTACGACCTCGAAAACTAGAACGAGAGTTACGAACGAAAAGTGGAGCTAAAGCTCTTAACGTTGCGGTCACCGACTCCGAATTTCGGTGGAAAATTTGCAGGCGTTGCTAGTTCCTGTACCTTTTCATGATGAAAAGTGTTGAGTGTACCCATTTCAGTTTCAGTATGTTCTTCTCTTCCAGTGTGTTGAGTATTTTGGGACATTCTTAGACTGTTCTGGAGCTGACTGTGGAGCTGTTTAGAGCTTTAAGCACGGCTTGACTGGCTGAGAGTATCATTTTTTTCTAAATTTCTGATCTTGATGCAATGTGCTGCTTCAGTTATGGTGAAGAGTTCAGCTTGGAGGATAGTGGGTGCTCTGGGGGGTGACATGTGTTGGTTACATGTGCGTCCTACAATGCTTGCTCCTACTCCACTTTCTATGTTCGACCCGTCTGTCCTCTACTGCAGTGCACCACAGACTCGGATTTGTTCCTACGATCCATAGGACCTACATGGCCTAGCTCTACTCGTCCATGGAAAGTCAAGAGGTCCTTAGAGCAAGTTCACAGACTCAATAGGAACAGTTGTGAGAATGAAAGAAATGCCACCCTCCCCCACGGTCAACGGAAGTCACTTGAGCGAGTACTCAATGTCGCCTGTCGTACATGGAAAGTGGACTCGGTCTCTCTCCCAACCTCCCGCACTATCAAAGGAAAAAAGAAAAACGAAACTTGTTTACCAAAAGTCTGCCGACGTCCCTCTGTCCTTGACAGTTCAATTTCGATTAAACCATCATCTCTCTCTCCCGGGAGAGGAACCTTCCGCCGTGCACTTTCTATCATAAAAATGTGCACATTTTCCCCTCCAGACTAACGAGACGACTCGCAATAAGAAAAGGAAGTTCATTGCACCGCCAAATGGATGCAACCCAGACCATCCCTCCCCCAGTGTCACACAGTCGCACAGTTGCACAGTCTCGTCGTCCCGTGCAGGGATCTCTGCAACTTCCCATCAAAAGCTATGTTTGTGCGAGTCATAAAATAAAGCGCCGTCTTGAAGGGAGAGCGCGCAAGGAAAATAAAGGATTAGAGGAGAGAGAAGGCGCTCCTCTTGGTGGCGACGGAATCACCAAAAATAAAAGTTTACGACACGATTTTTATTACATAACCAACGAGACGTGGGGATGTGCGCTTCTATGAGAGTGTGTGGGGGTGGGTGTTTGGGGGATGCTCGGGAACATGAAGGTTTTGAATGTCACGTTCAACGTTAACGTAATTAGAATGTTTTGTCGCACAGTGACAGGACGGAAATCCACATGGATGCCGACACGCACCGCAGTCGTCTCCTCCTGATGTGGGCTAATAAATTCAATTAACTACTGGAGTGGCTCTGCAGCGCACTGGACGGGCGAGACGACGACGCTGATGATGATCTGTGCAACTTGAAACTTTGTTGCAATTCCAATTAGGACATCGCGCCGGATTAGAGCGGAGGAGGATTCAGGGGATTCCTGAGCGATTGCCAGCAGAAAACGAGTAAAAGCGAGGATGAGCCTCAGTGGCCAGAGAGAGGGTGGTTCGCCGAATGTACTCTCCTTGATTAAATGGTTGTTTCAAGGTAATTACACCTTCGGCACGCACGCCCTGATTGTGGGGCGCGCGGAGGCTGTGTGCACTGGGAATAGCCGATCGGGGCACGACGCAACGGTTAACCATCGCAAGTCGTGATGAATTTATTGTTTACCTGCTGGGAGTAACGCGCGCGAGGGGGAGTGTGTCATGAATCGATATTAATTGGGTTCGAGGAGCAGTGGCGCAGCAACGTGCCCTCAATCGTCAGTCGAAAGTGATTTTTTTGAGAGATCTCATTCATCCCCCTCCCAAGTGCACACGCATGCAATTCCATTAATCACGCGGGAGAGAGAGCACCCGCCCTCCCGCAGGCAATTCGTCATAATTAAAAATTTAAGTGATTCCTCACACGCCAGCCAGCAGGTCTGGATGCTTGTCGATCACACTGATTTATTCATGGCCGCCCGACGCCCTCGCCTTTTTCGCAGAACCCCACTCGGCCCCACGCGCGAACGCGAACAATTCCTCGATTCAATTAATTTCGAGTTTTCGAGCACGTGTCACTTTCACTCCACCGACACTGCGAGTGTAATTTGTCACAAGGCACAAAAAATCTGGAAAAGTATGTGCATTGCACAGCAGCCACTTTAATTTAATGTGCAACCCCTCGTTCGTGGGGGTCGCCTTTAAAGGGGGAATGCCGCACACTCACCCGGCTGGGCGGGAGGGAGTGTGGCACCAACCGCATGCCAAGTGCGCGGACAAAAAGTACGCCCGGCTTTGTGTGTGCGTCCCACAGGACGTTGTCATGCGAGCAACATGACGGCGACTGTGGCGCAGGATTTGTTAATCATCAGCCAGCCACCCACACACACACGCACTCTACACAACACCCCCGCTCGTACATGGACGACGGAAAGTGTGCAGTCGTCTGTCATGCAAATTTCATGAAGTAACACGGTGGGGCCCAAGCCCCCGGCAGCTGCTTGTCACCGCAAACACGATTGATATGGAAATTCAGAAAGAGAGAGAGACTCCTTGGGTGAGACCACAGTCTCTGCGCGCGGAGGGTACGAGGATGTCTCCATCCATCCCTTGCTCGACTCCATCATAGAATCGGCGTGGAGACTACTCAGATTCAATCGGAACGTGATTTGCTTTTCGAAAGTGAACGTCAAACAGTCGAGAGGACCACATGGCGGGGGCGGGCCCCCCAAACGATGTCCCATTCAACGTGCAAACCAATTAATTCAATGTCCAGCACATCGCGCCGTCGACACGTCTCATTACGAAGTCACTCCTTTCGACGGCTCACGGGGAAACTTTTCTCAAGCCCTTCACAGTCCGCACATTTTCCGTGTCAATAGCACTTGCTCTCTCCCACCACGGAGCGGAGGACACACGCCGGTGTGGCGGCAACTTTCGTGTCGAAACAAATTTTAATTCCAAAACCTGGCCAAAAGGAGAAACAGGAACAGACGAGCGAGGGAGTTATTCAAATTTAAAATACTTTCGGTAACTTTCACCGGCAGAGAGGCACAGCCGCCGTCACTTGAGGCTGGAGGGCGCACTGCGAGTGTAGTTGGACGACACTTGTGGTCAGCAAATGCCTTGGCTGAGGGGTGACGAGGATCTCTACAAGATCAAGTGGGAGAGGAGGACCGACGCGAAGTGAGGTGAACAACTTCGTCTGATGCAGAGCGTGCGACCAATGGGAGCCGACGGGGCATGGGGTGAACTTCGCGTGATGCTGAGCGTGCGAACAATGGAGGGCCTACGAGGCGAGAGATGAACTTCGTCTGATGCAGAGCGTGTGGCCCATGGGAGACTGAATGGGGAATGGATCGCGGAGACTGTCTGAGCGATGAGACAGTCCCAGTCAACAAATGGGTGCTAAATGGCTCTCGACTGATTAGATGGACAAGTGGCAGATCAAGAGCTGAAGAAGGAGCGTGGTCCGTGTGACGGAGGCAACCAGTAAGACGACAGCTAGCAGGTGAGGTGTCCATCGCTGGGTTTTTTGGGGATTTGAAGGCCATTGGGGAATAAAGCCCTCTCTAGCCCTTTGACGTAGACAGTCCCAGTTTTGCTGCATGGAGGACATGCGTAGACACTAACTGAAGCGGACGAGGAGATTCTTGGTCGCTCCGACGAATTGTCTTTGGTCCCGTATGCAATGGTGGCGTTTGAAGGAGGAGACTGAACGACAACCTGCACGGGCTGTACAGCGACATCGATCTGGTCAAACGAGTTCGAGCGCAAGGTGCATATGTCACAGAGTCTCTCGTCTCAGATGGCAAAAGGACCCCAATGCTCTGACCCGGAAAGTCCTTGACTCCAGCCCCGAGGGACAACATCTCCAATGACGCAGCTAGCTGGAAAGGGACCACGATCAGTTGATGGTGCCTGCCTGGCAGCAAGTATCACAAGACCGTGCTGGATGGAGAGACATGTTAGCTGAAGCCCAGGTGGACTCCGGACTGTAGCGCCAGCCAAGAAGAAGCCGGTCAGGAGACTAACAAAGCACGATGTCCAAGTGAAATTCATTCCACGTCACTGCGTCTTTGATCTTGGGGAACAAGACAAGATGGCCCCTGGAAATATCTCGCAAAAAGCGAAACAGTCTGAACCTAGTTGAAGTCCACTGTAGCTGACCTTATTTAGGCAGAATGTTCTAGTGGTTTAGCAATGTTCATGGGATGTCGTGGTTTTAGGGCGGCTACAGCACTTGATGTAGCACTTGGTGGCCCGTGGCGTTGTGGGTACGTGCGTCGACCCCAACCTCGACGTCGTAGGTTCGATTCCAGCTCTGAGCGACACAAATAATTTTCACGGTCCCGACTCTCTCGAGTCACTGACAATGCTCAAAGAGTATTTCCTGTCTAGAAAAAGCTTCTCAAACTTGGCCGTTGGGAGTCGGCGTAAAACTGTAGGTCCCTTCCACTCGTGAGAGAACAATACCACGCACAACACGAGTGGTTGCTGAGAAGCTAGGCCCTGGCCCTCTACGGGCTGTAGCGCCACCCATATTATATTATATTACATCACTTGATGATTTAATGAATGGTTGGGCTAGAGTTTTGTAAGCCGTTTTGACTAAGGCTGGGCAGAGACAAAGAAAATGCTCCAGTCTTTCAACCACGTCTGCAGATTCTGCATCTATCAGTCCTAGTCTGTGAGGATGGTGGCCCACGAGGGAGTGGCTTGTAATGATCCAATCCGTACTAGTAAGCTGCAGTAGTTTGGTTTCAGCGGAGATTTTGGCTTTGAGAAGTAGTTCGTTGTTAAGCTGCAATGCTTGATTTTTCAGGCTACATTGTGACGCCATTATTAGCTACTTCGTCAGCTATTCCATTTGTTCCAGGAATGGCCAGGAACCCACAAGAGGGAGACTACGTTCTTACCACAGAGGTCCTGCAGTGCGTTTAAGGAATTGAGAACCGTTCTGGAGATCTCAGTGCCTTGAGCACAGCCTACCTGTCAGGCACTCCGCAGATTTCTTCAGCTCCGCTTGAAACATGCTGCGTCTGTGGTGCAGTTTGTAGTAGGTTTTAAAGATTTGCTATGCACTGTATACATCACCACCGACCCCGTCTTGCTGTTTGGAGCGGTCTTAATTGAGTCTGCTGACTCAGCTGTGAGCTCTTATCATTGTTCTCTAGTCGGGCGACGTCACGGTCGAAGCGGGAAATGGGCCGTTAGTAGTTTATATTAATATTGGCAATATTTATTCATTTACAGTGCCCATTCTAAATTGTTTAGACCAAAGACGACGTCGGAGTCTACGGGCCAGTTCACCAGTTTACTTCAACAATGTCGATTGGATCCTATGCACATCATGATGCACACAAAACCAACTGCGAAACTCGACCGAAGCATGAGCTCAAACCTTCTTGGTTGTGCATCTGTTCTTTTTGTACATCTTCTCTTCTGACCGGCACGATTCCCTAGAGGGTCCGCTGGGTAAACGTACGTAGTAGACTTCTTCAGACAAGTCCATTTTAAGCCATCGACTAGGCGCAACCCAGCGAGTTTTTGGACTTGGTTCATCCACTTCGTGTTGGATTTGCCAAGGGATCTTAAATGCACCCGAAAGGGGTGCGCCGGCATAGACGCACAACGTGTCCAAACCCATCGAAGCATAACCCTTTCCTTTCGAAGAAGTTCAACACTGAGTTGCTTAGGTACTGTCGTCTTTGTCATCATATCCCTGCGAGTGGCTCCCACAAGAACATAGGCCTTTCAAGCAGAATCCACCTGATGTCGCGGCTTCTTTAAGCTTAAAGGACAACGTGAAGACAAGGCGTAGACTGGGAATAGCTCGCGAAAGGAACCTTCATCGTCGAAGCACAGCGACAGCTTGGAGTGTACGACATCTGGGTGGACCTGTCGCTTTTTGCCATTGTCTAGATGAGAGACGTCCACTTTGCACTGTTGGAGCACTGTCTGCGACTGAGGTGCACGGTGTAGCTCTATAATGGCTGGCGGATGAATAGTGACGAGCTGTCAATGTGATCCCAGTCACATCGGGTACACAAACCAACTTCGAAACTCGGCAGAAGCATGGACTGAGACCTCCACACTCGAGTGTATGTGCTGTTTTCACAGAAAACTTTGTGAAAGCTTGGAGCTACAAGGGCTGGGGACCGATGAATGCTTCAAGTGATTAAGAGCAAGAAGCCGAGCTTATGGAGTCGAAAGATCGTCCCTCTCTCGCCGCAAAATGTGAAGTTCGTGTACAGTGCCCACTTCTTCGTAAGAAAATCAAATTCCCACTTCAACAGCGCACACACACATGCGGCCACAAGCACCAAACAATCAAACGACGCACTTCACACCGGAAGCGACGCAGCAAATCCGACCCGAACAGATGGGGAAAACCAAATAGAAGAAAAAATATTCCTCACAAGTGGTTCCATTTCACAAACGTCGAACTCCACTCCCTCCCCGTCGATTATAATCACCAAACACAGAGCCCCGGGGCCCGACGCACACACTCCACTCACTCCGTCCTTATAATTTGCATAATTGACCCTTCAAAAGCATCAGCCAGAGAGCGGCAAAGCAGCAGCGGCAACCCCCCTCTATTCATTTGGCACGTCGTACTCGGCAGCGGCTGAAGTTCATCATAACCATATGTTTCCGTTTCCAAGACACATCCCACCGCCATCAGCATTTAAAACCAACAAAATTGAGAAGGATAATTGTGTTTCCATGGAATGAAGAAAAACACAACGACGACGACGATGGTCCCTAGACTGGTGATGGGAAACAATGCAAGCCAGCACAGGCACAGGCACAGGCAAGAGTGCTGAGCGCGATGAGGGAGAACAAGAAAAATAAGCTCGTCCTGCGGCGCTTACCAACTTCAAACTACACCACTCCTGGCTCCTGTTGAACGGACGAGAGACAAGAGAGACAAAAATGGAATGAAAGAACTGTGTGTGTCCCTAAGGACGATGGGAAGCCGCCTCCCAGTTTTCTTAAAGATTCCCTGCCGTCAGTCGTGCTGTGCCAAGGGGGGTGGTGGGTTAAGGGGAGGGAAGTCTCTTCCGCTTTATCGATAACTCGGCAATCATACACAAACGTTTCCATCTCTCTCTCTGGAAAGTCAGTCTCGCTCCGGCAGGAGGGAGATAAGAAAACGAAAAAGGAAGACGACCACCCGACCATCAGGCCCAACAACAATGCCGGCCCCATTTAGGGTTCGTTCACCTTTCCGTGACGGGGTGTGGAGATGCAGGATTGAGTGTGTGGCAAAGGAGGGAAATCAGAGATTTTTCATTCATCCTGGACTTCAATCTCCGTCAAGGTCCTTTTTAATTTTTATCGACGTCCATTAAATGGATCCAACTCCTCCTCCAGTCTCGTCATCCCCTCCAATCTCGCATGGCAAATCTAATAAAACACCCCTCACACCACCCGGTCGACCGCTACTGTCGCACTCCATGAAAAGGGTTGTTACGGCATAATAAGGACTCGCCGGCTGTCTCCATACACGTTCCCGTAATTAATCGAATTCCAACCCTTTAATTGTCTTTTTAGACAGGCGGACGGACGAGCACTCCTGCCGGTGAAATGATGGCCAACCAGTTGCTTCCTCAGACCGCACACACACACACGCGGTGTATCTGCATCTGATGGAGATGGAAAAAATGAAACCCCAACATCGACGCAAAATTTCGTGATTTACTACACGACCGACGGTACACCCTCCTCATGGTCGAAGGTCTCTCTCTCTCTCTCTGTGTGCTTGTCGGGGCTGAGATACACTCGAGTGGGGCGGAGGAGGGATATCTGCGGTTCGGTTTAATGGGTTTTTAAGGATCTTGTAACAGTGCCTTAATGGCACCAAAATTCCATAGACACCGTGTGCGTCGTGGCAGGGGGTGGGGGCGTCGTCCGTACAGCCCGGCTAATTGGTTGTTAAGAGTTGAAAGTGGGCGGCAAAGCATTTTATCATTATTCGGGGGATGGCAGGGGGGCATGTGTCATGATTGAGACTCATGAACAAGTATTGCCAACGGCAACAAGTTTAAGGGCGTGTCGTCGCAAAAAGATGTCGAAGGTCCATTAATGAGACTGCGAATGGGGTGTGAGATTGACGTTTTGTTTGGACGTGGCAGTGACACTGAGTGTCAGGAGGGGGCAGACGAAAAAGGGTGTGAAGATGACCATGATGTGAGTGACTTTTGACGCCTTGGGGAAGACGGTGGACAGGTTCTGTCACAACTGTGCCTGTGTCTACTTAATCGTGAGTGGACTTGGACCTCGACCAGCATTTTCGATTAACACACATCAGAAACCATGGGAAATGGTGTACGGAGGTCATTGGTAGGCCAAGTTGGGCCCATGCGCCAGTTGAAAGATGACCCAGAAAATCAACAAAAATGCCTTACTAACCACTGTCATTTTTTTGGGGTCAAAAATTCAACGTTCTCGGATGCGCCCCAAACTCTCAGGATCGGTTAGTAGACGTGAAACAACATCACCAACGGTGTACAGAAGTCATAGATCCGCCTAGAGGCGCCGCTGTGCCAGTCGAAAGATGGCCCAGGAAATCAACAAAAATGCCTTACTAACCACTGTCATTTTTTTGGGGTCAAAAATGCAATGTTCTCGGATTCGCCCCAAACTCACAGGATCGGTTAGTAGACGCGAAATAACATCACCAACGGTGTACAGAGGTCCTAGATCCGCCTAGTGGCGCCGCTGTGCCAGTCGAAAGATGGCCCAGAAAATCAACAAAAATGCCTTACTAACCACTGTCATTTTTTTGGGGTCAAAAATGCAATGTTCTCGGATTCGCCCCAAACTCACAGGATCGGTTAGTAGACGCGAAATAACATCACCAACGGTGTACAGAGGTCCTAGATCCGCCTAGTGGCGCCGCTGTGGCAGTGGAAAGATGACCCAGGAAATCAACAAAAATGCCTTACTAACCACTGTCACTTTTTTGGGGTCAAAAATCCAATGTTCTCGGATCCGCGCCAAACTCTCAGAATCGGTTAAGAGGCGTGAAATAGCATCACCAACGGTGTACAGAAGTCATAGACCCGCCTCGTGGCGCCGCTGTGGCAGTGGAAAGATGACCCAGGAAATCAACAAAAATGCCTTACTAACCACTGTCATTTTTTTGGGGTCAAAAATGCAATGTTCTCGGATGCGCCCCAAACTCTCAGAATCTGTTAAGAGGCGTGAAATAACATCACCAACGGTGTACAGAAGTCATAGATCCGCCTAATGGTGCCGCTGTGGCAG
The DNA here is from genome assembly GCA_916610145.1 of Eristalis arbustorum. NCBI lineage: Eukaryota > Metazoa > Arthropoda > Insecta > Diptera > Syrphidae > Eristalis > Eristalis arbustorum. Next base: position 68,650,826 of record OU744319.1, read on the forward strand.
TCGAAAGATGGCCCAGGAAATCAACAAAAATGCCTTACTAACCACTGTCATTTTTTTGGGGTCAAAAATCCAATGTTCTCGGATCCGCCCCAAACTCTCAGGATCGGTTGGTAGACGTGAAATAACATCACCAACGGTGTACAGAGGTCCTAGATCCGCCTAGTGGCGCCGCTGTGCCAGTCGAAAAATGGCCCAGAAAATCAACAAAAATGCCTTACTAACCACTGTCATTTTTTTGGGGTCAAAAATGCAATGTTCTCGGATGCGCCCCAAACTCTCAGGATCGGTCAATGGACGTAAAATAACATCACCGACGGTGTACAGAAGTCATAGATCCGCCTAGTGGCGCCGCTGTGCCAGTCGAAAAATGGCCCAGAAAATCAACAAAAATGCCTTACTAACCACTGTCATTTTTTTGGGGTCAAAAATGCAATGTTCTCGGATGCGCCCCAAACTCTCAGAATCTGTTAAGAGGCGTGAAATAACATCACCAACGGTGTACAGAAGTCATAGATCCGCCTAATGGTGCCGCTGTGGCAGTCGAAAGATGGCCCAGGAAATCAACAAAAATGCCTTACTAACCACTGTCATTTTTTTGGGGTCAAAAATTCAATGTTCTCGGATCCGCGCCAAACTCTCAGAATCTGTTAAGAGGCGTGAAATAACATCACCAACGGTGTACAGAAGTCATAGATCCGCCTAATGGTGCCGCTGTGGCAGTCGAAAGATGGCCCAGGAAATCAACAAAAATGCCTTACTAACCACTGTCATTTTTTTGGGGTCAAAAATTCAATGTTCTCGGATCCGCGCCAAACTCTCAGAATCTGTTAAGAGGCGTGAAATAACATCACCAACGGTGTACAGAAGTCATAGATCCGCCTCGTGGCGCCGCTGTGCCAGTCGAAAGATGACCCAGAAAATCAACAAAAATGCCTTACTAACCACTGTCATTTTTTTGGGGTCAAAAATGCAATGTTCTCGGATGCGCCCCAAACTCTCAGAATCTGTTAAGAGGCGTGAAATAACATCACCAACGGTGTACAGAAGTCATAGATCCGCCTAATGGTGCCGCTGTGGCAGTCGAAAGATGGCCCAGGAAATCAACAAAAATGCCTTACTAACCACTGTCATTTTTTTGGGGTCAAAAATCCAATGTTCTCGGATCCGCCCCAAACTCTCAGGATCGGTTGGTAGACGTGAAATAACATCACCAACGGTGTACAGAGGTCCTAGATCCGCCTAGTGGCGCCGCTGTGCCAGTCGAAAAATGGCCCAGAAAATCAACAAAAATGCCTTACTAACCACTGTCATTTTTTTGGGGTCAAAAATTCAATGTTCTCGGATCCGCGCCAAACTCTCAGAATCTGTTAAGAGGCGTGAAATAACATCACCAACGGTGTACAGAAGTCATAGATCCGCCTAATGGTGCCGCTGTGGCAGTCGAAAGATGGCCCAGGAAATCAACAAAAATGCCTTACTAACCACTGTCATTTTTTTGGGGTCAAAAATCCAATGTTCTCGGATCCGCCCCAAACTCTCAGGATCGGTTGGTAGACGTGAAATAACATCACCGACGGTGTACAGAAGTCATAGATCCGCCTAGTGGCGCCGCTGTGCCACTCGAAAGATGGCCCAGCGAATCAACAAAAATGCCTTACTAACCACTGTCATTTTTTTGGGGTCAAAAATCCAATGTTCTCGGATCCGCCCCAAACTCTCAGGATCGGTTGGTAGACGTGAAATAACATCACCAACGGTGTACAGAGGTCCTAGATCCGCCTAGTGGCGCCGCTGTGCCAGTCGAAAAATGGCCCAGAAAATCAACAAAAATGCCTTACTAACCACTGTCATTTTTTTGGGGTCAAAAATTAAATGTTCTCGGATCCGCCCCAAACTCTCAGGATCGGTCAATGGACGTAAAATAACATCACCGACGGTGTACAGAAGTCATAGATCCGCCTAGTGGCGCCGCTGTGCCACTCGAAAGATGGCCCAGCGAATCAACAAAAATGCCTTACTAACCACTGTCATTTTTTTGGGGTCAAAAATCCAATGTTCTCGGATCCGCCCCAAACTCTCAGGATCGGTTGGTAGACGTGAAATAACATCACCGACGGTGTACAGAAGTCATAGATCCGCCTAGTGGCGCCGCTGTGCCACTCGAAAGATGGCCCAGCGAATCAACAAAAATGCCTTACTAACCACTGTCATTTTTTTGGGGTCAAAAATTCAATGTTCTCGTATCCGCGCCAAACTCTCAGAATCTGTTAAGAGGCGTGAAATAACATCACCAACGGTGTACAGAAGTCATAGATCCGCCTAATGGTGCCGCTGTGGCAGTCGAAAGATGGCCCAGGAAATCAACAAAAATGCCTTACTAACCACTGTCATTTTTTTGGGGTCAAAAATCCAATGTTCTCGGATCCGCCCCAAACTCTCAGGATCGGTTGGTAGACGTGAAATAACATCACCAACGGTGTACAGAGGTCCTAGATCCGCCTAGTGGCGCCGCTGTGCCAGTCGAAAAATGGCCCAGAAAATCAACAAAAATGCCTTACTAACCACTGTCATTTTTTTGGGGTCAAAAATTAAATGTTCTCGGATCCGCCCCAAACTCTCAGGATCGGTCAACGGACGTAAAATAACATCACCGACGGTGTACAGAAGTCATAGATCCGCCTAGTGGCGCCGCTGTGCCACTCGAAAGATGGCCCAGCGAATCAACAAAAATGCCTTACTAACCACTGTCATTTTTTTGGGGTCAAAAATCCAATGTTCTCGGATCCGCCCCAAACTCTCAGGATCGGTTGGTAGACGTGAAATAACATCACCAACGGTGTACAGAGGTCCTAGATCCGCCTAGTGGCGCCGCTGTGCCAGTCGAAAGATGGCCCAGAAAATCAACAAAAATGCCTTACTAACCACTGTCATTTTTTTGGGGTCAAAAATTCAATGTTCTCGGATCCGCCCCAAACTCTCAGAATCGGTTAAGAGGCGTGAAATAACATCACCAACGGTGTACAGAAGTCATAGATCCGCCTAGAGGCGCCGCTGTGCCAGTCGGAAGATGGCCCAGAAAATGAACAAAAATGCCTTACTAACCACTGTCATTTTTTTGGGGTCAAAAATTCAATGTTCTCGGATCCGCCCCAAACTCTCAGAATCGGTTAAGAGGCGTGAAATAACATCACCAACGGTGTACAGAAGTCATAGATCCGCCTAGAGGCGCCGCTGTGCCAGTCGGAAGATGGCCCAGAAAATCAACAAAAATGCCTTACTAACCACTGTCATTTTTTTGGGGTCAAAAATTCAATGTTCTCGGATCCGCGCCAAACTCTCAGAATCGGTTAAGAGGCGTGAAATAACATCACCAACGGTGTACAGAGGTCCTAGATCCGCCTAGTGGCGCCGCTGTGCCAGTCGAAAGATGGCCCAGAAAATCAACAAAAATGCCTTACTAACCACTGTCATTTTTTTGGGGTCAAAAATCCAATGTTCTCGGATCCTCCCCAAACTCTCAGGATCGGTTAGTAGACGTGAAATAACATCACCAACGGTGTACAGAAGTCATAGATCCGCCTAGTGGCGCCGCTGCGCCAGTCGAAAGATGACCCAGAAAATCAACAAAAATGCCTTACTAACCACTGTCATTTTTTTGGGGTCAAAAATTCAATGTTCTCGGATCCGCGCCAAACTCTCAGGATCGGTCAATGGACGTGAAATAACATCACCAACGGTGTGCAGAAGTCATAGATCCGCCGAGTGGCGCCGCTGTGCCAGTCGAAAGATGACCCAGAAAATCAACAAAAATGCCTTACTAACCACTGTCATTTTGGGGTCAAAAATTCAATGTTCTCGGATCCGCCCCAAACTCTCAGGATCGGTTAAGAGGCGTGAAACAACATCACCAACGGTGTGCAGAAGTCATAGATCCGCCGAGTGGCGCCGCTGTGCCAGTCGAAAGATGACCCAGAAAATCAACAAAAATGCCTTACTAACCACTGTCATTTTGGGGTCAAAAATTCAATGTTCTCGGATCCGCCCCAAACTCTCAGGATCGGTTAAGAGGCGTGAAACAACATCACCAACGGTGTGCAGAAGTCATAGATCCGCCGAGTGGTGCCGCTGTGCCAGTCGAAAGATGACCAAGGACCTCTGGCAGCACACGTTGAAGGCCACCATCACTCCCTTCTTTTCCCTCACCACCCCAATCAACCCCTTTTTAAACACAACCGCATCGTCAATTGCAAATGATTCCACTTAAAATTGCCCTCACATCGTCGACCTTATCCCAATAGTCGCGGCGCTCGTCAATTGCCTTATTATCTCCGCCCGCCCACCCACACACGGTGTAAAGGACATCTGGGCAGTGATATCCTTCCTCGCACGGGCTCTCATTTAATAAATTCCCATTTTCACTTGATTATCCCGGCAGCCAACAAGCACACGATTTCTTTCGCATAATCACTGTTAACTCGGAATTGAAATGGAAAAACAAGCGAGTCCACGTTCCACGTGTGTCCTGCCCGCCCCGCCATTGACACGCGTGGCCCGCTGTCTGTCGCTCCGTGGAATTACAACGATTGCATGTCATTATTTTATTTGAATTTGTATTATCCCCGGAAAGTTGGAAATTCATCCTTGTCTACGGTGTGCGCGGCGTCGTCGTCGTCGTCGTCGCTCCATCGTCTATGGACCGTCGCGCCGCCTACACATCGTGGGTAATTATCAATTCGTCTCATGTCCCGTTCGGTCTCTCATGAGAAATGTATTCTAATTATGGCAACGACGACGAGGACAGGCGCGAGGCAGTGGCAACAGCGGGTTGACTTCCTTAAAAAGGATAAAAGGAAACACGCACACATCGAATTGGACACTCACTCCGTTGCGCCACGATGACAAGGACTTATGTTGCCAACAAGTCTGACTAGGAGGGGGCCACGAATGGTGAGGTTTATCTCTGACATCACACGCACACAGTCGCGACGCGCACGAGGATGCTGTGTGTTGTGTTGTTTGGGCTCACCCTCATACGTGGCAACTGACGACGTCGTCTTCCTCTCTCTCTGCCAGCCAAGATCGAAGGATAAAATTAATTCAGAAAGGAACGAGCGGCAGAGCGGGGCCAGGAAGCACGAATGACCGGATAAGGCCGATACGAGGAGGCGGGGACGGATAGGCAATAATTACAAATTAGAGTTATGACTTTTTCTCTCTCTCGTTGGACCCAAACTTTTGTCCAGTCAGAGCGTGTGGCCGAGTGTGAGAGAGGAGGGTGCGGTAATAAAAGCCGAAATTGGAATTTGTCGCCCGACGGACGACGACGACGACGACGTTGACAGGACAGCACACACAAGCACAACACAAGAGTCGTTACCTTCAATCGATAGTTCTGTGTGTTTACTGGGAGATAACGAGATGAATTCCAACCTCTAATGAGGTCGCCTTCTCGATGTCCCGGGGGTGCAATTGGTGATTGTTTCGAGGTCTGTTGATTGGGCTTTATTTTTGATAAGCAATGGATTTCCGGGGGAAAGCTGCTCTGAGTCATGAACAGTTCGGATGGTAAATGGGATGCCATCACCCTACCTTGCCGACGATGGTTTCAAACAGAGACCGACTCCAGCATCAACTTGTGGCATCACAAGGAGACTCGAACAAAATTCCACCCAAAGCATGAATAATTACAGATTACAAATCGAGCGCGCAACTAGTGAGCCATTACGGGGCCTAAGAGCCTTGCATCGTCGTCGTCGAACTCACCTCCTTGATCCAGACGGTCCCGGCCACCCCCTTCCACCAGCTGGCTGGAGTTTAATCTTCGTCTTACGAGCCGGCGTGTTTGAATACACCGTTGACAGCAAAAATGACGGGTATCCTTAGACAATCTGTTTGCCTTTCAGCTGCCAAATGTCAGCCGGCGGATCGGGTGTGGGGCGTTGAAAGGATTCCCCGTCACATGAATAATGCAAAGACGAACGTGGCAACGGCAGCGGCGTCGGTGGCGGTGGCGTGGATACGTCAAAGTAAATATTCATATGCACTCAAGGATTTGAGTGATATTACTGACTGTTGTCGCCCCGCTGCCACTGGCCCAATCCACCGCGCAGACGGACGTGATGGAGGATGGAAAGAAATCTCCTCTAATATGAAAACTTCGCATTTGTTTGCATTCGGAACGCTTTCGGATTACGCGGCGAAGTCAAGTGGCACTCTCTGTCTCTCTGTGTGTGTGTGTGTGGTTGGGCGGAGTGCTGGGGCACGAAATCAGGACACAGGATGTGTGGGCTCTAAAGGGGCCACTCCTTTTCGTAGTGTTTGCTTACTTGACACTGTTTGGCGAGTTGCTTGGCTTTGAGAGTGGCATTCCATCGGGAGGGTCGATAAGGCAGTATTGTTGAATCAAACCAAAGACGCATTATTTTCCGCTAGATGGAAACGAAGTCCACAATGAAACCTCGGAGACAGGACACCGATGAATCAGATTCCCCTCTCTCTCCTTATGCCACGCGTGTCCTTCATCGGCTAAGTGGTCACATCCTGCGGACGTGGAGCAGGAACAGAAAAAAAAACCCCAAACGATTATAGATTTTCCGCGTGACCTTTACATCACTTCAAACGCAGGACGAGCTGTCAAAATTTCCCATGAAATCACTCAGCCGCGAACACACACTGACACAAGCTCCACTCGTCGCCAATCAATAGTTTCTCGCATTAGCGTCGTTCGTCTCTATCAGGAGGCAGACACATAAGCCGGCCACCCAATCTGGCAGAGGAGCCGGGTGACATCGAGTATGGGAAGGCTAATGGTTGTGCCACGTCTCGGGGAACTTTTAATATGTTTTTCTTGTCCCGAGAGAGCATGTGTGTGTGTGGCGGGGGAGGGTAACCCCAGTCACTCCCAGATGTTGCCCACAGAAACTTGGGGTGCACAGCCGACATACAACGCTTTTGGCAGTCGCTTAGCATCAGAGACGACAAAGTTTGTTTTTTTTTTTGTGCAATTCACTCCTCGGCTTGGCAGGAATGTGCCGCTTTGCCAATAGATCAGTAGAGAGAGACAGAGAGGAGAAAGGAGACCTCCTGCAACCGAAAGCTATCGATTTGGGTTTAAATGGATTGGTTAGGCTGCATTCTTGGCTCGTAAATTTGCTACCAGATTCCTTTGGAAAGACACAATGCGGTGACTGACTGCAAGTGGGAGCGGAGCTCTAACGAATGGTCTGAAGTTTGTTTTTGAGAGGCAACGCTTGAGACTTTGCAGATTGAAAAGAAGTTTTTGGAGTTTTGCGAACGAATCACGGTCTTTTCTGGTAGTGGTACAAAAATCGGCACGCATCTGATTGGTTTCTGAAATGGGATTCCACAAGGTTCCATTATCACCCACGGACTGGATTCAGGAGAAAACAGAGCGAATTTATACCATCATTCCCTGAGAAAACCTTTGCAGGCATTTTCTTTCATGTCGCTCTGGCTGATAGTGGAACCTTGTGGGGTCTCACCTCGGAGCAATCAGGTGCTGGCACTAACCTGGCCCGAAATATCGATTGATTGCTGGAAGATGATGTACCTTAAACAACATTTTACAACAAAGTGAGTGCTGTGTAGCGTGCTTTTTTTGAAAGAAGTGTTGGCCGATGTGAAGCACCCATTGCGACTGCTGTACGCACTGCTGACACTGCTATGCTAGTGGACAACACTGATGGCCCCCGTCGTCGTACTATGCGCACAGCTGCGAATGTGGCTGCTGTGGAGTGGTGGGCATCATTGAATTATTGTCCTTCGAAAATGAGTCCGGGAACAACATGTTTTTACTGAAATTGAAGACATGGCTTTGGACGACCTCTGGTTCATGCTCCATGCCAATCGATCTAGATGATCTTCTGCGCAACAAATCGCAATAACAGCCGATGTCAGGTGGTAGTCTCTGAGCTGCGGTTTGACACGGTTGGACTTTATCTGTGGGGAACCGTGAATTATCGATCGGAATGTTATGCCAGCAATTTCGAAACGATTCAAGCATTTAAGGCCGGTATCATCCAAGAAATGCATGAGCAACAGCCGAAGACCATTAACACGGTCTTGGGAAAATTGAGGAGACAGCCGAAGCTGTCACTTAAACGACGTTCTCCTTCATCATTAATGGGAATTGTCGATTTGGCCACCAGGTACTTTGCTGTGTAGACCTTAGAAAAATGGCACTTTAAGAGGACAATTGTTAACGATTTTTAAAGGTTCAATAGTTAAAGGTGGCCTCGTCAAGAAGAATACAGAATGAATGAAAACGCTACCGAACTAGGACTGTTCTCTAACCAAGAGGGTGGAAGTTCACCGTACAGACGAAGCCAAATTCATTCCAATACCTGTACGATGTACTTTTTCATGATCGTTAGAACTTCAGGGAAAGACCACAATCAGTCCTATAACCTCACCTTTACCAACGAAGCAATAATTACAACGAATAGCTTGTCCTGAAATAACATGTGCTGGCGCATCTGCCCTCACAACAGCTCTGGAAGCAATAGTGGGAATAAACTCTGCCTCTAGGGTTGGGAAGCTGTCAGGTATGACATCAAACTGCAGCGAGAATATTGGTTCTCCTCAGTAAACTCAACTGAATCCCCAAAAGAGAGGTGTTTTGTACAAAGCCGGGTATTATGGTCAAATAGCATTGTCTTTGGCAAGCTGCTTGACGTTGAAATATCATCATCTCCTGACCCATCATCCACTAAAGGGTTCGCTGGGATAAAGCACGCACTAGAGATCTCCAGGCCACTTGATGCTCTGCCATCATCCCTACGTAGCGTCGTTCGTCTCTATCAGGAGGCAGACACATAAGCCGGCGACCAAATCTGGGAAAGGAGCCGGGAGGGATCGAGTTTGACGTATCAGGGTTTATGCCCAATCAAGCGAGTTTTTAGACTTGGTTCAACCATCTCGTCTTGGTATTGTCAAGGTGTCTTTAAGGCGCACCTCGTAAGATGTGATGATGGGGACATAAGTGCCGGGTGTTCAAACCAGGAAAGCACAGAACAATGGTATTCCCACACTAAACCCTAGAAGTTCAGTGCGGAACCCAGACGGATCACAGATAGACTCCGGAGTGGGGACACGAGACTTTGTATCCAAAACTGGGATCTCCATACTTTTGTGGTCGAGTCTTTCTGTGTTCAAAGTCGAGGTTCACGCTATCGATATCTACGTCAAACGTTATCCCCTCAAGGGTATTAAAGGCGCAGGAATTATCCATACTATTGGGCTCCAAAATGATCACATGGTGCTTCGACGCACTACAGTCCACAATCCGCTGTCAGGCACATCAAGGTGAATCTTGACTAGGTGGTTGGACACAGGGGGATTGCAGGCAAAAAATCTGCAGACGAGCTAGCTAGAGGACTCGCTCTGAATCTGCGTTTATTGATCCCAAGCCAAAATGCAACGTCAGAAAGATAGCCGCTACAACAGTGGTCAAGGGATGGGAGGACAACCTTTGCCTAGACCAATAGACTTAACCTGATGGTCTTATGCATTCGAAACGTTTAATCAGACAAGATGCGTATAAAGAGGGTGCATAAGCTCTTATGTGTACAGAGCAAAGTTTCTGACTGCACCCAACGTGGTAGGATACCAGCACGTTCCCTGCTTGGGCATAAGTCAAGTTGGCATACAGCCACCTCGTGGCGCCCCTGGATACCCACCACAACAACCTTTGCGTGGTGAGCTAAAGTACGCAGCGGTTCCTTTTCCCGAGGCTTAAATTATGGGCCTGTCCTCCCAGTTGAGAGTTGTGCGTGAGGTTTCACTCCGTCAAAACTTAAAAAAAAAGTACGAGTTCAGATGCACGCACAACCTGCCTTGAATACGGACGGATCTACTGTTGACCCCAGCAAACGAAAAAAGGACAACGTCTTGGTGGCTTGTATAAATAAATATAGGGAAGTACTCCATCTGAACAGGGAAAGCATATGATTGCTAATGAGCTCTCTTGCTGGCCACTGTGACCTGGACTACCACCTAAGCCTGTGCCAAGACAAGGCTTGTCGGCTTGTTGCCTCGAAAAGCAAGAGGCATCCGAGCACGGTCTGTGCGAATGTCTGGCACTTATCTGGTTAAGGAAACGTACCTTCCACAGGGATCAGCGGCTCTTAAAAAGTCCCCCCCCCCCCAAAAGACGTACTATCCTTCATGAGGGAAGGAGGACGCCATTCGATACAAAAGATCTGCTCAGGTAGCAGTGTCGTTGCCTCTCTGGGTCTGTACAAGAGGAAAAAAACAACGAAGCAGAAGAAAGCTCCCAAATCTGCGAGTGTGTAGTAAACATCTAAAGCTTGTCCTGGCGCTGAAATCGAGTGGAATTGGGGAAGTTGGAGTACCACAAGGTTCCACTGTAAACGAAGATCCACTTCCTTTCGCCACTACGAAGGTTTCTCTGCGCTACAAATATTGAACAAGCAAATCCTATCAATCCCTAGAACCCACTTTGAACAACGAAGCAACAAAAGTCATCCTTTCCCACAAAAAAATACCCAAAATATCCTTAAAACCAAACGTACCTTCTTTTGATTCAACAGTTCCGTCCTGTTCGACGAGGGGATTCTCAGCTGAATGGACCATGATTGATGTTTTTCTCTTCTTCCTAAGCAACGCTTCTTCCTTCACAATCGAACCTAAAAAAAAGGAAACAAGATTCAATTAGACACCACCTTCGATACGCAGAAAGATCTGTCACGTCAATTCCATCCAATTACCGGGCGAATAATGATTAAATGCTTTCTGGTGGCCTACCCCCTGGCTGTCGTCGAAGGGACTACACAACGACAGCTCGCTCACCAATTGAGAGCAATTCCGCGAAATCTATTCATTGACTGATTTAATTATCCGCTGAACAGAGACAATTGGAAATGACCACCGCCACCGCTGAGCAGCGACGATGAACCTTTCTCCAAGCGCGATGTGAATGGACTTTCATTGGATTGCCAGTGGCTACGGAGCAACGAAATGCCATCACTGCTGCGGTCGCACTGGCGTTTTGAAAGTAACGATGATTAATGAATAAAATGGATTGATGTCTACTGAGCAGAATTTAGATTGATTGCCAGCACTTGGCGATGGGCAGAGCTCCGCATCGATGGGAGTGGGTCCATTTGGGCGGAGGCCATTTAGGGCAATGAAAGGAGAAAGGATCGGTAAGAGAAGATCAATGCGAGGGGGGGCTTCACTTTCAATTTGAACGGAGCAAAAGATGGTGGGTGTCGGTGATGGAATTCAATTCAAAGCAGAAGTCGGCAAAGCAGTGCAACTCTCCCCCGCAGAGTCACAAAACAAACAGAAGCGTTATCCACCACCCCACTCCAGAAGTAGAGCGTAATCCAATTATCAACTCAATCCTCTTAACCAAATCCAGCGACGACGCCGTCGCAAGATGATTAATTTCACATCAAATTAGCCTCACCACCTACGGTGGAGAAGTCTACAACAACAAGCCGTCATCGTTGAAATGCACAAACAGTGTCTGTGACCCATATCGGGCCCCCTACGCAGACGCGCAGACTCGCTCGCGGGGCTTGTCGCCAAACCCACACGCAGCACCGAAAAACCGTTCGCATTCGAAAACAAGATCCACTCGACAGATCGCGTTCCACAAAACACAACCCACTCGCGAATCCACTTCGACCGGTTCTGGAAACAAAAAGAAGAAACATCTGTTTTTTGTTTACCCCCTTCGAGGTGTACGACTCGCACACACAGCCGGTCAAATGAGGGGAGACAGAGGCAATTTCCAGCGCGAATCGGTGGGAAGAGTGCACCACTCCACACTCGACTGGGCTGTGGGCGAGCCGGCGCTGGTTGCCACTTAATTGGAGTTTCTTTTCCCTGGAATCCAATTAGAATTACAATTAAACTGCCATTGTGTGCGTCCCCTCTTCCTGCTCCACGGGCGCGCACACATTACTCCAATTCCTTGTTTGTTGCGCTGCGCGTTCCCCCTCCTGCGCGGCTTTTGTCGCGGTTACACGACGCTCTTTGTCTGGACTCGTTCTCAAGTGATATGTGGGCAAAGCCGGTGAGGGGGGGAGGGAGAGACAATCACAGGGTGATTGACAAATTGGACATCGAAGGAGGGTCATGACGACGGCTTGACAAATCCGTGCATTGAGTGGTGGTCTCAGAGGGAAAGGGGGGAGCATGACTTTTTCGTCGTGTCGTCGTAGTGAATTTTTGAACGGTCTGTGGAGACATTTCTTCGTGCTCCCTTATGGAACCCCTCGACCAAACTGAGGTTGCCGAGCGGATTAAGGTCAAAAATTAAGGAAGACAACCGGACGACTCAAGGAAGGAGCTGAAAATTTGACCGAGAATCCGTGGGAAGAGCTGAATGTGGCCCCTGATCGTTCGGGAGCGAACTACGACGACAAGCAGCCTGATACAAAATGCGTCCACCAGAGCGAGTAAAGGGAAACTATAAATGATCAAGCTAAACGAGTCTTCATCGTGCTCAGACACTCATCTCGAAGTGAAAGCAGAGTGACATGCACATACAATGGACTTGGCACCTGAATTGTTGATTTAATTGTTCTACCTTACCGACCTTACCTAGGTGCTGGAAGTTTCAAAAGCGATGGATGTTGGTGAAGAAGGAACGAGGATCAGAAGAGCATCAGCCCGAGACGAGGATCAGTCTGAGACGGGGATCAGTCCGAGACGAGGATCAGTCCGAGACGAGAATCAGTCCGAGACGAGAATCAGTCCGAGACGAGGATCAGTCCGAGACGAGGATCAGTCCGAGACGAGGATCAGTCCGAGACGAGAATCAGTCCGAGACGAGAATCAGTCCGAGACGAGGATCAGTCCGAGACGAGGATCAGTCCGAGACGAGGATCAGTCTGAGACGAGGATCAGTCCGAGACGAGGATCAGTCCGAGACGAGGATCAGTCCGAGACGAGAATCAGTCTGAGACGAGGATCAGTCCGAGACGGGGATCAGTCCGAGACGAAGATCAGTCCGGGACGAGGATCAATTCGACCCGAGGCCCAGTTCGACCATTGTCAAGTACGACGATCACTGGAGACGGCCGTGGGCACTTTGAATGTCGTCAACGCTCTCGATCATGCACAAACGATCTGAAAGGCGATCATCAGCAATTTTTAAAGACAATCGAGAAGACGGGGCTCTGTCTATCAGTTTGTCGTTCTAACTTGTGACTGTGATCAACGGACTCTAGGCTCCATCCAGAGACTAAATGTCAGTCACAGAATCTTAAGTTACTACGCTAGAGGGGGGATTGAAACACGAACCCACAAGTTCCCATCCACTCCCACGCCACTCACAAAAAGCGAAACAATTTAAATTGCATTTACAAACAAGACAAGAATCAAATAAAAAGGTCAGACGCGATCGTTGACTTCTTGGACACCATCAGACACAATCCTCCATCAGTCAGTCCAGTCAGAAGAGTGTCGTCTCCACATCGCACTTTCATGAAAAGCTGCAACCGATCGGTGTGTTCTTCTCCCCCACTTCGTTCTTCTGCTGGCTAGTGCCCAAGCTGCCTGGCTCACTGGAAAAATTTTCTCCCAAGCGAATGGAAAATGCGACGAAGAAGCAAGAAACTACGCAGCAGCAACCCACAAACAAGGGAGGGCAGCCGCTCTTTGTTCGCCAACAAGGACAACCACAAAACCGGTTTGATCTTCGTGAAAATTCAACACCAAACCAAAACCCCTGGCCCTACGCATCGCACTTACCTCGGATTCGAGCAGAAATCCCGTTTGGCAATCCAAAAGAACACAACAATCGCACTTGAAGCACTGAACTGAAACGGTCACTTTTTTTGTTTGGAACACTCGTATTTTCTTTCAGAATTAATTCTTTTGTGGAAACTCTTCTTTCGGGGAAAACTGAGATGTGCAAGTAAAGCAAGCGCAGGCGCTTCCAAAAGACAGTTCGAACTAACTGCAGGAACACTTCGAGTGTAAATAAGTGTGGATCGTAGCGGACGATCGTTTTATGGAATCGAAGCGGCTGCAAATTGTTTTGCTTTTGATTTCGAATTTCCAAAGAGAAGCACCGTTTGCTGGAATTGAATGGTTGTGGTTGTGGTTCTCTTTGACGGAGAGAGAGAGTTGCTATGGGGAAGCGATGACGATCAGTGTTGTCGTGGGGCAGTGGAATGTGATGTGGAAACGGAGGAGGTGGTGTGATCTGCCGGAGGAACAGTGTTGTGAGTGTTAAATTGTGTATAGGGAGAGTGGTCTACGTCTTTGAAAAGGTGGGCTGATAGGTGGGTTGTTCTGAGAGAGGGGTTTGGACCCACTTGTCCTTTTCGAGAGAAGGATTCTGTGTTCCAGTCGCCTGCCTTGCCTACGAATTACCTAGTGTAAGAGCAGCTAACTTCGCTTGACGATAAAAGCAGGAGTAGGAACAATGAACTTTGTGGAATGCGTCTAGGATCCAACGGCACAAGAATATCACTTCCTATCTCCGAACGTCTGGTATAACTAGGGCTGGGCATTTACCCGGTACATACCTCGTTTTAAATACCCACTCTATGCGTAAGAACCCAACTCACATTGCTCGATATAACGCATTCGCGGACGTCCACTTTTAAGAAGACGAAGCCGTACAATCCACACTCCCACATACCATCCACTCCACTCATCGACGACATCACGGCAACACGCTCGCCGCGATCGCAATCTGCCCCTCTTAAGAGAGAGAGAGAGAGATTCAGAGGCAAGTCATCATCATCCCCTCAGACCACCCGAAAATTCGCGATGACATCAAAGCCGCCAAATGTCACGGCCCACATGGTGACCGTTGAAATTCAAAAATTCACCAGACACAAGTTCCAAGCGAAAACAAAAAAAACCATCGACATCATGCTGATGTCACTGCTTCATGAATGTGCTCCAGAGACATCAGCTCCGGGCGGGCATCCATCAAGATTGGTGTCACCAGTCAGCCGGATCTCGTCTCGTTGACGCACTTTTACGCACCTGATGCAGGCGAAAGCCAGTTGTTGCCTTGGCTATGCAACGCGCCTACAATCAGTATCGCGTGTGCTACTGGTTGTCCGCACATGCACACGCACTCCGAAGAAAGTGCCGATGGGTGGGAACGAGGAAGACAACGAGACGAACGAGGGAACAAGATTCAATTAAACGATTAAAGCCTCAGTGTCTGTCCATCATGCAAATAGCGACATCCGATGGGGTAAACAACGAATTGACTCAACTCCAGCGGTGAGCAGAGCGAGTACTTTGCACTGAAGACCCACAAGCTGACCCCGGCATCGATTAGAGAGGCGAGCAGATTACGCTTCGTTGTTTGCTTTCGTTCTTCTTCCATTTTTCGACATCGGCTTTGTCTAGGTGCGACCGCGACGTTCGCCCTGTGGTCTGAGCGAAAGTGACGATGGCTGGCTTGGTTCATTTGGCGCGTAGGTCAAGCCAAGTGATTCACGGCGGTGATGTCAGTGGGAGTTGCTTCTGCAGCGAGTGAGGATGAATTTGGGGGATTTTTTGCACATTTTTCGTGTTCCGTGTGCTGTTGGATGGGATGTCAGAGCCCAAGCCAGAGCCAGAGCCAGAGCCAGAGCCAGAGCCAGAGCCAGAGCCAGAGCCAGAGCCAGAGCCAGAGCCAGAGCCAGAGCCAAAGCCTGAGACTGAGACTGAGACTGAGACTGAGACTGAGACTGAGACTGAGACTGAGACTGAGACTGAGACTGAGACTGAGACTGAGACTGAGACTGAGACTGAGACTGAGACTGAGACTGAGACTGAGACTGAGACTGAGACTGAGACTGAGACTGAGACTGAGACTGAGACTGAGACTGAGACTGAGACTGAGACTGAGACTGAGACTGAGACTGAGACTGAGACTGAGACTGAGACTGAGACTGAGACTGAGACTGAGACTGAGACTGAGACTGAGACTGAGACTGAGACTGAGACTGAGACTGAGACTGAGACTGAGACTGAGACTGAGACTGAGACTGAGACTGAGACTGAGACTGAGACTGAGACTGAGACTGAGACTGAGACTGAGACTGAGACTGAGACTGAGACTGAGACTGAGACTGAGACTGAGACTGAGACTGAGACTGAGACTGAGACTGAGACTGAGACTGAGACTGAGACTGAGACTGAGACTGAGACTGAGACTGAGACTGAGACTGAGACTGAGACTGAGACTGAGACTGAGACTGAGACTGAGACTGAGACTGAGACTGAGACTGAGACTGAGACTGAGACTGAGACTGAGACTGAGACTGAGACTGAGACTGAGACTGAGACTGAGACTGAGACTGAGACTGAGACTGAGACTGAGACTGAGACTGAGACTGAGACTGAGACTGAGACTGAGACTGAGACTGAGACTGAGACTGAGACTGAGACTGAGACTGAGACTGAGACTGAGACTGAGACTGAGACTGAGACTGAGACTGAGACTGAGACTGAGACTGAGACTGAGACTGAGACTGAGACTGAGACTGAGACTGAGACTGAGACTGAGACTGAGACTGAGACTGAGACTGAGACTGAGACTGAGACTGAGACTGAGACTGAGACTGAGACTGAGACTGAGACTGAGACTGAGACTGAGACTGAGACTGAGACTGAGACTGAGACTGAGACTGAGACTGAGACTGAGACTGAGACTGAGACTGAGACTGAGACTGAGACTGAGACTGAGACTGAGACTGAGACTGAGACTGAGACTGAGACTGAGACTGAGACTGAGACTGAGACTGAGACTGAGACTGAGACTGAGACTGAGACTGAGACTGAGACTGAGACTGAGACTGAGACTGAGACTGAGACTGAGACTGAGACTGAGACTGAGACTGAGACTGAGACTGAGACTGAGACTGAGACTGAGACTGAGACTGAGACTGAGACTGAGACTGAGACTGAGACTGAGACTGAGACTGAGACTGAGACTGAGACTGAGACTGAGACTGAGACTGAGACTGAGACTGAGACTGAGACTGAGACAGAGACTGAGACTGAGACTGAGACTGAGACTGAGACTGAGACTGAGACTGAGACTGAGACTGAGACTGAGACTGAGACTGAGACTGAGACTGAGACTGAGACTGAGACTGAGACTGAGACTGAGACTGAGACTGAGACTGAGACTGAGACTGAGACTGAGACTGAGACTGAGACTGAGACTGAGACTGAGACTGCGACAGGGAGTGCTGTCGATCGGTGGCGTAGATCAGGTTCTCTGTTTGATTTGCTGGCGAGCCCGCCAGCTTAGGCGCGAACTAGAGTACATACCGGGCCAGCGTCGGGCGTGGTAATGTGCAACAAAGTAGTAATGCACTGCATTCCATTTCATTTGCGAGGGGCACACAGCGACCTTCATGAGTCTAATTAAATTTGTCTCATCCCAGGCGCATTTGGTAGCGGCTTTCGACAGAGTCTGTCGGACATGACCCAACGACTGCATCAGCTAATCGCCGCTTCGGAACGCAGGGACGGCGAGCTCACGGGCATACATTGAACTGCTGCGGGAGTAGTCGACCCAGACCGCCACCATCTGTACGACCTTCAAAAGAAGCAGACAAACGGGGCAGTGACGGCGGAGACAGTGGGCAATGCGGCAACCCAAGCCCCGTCGTCGAAGACCAAGAACAGTCCGCAGAAAACCATGACGCTGGTTGAGAACGCCAAATCGATAGACGCTATTGACCACGAAGAGCGCTAGGTGGTCGAGAAGCTGAAGAACCGTGTGCTGACTGACACCCGTCTGGGGGAACTCAGCTCGATTGCCAGGCCGAAGGAAACCGCACGCCGAGATGATCAGTCTCAAGCAGAACAACGAGCGACCCCCGACATCTTCCATCATCGTCTAAAGTAGATTGACATCCAGGGTGTTGTTGTTTCCACCCCTTATAGCTCAATTGTCTTCCCTTGTACTTTTCTATTCCCTGGAAAACTGGGTCGTAACTCAAACTCAGCTCACTGTACAGTTTTTGCTCACTGTCCACGCAGCAAACCTTCCCAGACTGAGGCAGAGCCAGCGATTCGGCGTTCAAGAGGGAGCTAGGAATACCGAGACAAGCTCTCCTCCAAGGTAGACTCCAAGAAACAGAATGCGTACATGTTCTAAAGCATCCTTCCACCTGTCTGGACACACCCTCCCTTAGACAAGACACCACCTTCCCCTCCCCAATCACAAAAGGGATTCAGTTTTTGTGATAAGTTAATAAATAAAACACAATCCTCGGCGCAAGGGGTCCCGCTGCTTCGGCCCGCTTCTGCGACACGGCACACTCACTCCTCCACCCCAACCGAACCCCACCACTGCCGTGTAATACATCTCGTCGCATTTAATGCGGCTCTTAAAGCTGTATCCTCCGACATGGTCCCCGTTGATCCTTATTTGTGAGTTCCTTTCTTTCTTTCCGTGCATCCGTTTTTTGTGTTACCAAGGCATTCACGTTGTGCTCGGGCCGCTGTTGCTCCCCGGCTCGCCCGGGGACGGTCGCAGTGTGTGCCGGTTGCTGATGGTCTCGTATAACAAAATTCAGGACACGATTCCTTAAGGGAATGTCGTAAAAGACGATCTAATAGTCTTTCCTGTTTTCTTGGTCTCTCCCCGCCCCCCAGGAGGGGAGACTGCCACCGTTCCACATATGAATTGACTGACAAACACACACACACACACACACAGGGCCAGCCACGGAGTAAGAAAAGTAAATAAAAATAAAAGGAGAGCCAGAAACGAGCCAAGTGGAAGTGGAAAATAAAATTCAACACTCATCAGGAGCACAAGCCCCAACAAACAAGGGCTCGTCCCACACCGGTACCGTGGTGTCGCCAGTGTCTTCTTCCGACGACGCAACAACGCGAACTTTTGCAATCAGTCCCCGGCGGGGCGGGGGACCAGAAGCTTCGTAAACATTTGCGGGTTACACCCGGAGCTGCATAGCCTGTCTGATACCTGTTTATGGGATTTAAATGCGAGGGAGAGGACACAGTCGACACGGGCGGGCTGTTTGTTGTTTTCCTGGGGGGTTGTCCTATTCCCCCGTGGCCTCTGAGTACATTTGGATCTCATTTGACGAGCGCACATCACGTACGGAGGCTTAAGAGGGTACAAAGGCGACTGTGGGTGGCATGAAATGTCCTGTTGATGAGGGGGAGGACCGGGGAATGTGCATTTCGACACGTGACAGATGGTCAATGAGAGTGGCACACAATGTGACGGGGCTTCGCGGGCTGACAAGTGTCAGGCGAACTACCTTACCGTCCATCGATTCAAACAAAGGTTGCTTGGAATCCAGGGCAGTGTTGTGTGTCACTAGGCATGGCAATGGTCTGCTCCTCGCCACCCACCCCTCCACAACGACACTCTCGCACTATTTCTGGACAGAATCGCATTACAGTTGCTCAAGACAAAGCGATGACGCACTCCGTGCGTGCACTCCACACGCTCACTCACTCCACCCCCATCCACGCCGTAACACCATCCACATGACTGCCCACCAAGCAGCGGCGACGTGACTCACTCGCTGATCGCACCAATTGCGGCCGGAGTCATTGCACAAATCACTTCTGTGCTTCCTGACTGGCAGTGCAACAACCTTTAGCCATGAGCGTGGCTGCACCACACACGGCGCCGCCGATGATCTGGGTGACTTCCAGAAATGGTCACGACAGGTTGCGCACTTGACACTCCTTTGTGCTTTGTGCGAACAGACGCGTCACCCGTCCCCCGTCCTTTGTTCCGTGAATCACATCATGGAACAATGGCAAGGTGTCCTCGATGCGACCAAGGATTCACGAACACATTTTTTCACTTCCCACACGATTGGCAACACCTCTTGTGGAATGTGGATCAATCACGATGCATCCCACGAGCTGTCAAACTTCAAAAAAATGAAAAATATTCTCGTTTGTGCCTGTTTATGTTTTGAATTGGTTGTCGCGTTAAAATGTCTCGTCTTAAGATAAAAATTGATTTGTCCGACTTTTTCGTGGACAAGCGCCGTCTGGCGTACGTGATGACGAATAAGAAGTGGGCGCATGTCGCCGACCTGGAGGAGCACGTCGAGAACATGTTCGAGGTGCCGAAGATGCACTTCACCACAGACGAGGGGATCTTCCTGCCCTCGAGGGAGTCCATCGAGGTTCTCGCCGATTGCAGCTTTCTCAAGTGAGTGTCCACATTGGGCTTGATTTCGATTGAGTGACTAGGTCTCTTGTCACAGGGCATTTATGGCGCAGGAGTTTAAGGAGAAGAGGACCTTTCAACACGAACCCGGCGCTGAAGAGAATCCGGACGCGAAGGCCGGCGACAAGCGCAAGCTCAATGGGAATGGCTCCATATCAAGCTCCACGCCCAACGGACCGGCTAAGAAGAAGCGCAGGACCTCAGAGGAAATGACTGCCAAGGCGCTGAAGATGAGTCCGGATTTTGAGAAGACCAACACCAGCTTAGTCCCGGTGACGAGCACAAAGAGCGACAAATCGTCCCCGGACTTGTCTCAGTCGGTGGACACACAGGAGGAGACTGTGAAGGCTCGCAAGCGGAAGCGTCTGCGCAAGAAGGGCCAGACCGGTGGCCAGGACCCGGAGAAGTCAACCCGGCTCTCCTGCGGTAAGCTTGAAGAGGAGGAGGTTGGTTGTTGTCTACGACTTCTCTGTCGTTTCAGTGCCCGTGCCCATCTCGTCGTCAACTCTGCGACTGTCAAAGTCGATGAGCACACCGAACGGCAAGCACGTGCACTTCGACGAGGATGCGACGCTTGTTCAGGAGAACGCAGAGACCGCACGCCGCAACGTGGTCTACCGATGTCGGCTCGCCGAAGAGGACCCCGTGCAGCCGAGGGAAATTGCCGCGAAGGGGAAGCCCAAGATTGAGATTCATGAGAACATTCTGCTGACCGAGGGGAAGCTCGTGGACAGTTCGTACGACTGCGAGAACTTAAGTGTGATCGAGATCGAAGACAGTTTCCTCAAGGCGCCTGACGCACAGGAGAAGCGTAAGTTGACCTCGAAGACCTGACGCAGACTGACAGCTCTCTTCCACAGCCACCGTAGAAGTTGCCACAGTTGACCAGGTCCTGCCGGTGTCTGAGCCTCTTGTCGGCCTGCCCAAGCCAGGCGACGTCATCCTCTTCAAGGTAAGACTCTGAACCACGGCTTGCCTCTCAAGAGGAACCTCACAGATTTCCACCTCTTCCCAGATGTTCCGGCTGTCGGGGGAGAACGCCTCCGGCATGACGGAATTCATATGCGCCCGCTGCGAGGACGTGGACTCCGAGAAGAAGATGGTCAAGTGCACCATCTCAGGTAGGTGGCAGGTTGCTGTCGTCCCTCGGATGCCTTCTTACGTGCTCTCGTTGCAGATGGACTCGATCAAATAGAGGAGAAGGGCAACTGCTTTGAGTACTTCCTGGATGAACTGATGGACGCCAGGATCTCACGAGCGACCTAGGCGCTCCAACTGATGTCGTTTACCTTAAATACCGTGTCACGCTTAACTTAACCTAAACTCAAACAAAACCCACATCATCTCTTGAACGTTTTTGGCTTTTATTGAACACACTACACGGACGCAGTCGAGAGCTGCTCCTCCAGCTTCTTGTGGTCCCAGAAGTTGTTCGCCTTCCGTCGCACCTCCTCGCCCTTGTCCGCGTCACCGCCACTGCGCAGGTAGCCGGGCGTGAACTCCCGGTACGCGATGCACACCCGACGCTCCTCGACGTCCTCCCGCAGCACGGAATGCTCCATCTGGTACCGCGGCGGTCCGTACAGGACGATCAGCGACAAGCTAAAACAAAGACCACACCTTAGCATCCGCGACTCCACGGCACCGCAACTTACTTTGGCATCGGAATGCGGATCACTGTTCGGGCGAACCGCTGCAGGTCCTCTTTGGTCATCAGATCACATATCAAACTCCCCCGGTAGCCGCTCACCAAGTCGCAGTTGTACTTCCTCTCGTCCTGCGGCTCGTACGGCGACAGGGTCAGCACCGAGTCGCCCAGGCAGTTCACGGTCACAACCCTCTCGCCCCAGACCCAGCAGTCGTCGATGTGCGGATCGATGGACGCCCCCTTGTCGGGGTTGTACTCCAGCGTGCACTGCTCGATGGTCTGGAACCCGCTCAGCAGCGGCACGCCCTCGAATCGCTCCTGAATGAACCGTGTGAACGCCGGGAACCCATTGAAGTCGCCATTTTGGATCTTTTTCTTTTTGAAATTCGTCTTTGGGCCGAAGTTCTGTTTCCTACGACCGCTCTGCGAGCCCTGCCAGGGGATCTCGTCCAGATTCCGCATCACATCTCGGCCCTCGCGGGCCGTCAGGAAGCTGGGCATCACGAGCACTCCGGGAAAGTCGACTCCCTCCGCCGCCGCATGGCTGGGGTGCTCCGAACAGACCTGCTTCACATCCCATCCGGGATAGATTTTGTTGCACTCCGGGCAGAAGACAAAGGAAGCGCATTCCTGCAGTTGTGGGCTTGGTTAGTTTGGGGCGATTTTTTGTGTGGAAGGAGCGTACCTTGAATTTTTGGTAGTACGACGGTTTGTCGATATTGAACTGGGCTTCGCACAGGAGGCACGTTCGACAGCCCTTGCAGCC
Source organism: Eristalis arbustorum (assembly GCA_916610145.1). NCBI lineage: Eukaryota > Metazoa > Arthropoda > Insecta > Diptera > Syrphidae > Eristalis > Eristalis arbustorum. The sequence goes on from OU744319.1 coordinate 68,673,428, forward strand.
GCAGGGACGAACTGTGTTCATTTTCTTTTTCCGGACCAAACTAAGAAAACAATCAGAATTGGGAATTTGTTGCGTTTACTACTGGCTGACACATGATAATTGTCAAGTGTCAAGCTGGGGCGCTGGTAAGGCAGGCTGTGGAATGTGCACAACATGATGAAATTACATTGTTTTTCCACCCACGACTAGATGGCAGCACACGCCGCTAGGAGGTGGTATCTACTGTTCCACATCAACGCATCTGACATTTACAAGTGTCTCTCTGCTCAATACAAGCTGTGACATCTGTCATCATTGTTCATTCTAAAAACCTAGAGGGGACGAGGAAAACGAAGAAAATTTTCATCTCTCTCTCTGTCCGGGTCATGGATACGTGGAACTTTCACAGATAATCAGAGAATTTCGTAAATATTTCGGCTGTGCAACATAAATTAACATCGAAATTCAAGTGTCGCGATGGCTCCTACTCGTCGACCCAGCGATGGACTGCTGGCTCGTGTCAATTTCCCACTCTATGCCGTCGAAATGCTGACCAGTCGTCATGTTTTGGTCGCCGGCGGTGGGGGATCCAGCAAAACTGGTGTCGCCAATGGATTTGTGAGTGCAATCAGTGATTTCTTTCAAAATCAAAGTTCTCATGTGAAAATTCGCAGGAAATCTACGAGATCTATCACAACGGGCAGCACTTCGTGGCCGAAGAGGTTGTCCGCCACGAGACCGGAGCGAACGTCGTCATGAACTTCGCCGTGAAGAACGGCGAGCGAAGGTCGTACCTGCTGGCCGGTCAGGAGTCCCACTGTCAGATGTATCTGGTCAACCCGAGGATCGTCATTGAGGGCGAGGGTGAGTCCGGCGAGGCCAAGAAGCGACCTGTAGAGCGACCAAATGAGAACGGCGTCCGAAGACGCGGACACGGCCAGCCGTCGGGCGTGGAGGATATACCAAATGGACGAGCCGCAGGCGATGCGGACTACGCGACTCGAAAGCGTATTCGTTTCGACATCAAGGCCGCGGACTCGGTGCAGACCGACTTCCTCAGCGCCGAACCGCTGCAGCGGGTCGTGCGGATATCGCCCAGCGGCAGCCTGATGGCCACCGGGGGCACTGATGGCCACCTGCGGGTGTGGACCTTCCCCCAGATGGTCAAACGAAGCGACATTACGTGAGTATTTGACCAGTGTGACCTGAGATAGTGAATAATTCGTCTTTCCAGCGCTCACACAAAGGAGATTGACGACATCGACTTCAGTCCCGACAGCAAGTACATCGTGACAATCTCGAAGGACGGCCAGGGCAACGTCTGGGACACGCACAAGGGCAGTCTGCATCACAAGCTCGAATGGAACACGCCCGAGGGATCGAAGTACCTCTACAAGCGGTGCCGCTACGGCACCATCGAAGCGAATCGTGACAAATACCGCCTCTTCACCATCACCAACCCGCTGGGAAAGGTCGGCAAGCAACGCGGCTACCTCCAACAGTGGAACTGTGACGACGGTCAACTGAAGGCGGCCGTCGGCATTGCCGAGAGTCTCGCCTCATTGGCGGTGCGCGACGACGGACGGTTCGTCGCCGTCGGAACAATGTTCTCGGGCAGTGTTTCCATTTACATTGCATTTAGTTTACAGGTAAGGCTGGCAATTGCCTCCTCCCTCTCTCCCTGCCTCACGGATGTTCCTCTCTCGTTTCAGCGTGTCCTTCACATTCCTAATGCTCATTCGATGTTCGTAACCGGTCTGGAGTTTCTACCGATCACCAATCTGCAGGGACCACCAATCTCAAGTGATACCGAGGCGGCTGTCCTGTCGATTTCTGTTGACAACAAGGTCTGCATACACAGCTTGCAGTACAGACGTGAGTACAGACACCGAGCACCTTGTGTCGTCCCACTTACTGAATGCGTCTCCCTTCCGTTCGTTCTCTCTTTCCAGATACCGTGCCCTTCTGGGTGGCTATCATCGCGATAATTCTCGCGATTGTCGGCTCGTTCGTCGTGTGCTCGTACATCGGCCTCTAAACCAAACCTTCTCTGCACCACGTTTCTCCTTTTCTCCGTCTCCCCGCCGTTTGGATGGTCTTCGCCGCGAAAAGAAAACAACCACCACACTTGTCAAACGTCGCCAATAAACGCAAAAATCTTCACCGACTCTAGTTTCTCTTGTGGACTCTCGGTGGAGGTCTCCTCCTTCCCCCTCACCCCTCCCAGCTTAACCAGACCATTGTTTGTAAATAATTTGCGACCACCGCCACCGCCAGGCCGTCGGGTGGGTTAATTTTGTTTAGAATTTAATTGAGCGTCGATGACCCTGTTGTCACGGGTTCGCGTGCACTCGCTTCGATTCGGTCGGCCGTGTAGCGTGTAAACAGTGGCATGCGAGGGAATACAGCTTACGTAAGGTTGGCCTTATCTCGGAACACAGTTTAGTTAAGCGATCTTCTGTGTGGGGCACTCGTTGTGTTTGGATTGCGAATTAGCTCTTGTTCGTATTTTTACGCGTCTCTTTAGTTCAGGTTTTGTGTAGAGAATGTTCTTAAATAAAGTTGGCAGCAACACCGAATTGCTGGAAATATGAAGTGACGGTGAGTTTGATTGCTGATGGAAGGGAGCTGCTTGTTTCACTCTGCAAGAAGCTGTGGCGGTTATCATTAAGTCTGCACAGAATCCAAGAAGTCCCCGCCGAGATCTGCAAATCGCCAATTCCAAGCCACGACACAGCCGACATCTGATTGCCCTTGGGACGCAGCAGTAAAGGAAGCCTTCATGTCGCACAAGGAAGGAGAAGGACTGCGTGGAACTTACTTATCAGGCACACGAACCATGAAGGGTCTGAGCCTGAGCAATTGCTGCCTTCCATCGGTGACGGTCCTGGGCACGCTGCGTCCAGTCATCAAGGCCAAGCTGTCTCTTACATCCGCGATGACTTGGTTTTTATACCGGAGGTTCCGTGTTTCTCTCCTCGAACTAGGAGGCTCGGATTCGAAGAGCCTCCTTGCTGGAACGTTTTTGTCCATTCGCTCGATGTGACCGAGCCAGTGTAGTTGACGGCCTTCCGGACTACATCCACATCCTTGTACAGCGTGGAACAAGTGCGCGGAATTTGAGACAACAAGCAAGAGACCGGACTACCTGAAGGGACTTGTTGATTGAGACTCAAGCCAACGTAGGACTGTAGCCTGACACGAAGCAGCATTGGCCGTCGTCTAGAAACGCGAAGTTTGACGAAGACGCTTCATTTTGACAACAAAACGGAGGAGGCGTCACAAATGGTCTTGTTGTCAAACGAAGCGTCGTTCGCATCGCCCTCCTTGACAACGGCCAGTATTGCAGTTCTACGCACACTTCAGCCGCAAATCTGTTGTGCGATTCTTCGGGAAGAGATGTCGATGTCAACAGATCATTGAAGATGTGCCAGCTTCACACAGTGATGCATCTTCAGCACTTCTCGTGTCAGCACTTCTCGTGCGATGCTCCGAACGAAGTTCAATACGATGATGCTGGATGCTGACATCGCGACTCATGACCGTAAGCAAATCGGACTGCTTCATCCGCAATGACCACCACAAGCACTGTAGCCATGTGGATGCATAGCAAGTCAATAAGCGCTTACAGCCGTCGCTCAGTCCAGTCGCCCAGTCTCTTGCTAGTTGCTACAAAATCCACACACTGGCTCCATGCAGTCCCTGTCCACTGCGAGCTGAGAAAAGTTGCCCAGAAGACACATCGAATTGCAACCGGGGTTGTCAAGAACGGTGCGTCGATAGGGAATCCAATGAGACAGCTGAGCATGTCATGTTTATGTCTGCGTCGTCTGATACATCAGTCCATGCCGCAGAGACGCCAGCACTTCCTCTAACCAGCTTTGTAATTGAAACGGAGTGACTGTTTAGCAGAAGCGCTGCACAGACAGCGTCACAAGTAGCAGCGCATAACTCGAGAACACAGACACCAGGAGTTCCTCCCTCTACCCCGAGCTGTGTAGCTGTCACCTAGTGGCGCCACAGTCCACCAGAGACAGAAGGGACAAGACATCAAGAGACAAGTTGCCTAGCCTAACCTATAGTCTTAGTTTCATTTAATCCTTCATTTTGTGAATCGATTCAATAAACGACTAGAACTAAATTAAAACCAGAGCATTTTTCTGGCAGTCAACCCTCTTGTCAAAATGCATGCACACAGGTGCCTCTTGGGGATCGGAAATACAAGGTAAGCCAGCCAAGGTAAGTATGTGCGACATTTTCAGCTTGAAGCACGACTAAACTAAAACGACTAACAATACCACACCCCATTTCGCTCCAGCCCACCACTCATCCATCAAGCCTCCAACTACCGCCGCCCCGACCAAATCTTCACTCGTTTAGACACAGCTGCAGATATTCCACAAGCAAGCTCGAACGGATGGCTGGGTGCTGTGGGAATCCGGTAGGCACTGACTGGCGTCAACCTGGCGATGCCCAGTGTTGCAACTTTTCCTACACACCAATTGTGCTTATTTTACCTCCAAGTGGTAGCCATCGGGTACTGGTTGTAGTTCACCCGAGCTCAACCTGCCAACAGTCCGGGGTGGCCCTGGGCCTCAACCAATGCCGCTCCAGACGGCGCGATCTTTCGGCAGCTGCCTCCACCTGCCCACACCAAGTTGGTTGAGGTCCTTTTCCACTTGTGTGCGCCATCTCGCGCGAGGACGTCCTCTGTTGCGCTGTCCCAATGGCTTGGTCTCGAAGACTCTCTCTCGTCTAGGTCATCCATGACAAAAATCGTTGCAGACCCCTTTGGCTGAAAATTGGGACACCGGCTGGTTTTTCTACATTTCTGGTGACCTGGTGTTTTGCTGGGATTTAGCATGAAAATTGCATAATTTTTTGGACAACGTCCCGCTCTCGTGCGCTTCATCTGGCGGCCTTGGTGCTCGCTTTCCATACCGCTCCAAAGATCACTGCATCCATTGAACCACTACCGCCCTCGAACCGCTTCACACATCGCTCTCGGTTCCATGTACCGCCTTCTGTACCACCACCCATCGAACAACAGCGCCCCGGTCACTATACCATCGCAGGTGCTATACCGTGTCATCGCCCTAAAAACCGCCAGCGTCCACCCAACTCCACCCACCAAAGCAGAACAAAATTCAAATTTTCGATCAAAAATCGCCTGAAACACCAGGTCACCAGAAATACTGAAAAAGCAGCAGGTATCTCAAATTTACGCCAGGACGATATGCAACGATTTTTGGCCCAGGAGTGATTGTGCCATTCACCACAAAAATCATTGCATACCCACTGGCTGTAAATTTGTTGGGATTGGTATGAAAATCGGAATTTTTTTTGGACGATGCCTTTGGTGGTAGGTACCAAGTGGATTTGGAGGGTTGTGTCTCAAGGCTGCAAAAAGTGGAAGATTTGTGATCCCGACAAGGACTGTTGGATTGCGTGTTTCTTTTTTTGTTCTTTTGGGCTGACTTGTTTTGAAGACGACTGGGATCTGTCGGCTAGAGCAGTGTGGCTACGTTTCATGTGTGAATGGGTTGAAGGGTCAACATGTTCTTTCTAAGGAGATGAGAGACTTAAGCTACGTTTCAAAGAGCAAGTCATCGCAGACGTAAGGCAACTTGGTCTTGATGAATGGAAGCAGGGTACCAAGGACCATCACAGAGGGAGTTCCGGCTCTTCATGAGTTGCAGACCCAATAAGTAAGAAAGTGAGTAAGTAAGGAAGAAGACTATGGTTCTCAGACTACTTCTCAGACAAAGGCCTTTGTTGGCGAAAACCAATCTAAACGGTGTCAATGTTTACTAATTCACACTGGCACAAAAGCATTCGTGTCCCGTTGTGTGAAGTGCGTTTAAAGACGAATAGGGACAAACTACATTTTTCCCTACCTTCTACTGGTCACAGCCGGTCTTGGTTGAGGGCTTAAAAGACACGTCTAACTAAGAACTGCATGCTAACTATGTAAAAATAATAACAAGGGTGGCGCTACTGCCCGTACAGGTCCAGGGCCTAGCGTCAGCAACCACTCGTGTTGTGCTTTTGTTCAATAACGAGTGGAGACAGTCTAATGCCAACTCCGAACGGCCAAGTTTGAGTCTAAGCAGAAGTATCCTTTGAGCCTTGTCAGCGACTGGCCGTGAGAATTATTTTGTCACAACAGGGAACGAGTAACACGTCGAGGCCCCAGTGCCTACAGGTCGATGGGTATGTAACCCACAACGCCACGGGCCGCCACATTCTAAATAAAGAGATTTCCAACAGGGACTTGACAGCTTTGAATTTAATTTGTGAACGCACTCTTTCACTAATCATTAAACCGTCACTGTTCAAGCTCAACATATTCATCATGCTAAAGTACACGAGCGAGCAACGTCTGCAAATTATAAAAATTCTATACCGAATTTCGGAGTCAGTGACTGTAACTATAAGAGCGTTAACTTCAATTTTCCATTTGCTGGGTTCGTCAATAAGGAAAATATGCGTTATTGGCGGTGTGAAACCACATGTGGCTCACAAAGCACCACCTTATCAACAAAAAATAAATGTTTTGTGCGATTGATGCCAAATAATGATCGCCACGTTACTGTGAATGGTCAGCGATCTAGCGCCATGATTACCTTTTAATTTGGCCCGATTTGGAGGTTTGGACGAGATGTGCTTTAAACAGGATGAGTGTACACAAGCCACACAGTACGCGTTCGATGGATTTATTGAAGAGTATGTATGGTGAGCGTGTTATCCCAAGAAATAGGCTAATTGATTGGCCGCAACGTTCGTGCGATTTAACGCCATATGTACGGCTACGTTTAGTCTATGCCAACAAGCCGACGACGTTGGAAGAGCTCAGAGTCAACAGAGAGTAGAGTCATGCCATCCCCCTTCGTGCTCTCGAGATGCCCAACCATCAATGGACGCACTAACTACCAGACGCAGGTAGTCCGAGTGCTGGTTCAGGTCCTGAAAAGATTTCCTCTGATCCTTGGCGAGCAAGTTCATCGGCGATCGCATTTCCAGCGATTCCTTGATGTTCTGGCACCCAGATGAATTTCAGTGAAATTTGACTGATATTGGAAGTGTCAGACTCTTCCACCTGTTCTTCGCAATATGTTATGTTGCCATTAGGAGCTTCTTGGAAATTCGACTCAGCCATTGGGAACAAGGTGACTTCTGTATGTGCTGCGTCCACAAGCTTACCAAAGCTTGACAACAGAGAAAAGGTCACCTTTTCCGACACTTCTTCCCAACTCCTTACTAATCAATGGTCGTTGTGTAGCGTCACATTTGAGGGCTCAAGGGAAGCGCTTTTCGTGCTGAATCTATCCCAGAAAAGCGCAACTAAAGTAATCGGGCCGTCTTCGAGATATGGGCGGTCTTCTAAAATGAGCCACCTCAGGTCACCTTTTCTACCATATATCTGCTGAAAGCCTATCTTCTGTCCTATTTGTCGTTGTGGCTTGGTTGAGGGCTTAAAAGACGCTTCCTGGACTGACGTGGCCAGCTGCTAAAGCGGCTCCTAGTAGCCTCCAACATTCTAATTCAGCCTCCACTCTAAATCACAGCCAGACGGTCCCTTTTGGACCTTTTGCACCTGCCCTGACGTCAGATCATTAAGTCGGCACAAAATCCCACAGGACCTCGCCAAAATGTGCAAAATTGGTCAAAATAAGCACTTCTTCTTCTTCTTTGTGTGGCGCTACAGTCCGGGGTGGACCTGGGCCTCAACCAACATGCCTCTCCAACTAGCGCGATCCCTGGCTAGCTGACTCCAGTTTCGCACACCAAGTTGGTTGAGGTCCTTCTCCACTTGGGTGCGCCACCTTAAGCGCGGGCGTCCTCTGTTGCGTTGCCCCACAGGTTCGGATTCGAAGAATAATAAGTACACCTATCGTTAAATTTCAAGCCACGGCAGGGCTTCATCCGACAGCTCAGCTTCTCCCCACTGCCTCGCCTAAAATTGCCAACGTCGACCCTCTCAACTTGGTGACATAATAAAAATCGTATCGGAAGTTGATCTACCTTCACAGCGCCACACCCCGCACACATCTCCCACTAGACCCGGGGAATCCCAAAAACGCGGAAACAATAGCGGCGTCTCGAGTTCAAGGGCACTTCCCCGAAGCCACCCTAGAACCTCGTCCGAAGTGTTTCTTCGAGTGTACACCACTCGACCGGTAATTGCCGGCTCCTCGGCTACTCATGTCACACTGGGAAACCTCTCAATTTTCGACGATAATCACTTGGCCGATAATTGGGCGGACAGCCACGACAGTTCAGGAAACACACACAGACGAAGAAAAAAACAAACAAGTCAAGCCAGCTTCGGTGGCAGATTGAGTCATGAATTTGAGAATAATTTCCATGTGATTAGCGGGCTCCGCGGCGCTTGCGCCTAGAGAATGGTGTCTCTTGAGCGCGCTCTCGCGCGGAGGCTTGCGGAGCTGTCGTGGAGGTCTGTTGACGAAAGGTGTCAGGCGGTGACGTATTTTTATTGAACGCCGGACAATGCCAGATGTGATTATGGATTCAAAACGTGGACAGGCACTTTGGATTGAGATTGGGTTCATTCACAGGTGGTCGGTGGAGGCTTTGGCGTGGAATAATGAGTGGTGCGGGTGTTTGAGATGTGGGGGTCGGGTGGTTGAATGCGAGGAGCTGGGGGAATTTAGGGAGCCGCGCTTGGTAGCTGGGCACTTAGGTGTGCTAGGGGAATTCTGGCATATGGCCACTCACGCGCTTTAATCGATCGAGGAGCGGGTGGGTAGCCATTGATTGTGGCGATATGAGAGGTCTGGTGAAGTGGAGGATGATAGGAGGGAGATTTTGGGGAACGATCTGACTATTTTGTAGGTTCAAGATCATTTTGGATCGTAGATCGATTGCGATCTAGGAAACATTGCGTGTTCTTTTTTGTCAGCGGCTGCTGGGGAAGTTCAAGAGGGCAGGCACTACTAGGGGTCCTGGAGCAGACGGGCGGCTGGTTCCGAATGTTCCTTAAGAGCTGGAGATATAACATCCCTAGCTTCATCCCATGAAGCCTTGAAGGAGAAAAAATAAACATTCACTGATCGAGTGAATTACTTGAGTCTCATTGTCGAACAGCAAACTAAAGTGGAGGCATGACACTTAGGAGCGCATCAGGAACGGATTGATTGCGCTTAATTCTTGCGGGCCGAAATGGAGAGTCCGGCCGAGAATAACACAGTCTAAACAGCAACAGTAAGACCAGGAGCAAGACCTGAGGATTATTAGTGAATTAGTATGCATCTGGATCAGAGGAGCACGCAGATCAACAACCACGGCCGCCCTCAGAATTTAGCTCAATCTCCTCCGCATGGACATTTCCTTACCTTACCTTAAGGTGGCGCTACAGTCCGGGGTGGACCTGGGCCTCAACCAACAAGCGTCTCCAGCCAGCTCGATCTTTAGCTAGCTGTCTCCAGTTTCGCACGCATAGTTGGTTGAGGTCCCTTTCCACTTGCGTGCGCCAGCTGAGTCGCGGTCTTCCTCTACTACGCCGTCCCTCGGGGGTGGATTCGAAGACTTTTCGGGCCGGAGCATTGGTTTCCATCCGCTCTACATGACCTAGCCATCTCAATCGTTGGATCTTCACTCTTCTGGCTAAGTCGATGTCGCTGAACAGCCCGTATAGCTCGTCGTTGTATCTCCTCCTCCACTCACCATCTATGCAGACGGGACCGAAAATCACCCGAAGAATTTTCCTCTCGAAGCAACCAAGAGCTGCTTCATCCGCTTTTGACAGAGTCCATGCCTCCGCGCCATATAGCAGGACTGGGACGATTAAGGTCTTGTAGAGCGTTACCTTGGTTGTTCGAGAGAGGGCTTTGTTCACCAATTGCTTTCTTAGCCCAAAGAAGCACCGATTGGCAAGAGTTATTCTTCGTTTGATTTCAGCGCTGGTGTCGTTGTCTGAGTTGATAGCGGTTCCTAGGTAGACAAAGTTTTTAACTACCTCAAAGTTATATCTGTCTGCCGTGAGGTTCTGACCGAGACGTCGGTGTTGGGTGTCCTTTCTTGTTGACAGCATATATTTGGTCTTGCCCTCGTTTACCGCTAAACCCATCTTCGCGGCCTCCGTTGCAATACTCACAAAAGCGCCTTTGACATCACGCTGCGTTCTTCCGATAATGTCAATATCGTCGGCATATGCGAGTAGTTGGACGGACTTCTGAAAGATTGTTCCTCTGGTGTTGGCGTTTGAGTTTTGAACAATTCTCTCAAGAACGATGTTGAAGAAGTCGCATGACAGCGCGTCGCCTTGTCTGAATCCTTTTTTGACATCAAAGGTCTCGGTTAGGTCTTTACCGACCTTGATGGAGCAGCGTGCATTCTCCATCGTCATCCTACACAAACGGACGAGTTTGGTAGGGATGCCAAAACTAGACATTGCTCTGTATAGCTCGTCTCTATAAATGCTGTCATACGCGGCCTTAAAATCGATGAACAGGTGGTGGGTATCGATTTGCTGCTCCTGGGTTTTCTCCAAAATCTGCCGGAGTGTGAATATTTGGTCGATGGTGGATTTTCCTGGCCTAAAGCCACACTGGTATGGACTGACCAAGTTGTTGACGAATGGCTTTAGGCGTTCACACAGTACGGCAGATAATATCTTATAGGCGATGTTAAGGAGACTTATCCCCCGATAGTTGGCGCAGTCAAAGGGGTCTCCTTTCTTGTGGATCGGGCAAACAATGATGAGGTTCCATTCATCGGGCATGTTTTCCTCCGACCATATTTTACAGATGAGTTGGTGCATGCTCCTTACCAAATCATCGCCTGCGGCTTTAAAAAGCTCGGCAGGTAGGCCGTCAGCTCCAGCTGCCTTGTTGGATTTCAGTTTAGATATAGCAATCCTCACTTCATCCGGGTCGGGTGGACGGAATTGTTGATCGGAAGCGGAATTTGGTTCTTCGTCGCCGTTATACAGTCTGCAGAAATGGTTTCTCCATATTCTCAGCATCGACTGTGACTCTACTACGATGTTCCCTTGATCATCCTTACAGGCTTCGGTTCGGAGTTTATAACCTTGACTGGTTGACTTTACCCTTTGGTAAAACTTCCTTACCTCATTCCTGCAGTAATATCCCTCTATTCTGCCGATCGCGCGCTTCTCATGCTCCTTCTTTTTTCTCCTGAGAAGCCGGTGTTCGTCTCTCCTCTTCTGCTCGTAGAGCTCCCGAGCAGCTCTTGTCCTTCTTTGCAGTGCCGCTTTGTATGCTTCTTGCTTGGCTGCATTCGCCTGCCGACACTCATTGTCAAACCAGGGGTTTCGTTGTGGTGGCGGATTGAAACCCAGCACATCAGAGGCGGCATCTCTGATGGCTTTTTGGCAATGCTGCCACTGGTCTTCAATACTTGATGTTGGCGGCGTAGGATTTCTTAAGAGGTTGAGGGAGACACGATCGGAAAAGGATTTGGCAATCTCTTGCGATTGTAGCCGGCCGACGTTGAACTTCCTCACAGTATTTCTTTGTCTTGGCGGTGTTCGGGATATCCGCAACCTTACCTTGGCTACTACAAGGTGGTGGTCCGAGTCAATGTTGGCACCTCGGAACGTTCGGACATCTATAATACTGGAGGAGTGCCTTGCGTCGATCGCAATGTGATCAATCTGATTGATGGTTGATTGATCAGGAGATCGCCATGTCCCTTTGTGAATGTCGAGATGTGGGAATTTTGTACTGGCTACTACAACATTTCGCCCCGCAGCAAAGTCAATCAGCCTAAATCCGTTATCGGATGTGGTGTCGTGTAGGCTGTGCTTCCCGACCGTACTACCAAAGATGTTCTCTCTTCCTAGCTTTGCGTTAAAATCGCCAAGAACAATTTTAATGTCGTAGCTAGGGCATTGCTCATACGTTTTGTCCAGGAGCTCATAGAACCTGTCTTTGGTGTCGTCATCTTTCTCCTCTGTGGGGGCATGTGCGCATATAAGGCTTATGTTGGCAAATTTAGCCTGGATGCGAATTGTCGTGAGGCGCTCGTTCACTGACCTGAACGATAAGACTTCTTGCCTAAGTCTGCCTCTAACGACAAATCCACATCCAAATAGGCGCTGTTTTTGTTGCTTGTAGCAATCACCGTAATATATATCACAGTTTTTCATCCTTCTTTTGCCCGGTCCATCCCATCGCACTTCTTGGATGGCGGTTATGTCTGCTTTGCAGCAGTCTAGGGCTTCCGCTAATTGTTCGGCTGCACGTGGTCTATAAAGGGACCTTACATTCCACGTACAGATCCGAAGGTCGTTGTCCGTATGCATGGACATGGACATTTACCAACAGCTTATTGTCGCGCATGCAACAATAAGGCTGAGAGCATGGAAAGTGCAATGGGGAACAGTCGACATGAAGGGGCGTATAAGCCTGCTTCATAACACGAAGATTTCAAAACAACAACACCCCCCGAGGACTTCGGAAATAAGGCATAAAACTGTTAGAACAGTAATCCCCACGAGAATAGAGTCACGGACACTGACGGCTCTAAGAAGGAGGAAGGCAAAGGCGTAGGTCTATACGCAAGTTCGTCTGAGCCAGCAATAGCTATACGACTCCCGGACCACTGTAGTGTTTCTCAAGCAGAAGCAGTAGCTATTGACGAAGCACAACCAATGGCCCCGATAGACGGAAGATGTGTTGTTCTCTAAACAGTATAATGGCCGAAGTTCTATCACGAGATAATAATGACAGGCCGTACCCTTTCGCGATCCAAGGACGACTGAATGTAGCCCCATCCTGGCACCCATTCTCTCTGTTTCACACGATCGTTGCCCACTCTCGCCTTTACTCAAGAGAGTAGCTCAGGTTGATATCGGAGTCAATTGAGAAAAGGGATAAGTTTTATTCCTCGTGCAATATCACTCAACAATATATAGTCAGGCAGTTATGAAGGCTCTGGAAACACCATCGATCTCTAAGAGAGTTAGCGGATAGATGCCACCTTACCATGCGCTGCTGGGTCCCTGGGCACAAGGGTATTCCGGGCAACGATAGAACAGACGAACAAGCAAGAATGGAAGCTAGTCTACCACTGGCACCCGATCAGGAGACACCTCATCTCCACCAATGAAATCTGCAAAAACAATGCTGACTACAAACGTTACAAACAAAGCAAATCGTCGATGGGCGGAATTGAACCCCTGCAGGCGATGTGGCCTACTCTCGACCCATCAAGCTCTCCTGGAACTCGATGGAGAGATTAAGTAAGTAAATCAGTGGGTGTAGTTGCCAGCAATTGCCTATCAATCGAGCCAGAGGCCTCTGTGTGACTTACGTAGAGTTGGGATGACGAGGCGATGGAAACGATGATACACCACTTTGGACACTGCCCGGCTCTTGCAGAAATAAGAAGTTAACATTTTCGCATATATTTCCTCAAAAGCCTTGAGGGCATAGTTAGCACAGACATTAAGGACATCCTTTTGAAAACCATCAATTGGTTATAAATGCCACCCTGTCCAGCACAAGAGGGTAAGTGCGAAATAGGTTTTAGTAGGTCAACCTCTAGCACCTGCAAGGCACCAGCGAGTGGAGAAGTCTGGGACAAGCATCCAGATGGCGACCAGTGGTCTGGTCTTTCGTTGCGATCTGAAATTTGAGGAGTGGAGTGGAAGAACCAACAGCGACGAGCCCTACCACAGTGGGAAGCGAGTGGTCGACTTGCATTGTAACCATAGCAACTGCAAGTGATGACAGCAACCACAAGAAGTCTCAGACTAGAATCTAGGGATCGACCGGTTGAGCAATGTTTCAGTTTTCTGTGCGGTTTCTTCTTGCAATTTCCATGAATTCTTCTCTGAGAATGGTTAAGGGCCTGCGGAGGGTTCTGATGGTCCTTTGCCAACTCAGAGATTAGCCATTTCATTGCCTTCCTTCCCTTTATTGCCAGGCATCTAGCAGAGTTTTACCTTGTTTCTCATGTTCAGCTCCGTGAGCTTCTGTAGGCGTTCCCACACAAGCTTCGATTGGATGATGTAGGGGTCTAGTGCCAAGATGAGGGCACGACTATTCGACATTATTGCCTGTTCCCTTTCGAGATTGATCTGAACGCATCTCTCTATCGCATATATAAGACTTTTCTGATGGATTTCATGTCTCCACAGAGGCCCTATTAGGCCTACCTATGACCTGCGGACCTGCATTGTCGTGTGCGTATTAATCGATCCTGAGAGTTTCAAGAATTCGACTAATTTTGTTCGTGCACCAACTACCATCGCTCCTGCTTCTTCATCAGTTCTTGATCCATCTGTGCACCATTTTAGCATGTTATCCGTCTTCAATCTTTTTTGGTGCTAAGCTGAATCTGGTGGCCCGTGGCGTTGTGGGTATGTGCGTCGACCCCAACCTCGACGTCGTAGGTTCGATTCCAGCTCTGAGCGAAAAGAATAATTTTCACGACCCCACCTCTTTGGAGTCACTGACAATGCTCAAAGAGTACTTTCTGTCTAGAAAAAGCTTCCCAAACTGGGCCGTTCGGATTCGGCGTAAAACTGTAGGTCCCTTCTACTCGTGAGAGAACAATAGCACGCACAACACGAGTGGTTGCTGAGAAGCTAGGCCCTGGCCCTCTATGGGCTGTAGCGCTACCCATATTGTATATTATAAGCTCAATGTTGAATCCGCTTTGAAAATCGAATTTCCTAATCACGTCATCCTTCGGAATGGCCAAGGGTGGTAGCATTTCAGTTGGTGCATGAAATTGTCTCACTGGATAATATAATAATATAATATGTGTGGCGCTACAGACCGTAGGGGGCCTGGGACTAGCTTCTCAGCAACCACTCGTGTTGTGCGTGCTATTGTTCTCTCATCCTCGTCTCTACAGCTCCTGCAAACGTCGTTGTAGGCCTTCTCTAGAGCTCAATGGCGCAGTACCTTGTTCTGAGGCCAATGAGAGCTCGCACGGTTTTCACCAGCGATGGGAGGCATTCTTGTAGATTAGACCAAACTGGATCAATGTAGACATCTAGAGACAACGTGGTACATCTGCGAACAGGAAAGCCTGTAACCAAACATCCATCTCGTCCTGGGTCAGACTGGAGCTTGGTAACAACGGTCATTGGCATGTGTAGATTCTCCTACCGATGGTCTTACGATTTGGGAAAAGGACCGAAGGAATAAGATCGAGAATACAAGCTGCCAAGGTGAATGCCGTGTTGATGGGGCAGCATGGGTGGGCAACTCAGTGAATGCGCAAGGAGACACATCTTCGAACCGAAAGGACAATGCTTTGGTGGTTTGGTCAAGTGCCACGAGCTTTCCTATTTTGACTTCTGAGACGGGCCAAGGCTTGGATAGGCCACACTCAGCAGTCCCAGGAGGAGGTGGTGGGAAAGCTCGGCACTTGACCAAACCACCAAAGCATTGCCCGTTCGGTTCAAAGATGTGGCTCTTCGAGTATTGATCGTATTGCCCACTTATACCGCTGGGAGTCTGATACTGCCTTGGCATTCCTTGATCATTGCTCCTGACGAGTTAGAGACGCTGGCCAGCGATCAGGTGGCCCGAGGGTCTCTTGAACGTTCTTTACACTTCGCAACCCTTTTATGGCAACAAAAGGACGACTGACAACAAGGCAGTCAGCCAACTCCTCATAGATATAATAATAATATGGGTGGCGCTACAGGGCCTGGCTTCTCAGCAACCACTCGTGTTGTGCGGGCTATTGTTCTCTCACGAGTGGAAGGGACCTACAGTTTTATGTCGAATCCGAACGGCTTTGTTTGAGAAGCTTTCTCTAGACAGAAAAATACTCTTTGAGCATTATCAGTAACTCGAAAGAGGTGGGGTCGTGAAAATTATTTCTGTCGCTCAGAGCTGGAATCGAACCTACGACGTCGAGGTTGGGGTCGACGCACATACCCACAACGCCACGGTCTCACTGGATCCCCATCATAAAAGACCTCCTCCTAGGCAGCCTGGGTTACGGCCACATACCGTCCACCTGGAGGGAAGTCAAGGTAGGTAGAGCTAGTCAATGCACAGCGAGGGACTTTAGGCCAATAAGCCTTACCTCTTTCGTCCTAAAGACGGAAATGACGGTCTAGATATAATAGCACGAAAATGGACATACTTCTCTTATGTTGCGAATGGTAAAAATTGAACTTACCCATGACACCATCTGCAGAAGCTGTGGGGACGAAGAAGAGATTGAGGATACTACTCACACCTTTGTCACTGCCGCAGTCTCTGAGTACTGAGACAGAGAACACTGGGAGATTTCCTCCTCCAGAATCTCAAGGCAAGACGTTGTGGGCAACTCTCTAAACTCTTTATGCAGGTTTGTCAAGACCGCCGGATGGCTGGAGGGACTGCACAAACTATGGCATTCGATGGACTATGACATCTGTGCACTCGGCGGCTCCCATAACATCAACTAGGAGGACGACGGAAGGTTTTCATCCATGACAGCGGGTCGAAAGGGACCTAAGTGAGATGTGGCCCCACGGCGTCTACCAACGGACCTAATCTTATCTGGTGCGCCTGTCTCTTCCAATCCCTTCGTTTCTCGTCTGCAACCACTAGATGGAAGGGAGTCAACTCAAATAGCACTTCCGTGGCAGCAGTTGGACAAGTTCTCATGGTTCCTCTAATACAGAGACTTGCCAATCTTTGAGCTCTGCTGAGGGTCTGTCTTGCGATGATCAGGTGGGTTTTTTGGACCACGCTATTGCCAACCAAGACCTAGCTGCTTCTTGGAGATGCACAAGAACGGCAGAAGCAACCACAATGACTCTGGGACTGTAATGGAAAGCAACGGCTGGAGGTGAAGGATGCAACGACAGGGAGTCTCTTACAAAAATTGGCTTTTCTTCCAAGAACATCCACGTCAGCTGCAGGTCGAGGTAGAAACCACAAGGAGTCTCTGACGGCAATCGACGTGTTCAACTGATTGACTACCCCTGGGCTGACTTCTTCCAGAAAATGCACCGGAACATGCATGTGGCCAAACCGATCACAAAGAGTCTCGGGCCAAGACTGGTTCTTCTTCCAGCACACGAGGTGGAGGTGAAGGAAGCAACGACAGGGAGTCTCTGACAAAAATTGCAAGAACATCAATGTCAGCTGCTGGTCGAGGTAGAAACTACAAGGAGTCTCAGACAGGGATCGACTGGTTGAACGGCTTGCCTATCTATGGACTGACTTGTTCCGGAGAATGCACAAGAACAGCAGAAGCAAGGACTCTTAGAGTCGGCTCGAAAGCACTGGATCCAACCACAAAGAGCCTTGGACAAAGCCTGGTTCTTCTACCAGCTCAGGAGGACGTGCAGGAAGCAACCACAAGGAGCCTTGTACCAAGCCTGGTCCTTCTTCCAACACAGAAGGGGCTGAGTTAGCAATCACAAGGAGTGTCGACTGTGGTCGCCAAAATTGACTCCCTCCAGCTCAGGAGGAGGTGGAGTAAGCACCCACCAAGAGCCTCGACTGTGTTCGTCGAAATCGCCTCCCTCAAGGCAAAGCTTGACAACTGAGCCTGATCCCCGCCAAAATCCCTGCCCGTCAGAGCCCCACCGACTTCCCCATCACCTCCAGAGAAGGACGACAATCCACTCCGATGCCTGCTCGCCCACATTCCCTCTCCCACACTCGAGCCTATCCCGGTCACCTGCTGAGCTCGTTCCGCCATCAAGCCGCACAAAAGTGTAACACCGCAGCCGTGCCGCGCATCGCAATGAACCGCGATCGATGCCGCAGCCAAGCACGCCTGTGTCTTCCAAGCCAGCTTGCGATTTCTGGCGCTGCTGCCTCGGGCCTTCTCCCTCCGCGCTTGAGCGCGTTAAATGTGAACAAATGCCAGTGATTTCACCACCCGAGCCGCCCGGTGTTCTCGTTCATCTCGCGGCTTCGATGAGTGATTGCCATCACGAATCATCACGAAAATGTATGCAAATTGAGATTCCAAGCACATAGGCCAACTTCAGTCCCCCTGCCCGACTGATCGCCGATCAAGAGAAACGCACACGCGGACTCTCTTCGACGAGCGGAAGAGAGCCAGTGTGAGGGTGCCCCGCCGTGGTCACCGCTGTGCTCGCTCAGTGTGCTTTTTGAGTTCGCGACGGTCACAGGTGTCGAAGTGGGTGCCCAAGCATCGTCGAAATTGCAAAGCAATGTATCTAGTCGCAGTGTTCGGTGTGATTTTGAGTGTGTGGCTGCTGGTGCCACAGACGCTTGCCGCTCCGGTGGCGAGGAGTGCGGACAAGACGCCGTGGAAGTTGCACGAAGCGCTGAGCGCTGGCGGACAGGTGAAGGGGTTCAATGGGACGTGGATCTCAGGTGTGTGCGTGTGTTCAGGAAGTGAATCTTCTTATCAGTCGTCTTATCTTGGAGAGGGCAAACCTCTCTTGCTCTGCGCGCTCTTAAATGAGACCCAGTGGCCGTCGTCTGGGTTTATGGCAATCTCGTGGGCTGTCGGGCTGATATCGGGCGACTGGCTGACTTAACAACCGATAGGCTGGCGATAGTGCTTGTCGATTGATCTCGACGTCGATCGATAAGGTTTATTGCTCGGATTTGGGTTGGGAATTCGACTGATTGACGTCTTAACTGATCCTTGGTTTTTTTTTTCTTCAGAAAATGAGTTCTACTACACGGCCGCCGATAGAACGATTCACATCTTCAACGCGGAGACCCTGAAGGACAGGGTGCTGGTCTCCGATGAGCTCTTGGTAAGCATCGCGTGCCTCCCTGAAATGTCCCAAATCTCATGCAGTCCCCTCCCCACAGGAAGCCTACAGCGGAGGTACGTTCATCCTGTCGCCAGACACCAAGCGCATCCTCATCCGCTACGGACTGGAGCAGGTCTTCCGGCACTCGTACATCGCGAAGTACGACATCTACGTCATCGAAAGCAGGTATGCCCACCGCTCATTTGCAAGCCCCCTCCACTCCACGAGTTCATTTTCAGTGAAATCAAGAAAATCCACGGCGGAGAGAAGCTCCAGCTGTGCACCTGGGCGACGGTCGGCGAGCGACTGTCCTACGTGTTCAACAACAACGTGTACGTCCGCCTCGAGGACGGCCGGGAGCTGCAGATCACCACGGACGGAGTGAATGGGGAGGTGTACAACGGCATCGCCGACTGGGTGTACGAGGAGGAGGTGCTGTCCACGAGCCGGGCGATGTGGTGGTCCCCGGATGCGACGTTGATGGCGGTTGCCTCGTTCAACGACACCGGCGTGCAGACGTTCTCGTACACGATCTACGGCGAGAGCGAGGACGCTGCGTATCAGTACCCGAAGGAGGAGAAGCTCAAGTACCCCAAGCCGGGCACACCGAATCCGATCGTCTCGCTGAAGGTGTACGACTTGTCGACGCCCAGTCCGACCGTGGAGAGCATTCCGGCGCCGGTTGGGATCGTGTCGGCCGATCACATTCTGCAGAGCGTCGTGTGGAGCGGCAAGGAGGCGCTGCTCGTCACGTGGCTGAATCGGAGGCAGAACCTGGGCACTATTCAGTCGTGCACGAAGAGGGGAGTGTGCCGAGAGGTGAGTGCGATTGCTGGTGGGACTTCTGATCGTGGCCATGTCTGGAGACTTGAACCACGGGACTCTTTGCAAGACCATTCCCCCTTCCACCTCGATCGACCACCTATCTGAACCTTCTCCTCCCTCTTCCAGGTCACCCCACTCGCGGAGCCCAAGGGCTGGGTGAGCGTGAGCCAGCCCAAGTGCCTGTCGAACGAGAACAACTGCCTGCTGCTCAACTGGATCGGAAACTGGTACCAAATCTGGAACGTGGACCTGGCGACCGGCAAGAACGTGTGGTCCTCGCGGGGCGACTTCACCGTCACCGGTCTCTACGGCTACGACGAGGCGAAGGATCAAGTGTGAGTACAGAGCGCCGCCAGCCCTCCAGAGCAGGTCCCTTGAGAGTGCACATCCCTCCCCCATTTCCAGGTACTACCAAGCCACCCTTCAGGGGGACCCGTCCCAGTACCACATCTACCGCAGCGGCACATGCCTGAGTTGCCACTTGAAGGACGCGGACGGAGAGACCTGCCGCCAGGCGTCCGCCACCTTCAGCAAGGACTTCTCGTTCTACACAATCACCTGCACTGGCCCCGGGCCGAGCTACACGAGCGTCTTCAACGCGGTAAGTGCCTCGAATCTGAGTCCCCCTTCCCCCCACTGACTCTCTTCCTCTCTAGGCCAACACCGCCATCAAGCCGTGGCAGCTGAACACCGAGTTCAGGGACTACCTCGAGCAGAAGCTCCAGCCGACCGTCAAGTACTTGAACGTCTCGCTGGGCGGTGGCTTCACGGGATACGCCAGACTCGCCCTGCCGCCCGGCCTCAACTGGGACAACCCCGACAAGTCCGTCAAGTACCCGATGATCGTGAACGTGTACGGCGGACCGAACTCGGTGCGAGCCAACAGCGCCTTCAGGGTGGGCTACGAGGCCTACGTGGTGACCAAGCGGAACATCATCTACGCCACCATCGACGGCCGCGGCACCGGGAACAAGGGCAAGGACCTCCTCTTCACGGTCAACAACAACCTGGGCGAGCACGAGGTGGAGGACCAAATCGGGGTCGCGAAGCAGCTGCAGGAGGCGTACAGCTTCATCGACGCCAGCCGCACGGCCATCTGGGGCTGGAGCTACGGCGGCTACGTCTCGGCCAAGACCCTGGCCAACGACACCAAGAACGTCTTCCAGTGCGGCGTGTCTGTGGCGCCGGTCACCTCGTGGATCTACTACGGTAGGGAGTGAAGCAGATCGTTGTCGCGTCCACTAACCAGCTCCCCCTCCCCCCCCTCGCAGATTCCATCTACACCGAGCGGTACATGGGCCTGCCGACGGACGAGGACAACCTGATCAACTACCACTACAGCAGCATCATGGAGAACGTGGAGAACTTCAAGACGCACGACTTCCTCCTGATTCATGGCTCCGGCGATGACAACGTGCACTACCAGCAGAGCCTGATGCTGGCGCGGGTGCTGCAGCGCAAGGACATCCTCTTCAGTCAAATGGTGAGTCTGATTGAATTGCACCCGACGGCGGGCGACTAATGGCCTTCCCCGCAGACGTACACCGACGAGAGTCACTCAATTGGGAACTTCCTGCCGCACTTGTACAACACCATAGACAGCTTCTTCTCGGACTGCCTGGGCATTGAGGCGAGCAACGATGACGACGAGGACAACGATGTGAGCGGCTGAGGGTCGCTCGCGCAGGTCCCTGGACTGCCTGGGGGACTGCTTGTGTGTATATAGATTCAAAATGAATGTTCCTACTGTGGAATGGGTTGTTTTATTGTCGCCGAGGGGAGGGACATAAATCAGAGGATGGGTTGAGAACTGGATTTGCAGCTTGGGACAGTGGGGACAAGGGGTATTTACTCAGCAAGGACTTGGAGGAGAGGTGGGCTGCAGCTGGGGTATCGTTCCGACAGGAGAGTGGGACAGGAGAAAAGGAGTCGGGAGGCCACGCTTCGAGCCTTGGAGGCCTACGAAGGCGGTCTCTTTAAGTTTTACGAAGAAAATGCACACGCCGCCGGATTATCGTGGTTTTTCGGAGGAAATGTTGCACATCCGCCCTAGGCGCCGGATTATCGTGGTTTTTCGGAGGAAATGTTGCACATCCGCCCTAGGCGCCGGATTATCGTGGTTTTTTGGAGGCAATGTTGCACATCCACCTTAGGCGCCGGATTATCGTGGTTTTTCGGAGGAAATGTTGCACATGCGCCCTAGGCGCCGGATTATCGTGGTCTTTCGGAGGTAATGTTGCACATCCGCCCTAGGCGCCGGATTATCGTGGTTTTTTGGAGGCAATGTTGCACATCCACCTTAGGCGCCGGATTATCGTGGTTTTTCGGAGGAAATGTTGCACATGCGCCCTAGGCGCCGGATTATCGTGGTCTTTCGGAGGTAATGTTGCACATCCGTCCTAGGCGCCGGATTATAGTGGTTTCTCAGAGGAAATGTTGCACATCCGTCCTAGGCGCCGGATTATCGTGGTTTTTCGGAGGAAATGTTGCACATCCGCCCTAGGCGCCGGATTATCGTGGTTTTTCGGAGGAAATGTTGCACATCCGCCCTAGGCGCCGGATTATCGTGGTTTTTTGGAGGCAATGTTGCACATCCACCTTAGGCGCCGGATTATCGTGGTTTTTCGGGGGAAATGATGCATGACGCCTGATAGTCACCAAGTCCTTGCACAGAGTCACCGAAACCTCAAAAGTTTTCCAGAAGCCACCGGACTGCCTTTGACTTTGGTGAAGAACTTGAAGTGGTGCCTTGACGACGCTCTGCCCAATGCCTCAGCGTCGCAGTTGCAAACCACTTCTCATATCTTTCAAGATTGCAAGAAAATGATTAGAACTTGCCGTCTAAACTTTCTAATCATCGACACATTCCACCCCAAAGGGCGATGTTCATGTGATCAAAGCTGCCACGACGACCAAGCCACCCCATCTCCACTTTACATCCAGTCAAGATGTCCTTTCAAAAAACCGAGAATTCCTGCTTCCCTCCAGGAGAAATCTGATGTGCCTGTGTTTGGTTGAGAAAAAGTTGTGTCCTCCTTCCGGGTGCACCTACACACGTCTGGGAGGCAATTAGGGCAACATCATGTCATGCCCCCCGACCCCCTACACTTCAAATCTGTTTGCTGTTCGGGCGGTAAATCGATTTGATGGCTCCTCCCTGCCGCACTCTGTCCTCTTCCGGAGTTATTTGTTGCATCCGTCTTCGGTGCTTGTTGGCATTGCAATGCAAGCAAATACACGTCGAATTGCCAAGATTGTGCATGGCATTCACAATGTATGCAATCAACTTGCCAGCCAGCCGGTGGAGTGGACGACGGAATTGCTCCTTCAGCTCTGGATTCGACCCGTCGTCGGTGACTGCAATCAAACTTGAACTTGAAACAATGAAAGAAGTTTTGCGATGAAGGGGCGCTCATAAAACTGTCATTTCGTGGTCAATATAGACGGCATCGAGTGAAATGGGGGGGAAATGGCTCGTCTCTGGAATGGACGGTGAAATTGCTTGCGAATTCAAATGGTCTGGATAATGATGCAATTACGTAGGAATCGACGACACTTAAATGGCTGGGCACGCGAGCAAGTATGTCGTGACTAAAGTGGATTGAAGTTGGACTGGATTTGACGAGTCTTTAGACAAAGAGGCTGTGGTCGACGTGTCTGCCTCGAAAATCCAGCGCCTCGCCTTGGATTCTGCAAAAGTGTCCAGTCAGTCAGTGGAAATTGCAGAATTTCCAGAACAACTTCAATTTTTCGTTTCAATCGTTCGAAAAACTGCCAAAAATTCAAACGTTTGCCAAAAGCTCCCAAATTTCTAAAGGTTGCGCCTAAAAGTATGCAATCGCTCAAGATCGGTTCCACAACACTGTCCACCCAGTGCACAGCCACAGACGTCACATCGCCTCGCTCGCGTTACCTTTCCACCGACGAACCCATTTCAGCACATTTTCCTTCACATGTGCTCCCCCTTCAAATTGGTAAACAAACTCTCTCGCGCGCCCGTCCATCCAACAGATGTCAGAGGATTTCTCGCACTCGTCGGCTCTCTTTTCGCTCCTTTCCGACGCCACCACTCGCCGGGACGCTCACTGCGCATCCGCCAAGCCCCCGGCCGGCACTTCTTCCTTAACACTGCATCCAACAATGCATCACCACGTGACGCCACCCCCTTTCTCTCTCTCTCTCTCTCCGCCCCCCAAGGTGCCCCGGCCAGAGGCATCGTTTCCCCCAAAAAAGCCCGCCAAAATCCCACCGAGAGAGACAACACGCTTAACAGAGCTCGCTCCTGTTAACTGAGCAACGCTACAGAGACCCGCCACAGAGGGAGGGATTTCCGAGTTTCCTCCCGATGTGCGGCTGCACGTCGACTTGGCTTCAGATTGTTTCGGTTCTCCGCCGTGTACGGTCGAATGTTGTGCCGCCGCGTATTCGTATCCGGTTCGAGATATACACTCGCGCTGACTCGTCGTCCAAGTCGTGTGTGAAGTCCTCTGAGTCTTGTGTCGCATACGTGCGCCTTCCTCGAACCGACGGCAAAGGAAATTCAATTTTCGAAAGCGGTGCCGTGAGAGACGTTTGACACGCTCGTCGGTTTTTTTCTTTTTTTCTTCGGGAACTGTGCCAGAGGCTCGCCCGAATCTCGCTCATGTGACACGAGCGAGCGGCGGCGGTGAAGACCTCGACGGGAGGCGGTCGAAAGGGGAAATGATTACATTCCTAGTGATTTATTGGCCTTCGAGTTGTCGATTGAATTGAGGAGGAGGTGACGCCGCGTCGCGTGAGTTCGCCGATTTTGAAGTTCTTTCCCGTGCCGCCAATCAAGCGCCGCTGAATATTCAACGCCAGGACGTGTGCGGTTCATGTGTGAGTGCCGGATTCAGTGAACCGGAAGCAATTAGATTTATTTTGTGAAACAAGAAAAAAATAGAAAATTGTTGTGTTTTAATGGAAATCCATCGGATGCTGGATTAGCGCATGCATCCCCGTGGTCGCTGTGGAATAGACCAGTTTTTGTGTGTGCGGTGAGTACTGTCGTTTTCTGTGATTCTCTGTGAGAAGTGTTCCAAGTGAACGGAAGTCATTGTGCCGGGGGGAGGGACTGAAAATCCAACGACGACCTTTTTTTCGGCCGTACACATCACACAAGGGATAAGCCATTAATCTGAAGCTTTGCTGGGGATTCTGATTCAACAATTGACGGGAAGCCGATCAGTGGGAGAGAATTTTCTGTCGGGGAGGAAGAGGCCATGTTGTTTCGATTTTTATCAGCCATCGGATGGACTTTTTGGGGACTTTTGAGGGTCCGCTAGAGGCTTGACGAAAGCAGGGTAGTGGGCGATTTTTGCAACGATTTGTTTGGCTTTAGGAGAGATTTGTGCGGACATAGGTGACGACAATGAGGTTGAGAAGCAATGACAAGGATATCGGATGTGGAAGTTGGGATTAGAAAAAGTTGGAGGCAAGGTTTCTTGGGTAGTTCTTGAGTTCATTTTCTGGTAGGGAGATCTAATCGAATTTCATGACGATGGGTTTTCTTTTAAGGGATTTTGAGTTGAAAAACTGGGTCAGGGACAGCATCAGCCGATGCTGTGATGCAAACGAAGTCTTATAAATCAAGAATCTCGCTAGAGTTTCGCATCCGAGTCATTGTTACAACACATCTCAATCGACGAGATGGCGCACACAAGTGAAGGAGGTCCTCAACCAAAAGATCGTGTCGCCTGAATGGAATTGGTGGTTGAAGCACCTCGGACTGTAGCTCTAAGCAAAGAAGAAAGGTGCTCACATCTGAGCGTCGCCGTAAAGTCGATTGAAAGAGTGGAAGAATTGTAGAGCCTCAGGGGGAACTCTTTGAACTGGTGGCCAAACGGAATATTTTCGTCCAGTCCCCCGAATTGTCACGGGATATTAAAATTAGTTCGAGTTATAGAGTGGTTTTTGTGTGGAAAATTAGGGAGAAAGCAAGAATATATCGATAAAAAAAAATCATTCGAGAGAAACTCGACTTAGGGGCAGCCCAGTATAAGGAAGGAGGGAATTTGTTTCCAATGATGGCGTTCCTGTTGACGTTTGAGCAACTCCCCGTCAGCGTGGTGAATCTGTTCTTCTATTTGAAAATGGGATACTCTCCGTGTCCTGCACTTGTGGGGCAAGAGTGACCACCACTGGCGCAAGGAAGCCACAAAACGTTCGTCAATTGTTGCAAATGTTGTCTCGATTCAGTCAGTTCGGGGTCAGTAACAAGCAACCTCGTTCGTACGACCAACGAAATGACAGTGGGTTCTTGACACACTCTTGACACTTTACGTGACCATAGTTGAAAGACTCATTCTCTACCAGCTGCACAAAATTATTCATTTAAACGAAAAAGGCATGTTTTTTGTGGACTTCGAGCAAAACATACGATTGAAGTCGACTTTCTGAGTACGTTATTGTCTTTATTCTGATCTCTGTGTACGTTAAATGATGCGAACACACCACACTCAACCCTATAAGCCACCTAAAATGTATGACTTGGAAGCTCGTACTTCTCACGTAATCGGGCAAGCACAGTTCACAACGCTGGAAGTAATGATATTCGACCTACAGAAAGGATCATGTACGCCGCAGTCATGGGCAACTTTCACACGAAATTAAATTCGAAAAGAAAATGCCTCACATTGTTCTTTCAGTCTCCACTGCTAGAATTCATTTTGTGTGTTTTATTTAAAATTCAATTGGCAGGTTATAAGGAATCAATGCATAACGACATAGTTTTGCACTTCTGTAGAGTCTGTACACAACACGACAGAAGACAGAATGAATCATTATTCACATCTACGAAAGCGACACGTTGGCGACGAGACGTAGGAGAAGCCATAGCTCTTCACAAGGGAATTCAGGACAAATGAGTGTACATAGAGGAGGATCGCTGTTGGTTACTTTTGAACTTAGAACAGAACGATTTCGTGGGGCTTATTTCACAACAATGGCAGGCATAAAATTTGATGAGTTTACATGGTCTCTTCTTCTTCTTCTTTGTGTGGCCCTACAGTCCGGCGTAGACCTGGGCCTCAACCAACATGCCTCTCCAACTAGCGCGAACTCTGGCTAGCTGTCTCCAGTTTCGCACACCAAATTGGTTGAGGTCCTTCTCCACTTGGGTGCGCCGCTTTAAACGCGGGCGTCCTACGTAGCGTTGACCGACAGGTTCGGATTCGAAGATTCTTCGGGCCGGAGCTGTGGTGTCCATACGCTCTACATGACCTAGCCACCGTAGGCGTTGG
This sequence comes from Eristalis arbustorum, assembly GCA_916610145.1. Taxonomy (NCBI): domain Eukaryota; kingdom Metazoa; phylum Arthropoda; class Insecta; order Diptera; family Syrphidae; genus Eristalis; species Eristalis arbustorum. Next base: position 68,700,185 of record OU744319.1, read on the forward strand.
ATCCTTAGACGCGTAACTAGGCTCATGTCGCTGTACAGCCCGTAAACTTCGTGATTGAATCTTCTCCTCCAGAACCTGTCAACACAAACAGGACCAAAGATCGTGCGTAGAACTTTTCTCTCAAAGAGACCAAGGACTTCTTCATCCGCTTTCGAGATTGTCCTTGCCTCCGCGCCGTATAGCATCAGTGTCTGGTTCTTCGCGAGAAGGCTCTATTACTCAACTGCCCCTTGAGCCCAAGGACGCAGCTTGACCTCGGCACTGACGTAATTTACTCCGGAGCCGAGGTAAGTGAAGTCCTTGACTACCTCGAAGTTCTTTTTTGAGGACAGCATATACTTCGTTTCAAAGTTAGCAAAAACCTCACTGACGGCTCACAGAGTTCTACCAATCACGTCAATGTGATCGGCGTGTACTAGCAATTGCACGGACTTCTGGAAGATCGTGCCTCTAGTGTTGGCGTGTGAGTTTTGCACGATCTTCTCCACGATGATGTTGAAGAAATTACATGACAGCGCGCCGCCTTGTCTAAAACCTTTTTTGACATTGAACGTCGCGTGCCCGACCTTGATGGAGCAGCGAAAGTTTTTCCATCGTTATCCTGCACAGCCTGGCGAGCTTGGTAGGAATGTCAAAACTAGACATGGCGTTGTATAGCTCGTCTCTACGTTCACGCTGTCATATGCGGCCTTGGAATCGACGAACAGATGCTGAGTGTCAATTTGCATTTCTTGGGTCTTTTCCAGGATCCGCCGTTGTGTGAAGATCTGGTCTATTGTGGAATTTTCTGGCCTAAAGCCACACCGATATGGACCTATCTGGTTACTCAGGCGGCTATACAAAACGACAGAGCAGATCTTATATGCGATGTTAAGGAGACTGATCCCTTGTTAGTTGGCACAGTCAAAGGGGTTTCCTTTCTTGTGGATCGGGCAAACGATACTGAGATTTTCATGGTCCCACGGAATCATCATTTGCACTCGGAGGGTTAGTAATCGGATGCCTTTCAAGCACAAACATTTTCCTCACCGGAGGTGGTTGAACACGACACTCAGGCAATCGGTCTCAAAAAGTGGTCCATTTTACTACCAGGCAGGCATCTGAATTTACTGAAATTTCATAGTTCAGCGTTAAATATTTGGCATCTGGCCAGGGAATCCTCCGGGGCAGTGGATGGCGGAGGAAGTGCTCTGCAGTATCGTCGTCCTCTCCCCAGGCGTTCATCGCTTAGTAGGCCTAGCAAACTTAGGTCTAATAGCCCATTAGTGCGCCTGTAAGTCGTCTGAAGTCTGTTCTGTCAGCACAGACTGTAGGGAACATGCGCTTGGTTTGTCCACATCATGGACAGTCATGCCATCGTCTGTCGAGATGCCCAACCATTGAAGGATGTCCTAACGCTGAACGCGGGTAGTCCCAGCACAAAACTTTGTCAAATTCAAAGCTCCAGCGAGTGATGCCTCCACCTCCGACTCGACGTTTGAGTGCGTGTCTTTAGGGTTGGCGACAGCCTGCAGACTCAGTATTAGGAGGTGGAACCATGTCCCTCACACCACCCGAAATCACTTGAGCTTGAACTCGTGAAGGATTACATTCGAGGGCGAAGGATCGAGGGGCCTGAAGATCTCACGTCCGTGCTTTGCCTCCGCGATCCACACATTTGGTGAATGAGACGAAAGAGGAACTTCCAGCAGCAACAATTTACTTACACAGACCACCCAGAGAAGTGCAAGGGCTCACGGTGAAGCTAGGACAGGTCTCACAAGGGAGCCTGAACAAGAATCGACTGCAGGGTGACCAGATAAGAATGACAATCGAATTTCTGGCTCGATGCAACTGATCGGCGCTGGGTCGGAAGCAGTTATGCTAAACGTGTGCTTTATTTTCCACAAATCTGCCACGACATTGTTGATGAACCAGTTCAAGGACTAATTCAATGGCTCCCTTCCGTCGTGTGGGTTCCTGTGAGCCACAGAAACACATCTCTTCTCTTAATTCCCCATCATGACTGAATCCCTCTTATTGATTCAAATCCACTGTTGCAGCAATGGTTGACAGATCTGCTGCCACTTTTGTCATCAACTCACATTGTCATCATTCACACAGTTGTTCTCGGAACTCTGCAGCGACATTGAACAGATATGGCTTCAGGGACGTCTGGGAATATTTAAAGCACATTCACAAGAAGTGGGAATACTCTAATGGAACACCGAGGCGACGATTCTCGCTTTGTTCGTGGAATGACATTGAGGGGTTTCTTTGGTTTTAAGGTTGGTTCCAGGGAAATCGGTTCGCTCTAGTGGAAGGAAGCGCATCATGTGGCAAGGGACTGAATTGCGCAATAGTGACCTTTTCGCGTTCGAGGTTCCATTCCACAAGCACGAGAATGACTGCATCGATTGGATGGGACTTCGCATTGTTCTCGGCTTTAGAAATGAGTGCCTGTAGAATCTGGAGCTCTGCTAGAGCCAAGGTTGACAGATTGTAGACAGGTAGGCTGCTAGTTCATCGAGGGCACGGGGAGATGGAGATGCAGATCGCCACCCACCACCTATTCGTCGGTTCCAAGCCTCCATACGCCTGCTAGAGACAAGGGCGACAGACTGCTGACATCCCAGTGGTCCCAGAGACTCTATCCTGGATTCTCTAAATATAGCAACACACCCCCCACCATCTCCCAATCCAATCAAGCCCCCATTTTCTCCACACACAAGGACTCACGCACTCACTCACTCAATGTCATTCGAAATGCCCCTCAATTTGATGGGAAATTTCGCAGGCTTGCCCCTCAATTAGAGTCTCCTTTCAAGTGTCCCCCCGTTTGCTCGACACCTGCCTGCCTGTCGGCTGACACAGCACTCGGGGACGAGGACGCCCGGCGTTGAATCCAATCATTCAAATCGGTTTACCGCAAGGTACGCCACATTTATTCACTTTTTCTTTGATGTCCTTGAGTGATTCGCTTTTGTGGGTGAACTTCATTTCGACGGAGACGGAGGCGGAAAATCAACCGGAGTGGGAGGAATGTTTTTAAGTAGGAGCCGAAGTTTGTCTGGGGACAGTTCGACGATGATTTGATGTCGCAAGAGACGACTGAAGGTGCGATGAAGTTGGATTGAGCATCATTTGAAGTACAACTTCCATCAGAGCTCCTCAGTCGATGGCAGATTTTGGTGACGACGACTGGTCTTTAAAGGGAGAAGTGTTGCTTTAAGAAAAAACATGAAAGGCACTACGTCGTGCAAAAGCAACTCGGTTCTCTGTTCGAGACCAGGGACATGGAAGAAGGGCAGCCAAGCTTCGATGGACTATGAGAAATGGAGGAGCCTTTGGAGTGCCAGCAGCACACTCAGGTGCCCCTTCCTTTGTTCGTTGCCTGCCGACTTACCAAGGCAGTAGCTCACGTGAAGGGTAGACTGGTCGATGCCGCACTACACCAAGTAGGATCCACGGCGGAGAAGACGAAGCCTCTGACTCCTCGTGAGCCTCTCACTTTGTTAATTGACGGCCGGCTGACCAAATGAAATGACCATTGATCAGTGGGACGGTCTGATTTGGTAATTCTTCCTCCCGCTCGTCAGGCAAAGACTCCCCACAGGAGATGCCACAATTTATGTCTAGTCCGGATCCAGTTGGCAGGAGTCTGGTAACACGGTCTGTCACGCCGTGTTAAATACCTCTAGGCTCGACCATCATTTGATTGTCAACGAATTTCAGGAGCCCCTACGTTTGTCAATTGCCTGCAGACTTAACTAGCTCAAATGAAGGGTAGGTTGGTGGATACCACACTACACCAAGTAGGATCCACGGTTGAGAAGTCCCTGCATCAGAAGAATTTACCTTGATCACGTTCCTCCATAAAGCACGAGTCAACGTGGGACTCTGCAGGTGAATCGAACTGATGTTGCGATCTCGACTGGTTAAGTCATCCCTAGGCTCAAGGGTGAATAGAGGGAGACCACAAGGATGAGTCTTCATACCTCTCCTATGGATCCTAGTAGTTGACGAAGTCATGACGACGTTGGAAAACGAAGGATTCACATGAGCTGCTTTCGCGGACAATGTGCTCAATCCGGCATCAGAGAAATTCCCGTCAACGCTTAACCGAACGTCTCAGCCATGGACTAATGCTTGTTGATAGCAGGGGACTGAACGTCAACCCTGCCTGCTCAACGTCGCCTACAAGATCCTATCCAGCGTACTGTGTGAACGTCTACAGTCGTTTCGGCAGGTTCCAGTGCGGCTTCCGGCCCGGCAAATCGACTATAGACCAAATCTTCACTTTAAGGCAGATCCTATCGAAGACCAGCGAGATCCAAATCGATACTCACCATCTCTTCATCGATTTTAAAGACGCATGCGACAGGATTCATCGCAAGGAGCTATTCGAAGCGATGGCCGAATTCGGGATCCCGGGAATGCATGCGATGCACTCCGTGCAGTTCGGTTCAAAAACATCTGAACCGCTCGAAACCTACACCGGATCTTGGCAAGAAGATGCGCTGTCGTGCGGTTTTTTCAATTTGGCACTGGAGAAGATAGTGCGGCGGGCAAAAGTTAACACGGAAGGCACTCTCTTCTACAAGTCAGTCCAGCTGTTGGGATACGCTGATGACATCGACATTATCGCGCGCTCCTAAGCGTTGAGGAACAGGCGAAACGAGCTGGTTAACGAGGAGAAAACCAAACAAATCCTGTCCAGCAGAACACGATCCGCCGCACACCACCTAGGCCAAACGGCCACAATTTCGAGTAAAGAGTTTGTCTACCTCGGGAGTTTTCACGAAACTCCACAATTGACATTGTAGCGGAGATCCGACGTAGAATCGCCCTTGGCAACCGATGCTACTTCGGTCTGTCAAAGCAACTGGGGTCGAAACACCTGACTCGAAGGACCAAAGTCATGCTCCACAAAACCCTTATTCAGCCAGTCCTGCTTTATGGAGTCGAAAGCTGGACGTTAAACCAGACTGCAGAGCTGATGCTTAGTGTCTTCGAAAGGAAATTCTACGTCGGATATATGGTCCCGTCTGCTAGGAAGGCGAGTGGAGGTGAAGGCACAGCGGCGAACTCTACGAGCTGTACAAGGAGCTGGATGTAGTCCGGAAGACAAAAATCCGTCGACTACACTGACCCGGCCACAGCGAATGGACAACAACGCTCCAGCAAAGAGGCGCTTCGAATCTGAGCCTCTTGGTTCGAGAAGGAGAGGAAGACGGAACCTCCGGTACAGAGACCAAGTCATCGCGGATAGCGGCCTTGATAACTGGAAGCAGCGTGCCCAGGGTGGCCGCAATTGCTGAGGCTCAGCCCCTTCATGGTTCGTCTACTTGATAAGTAAGTAAGAACGTCAACCCTGTTGCTGGTCTTTACCAACAACCGTCAAAGTTTCAAACTCTACATAGATGTCACACTTGATTCCAAATTCATGTGTAAGCTGTGTATGCGTGCAAACTTGGAATGTCTCAAGCCACCAGCATACCATGGCTGTAATACCTTTCCTAAATGCTTTGGTGGTAGAAATATCCTCTAAGGCAGATCTCAAGAATACAAAGCTCGGCATGCCTAGGAATAACAGGTTGTCTTGGAACAACACCGACGGCAGCACTCGAAGTCCATGTCATCCCCTCGACCTATTCTGCAGCAACAGTGCCACCGCATCGGCTCTGAGGCACAGAGAGGCAAGTCTAAGGAGCGACAAGCCATATGGCCTTTCACACTAGTTTCGGAAAGGTCCTTCCACCTTCGTTTTCCTAATGGGAAACCATGGGAAGAGCAAAGGTAACAGCAGATGGCGACCTCTGCCTGTATACTGCTGGCTCAAATGTGTCCTGGTACAGGAGCAGGGGTCTTTTGTGACCAAATCGAAAGATCATTGGCATCACATGAGACGACTGCAGCGTCTTCTAAGCTGAAGAGGCTGCGATACATGAAGCAGCACTCGCGAACGATCTGTATCCTCTCCGAGAGCCAGGCGTCAAAGGAAGCCACAGCATCGGACATCTTGACTTCGAAACTTGTCAGGTTATGTAGACAGAGTCAGTAAGCTTCGTACCTGGCCATACAGGCATTCAAGGCAACAACGAAGGGGAAAATCTCACGAAGAGGGGTCAGAGCTTGCAGAATCCCTGGCAATTCCTTACGCGCTGACGTCACTTAGCTTTATTTGTTCGAGACCAGGGACTTGGAAGAAGAGAAGCGAAGCCTCGGTGGGAAATAAGAAGGAGCCATTGGAACGCACGACGATGATCCTCGTGAGTCTCTAACTTTGTCTATTGCCTGCCGACTTACCAAGGCAGTAGCTGTCACATGAAGGCTAAGCTGGTGGATACCGCACTACACCAAGTGGATCAACGGCGGAGAAGAAGAAGCCTCTGACTCCTCGTAAGCCTCTAACTTTGTTAATTGCCTGCCGGCGGACCAAGTGGACTGACTACTGATCAGAGGGACAGTCTGGTTTCGCATTCGACTCCTTCTCTTGAGACACTCCCTCTAAGAGATGCAACAGTTTAAGTCTAGTCCGGATCCAGTTGGTGTGGAGTCTGGTAACACGCTCTGTCACGACGTGTCTAACCCCTCCAAGCTTGACCATCGCTTCGGCTGTCGTTAAGGACACAATTCGGTACCCGATCGCCCCTTGTCGGCTTCATGCCTCCAACGTTTTGAAGTCTCTTTCCTCGTTTCTTGACTTGTTCATTTCAGGAAGACTTCCCGCAGGCTTCCGCCATTCTGACACTGATGAAGAAGAACGTAACACTCCATCATCAGATGCCAAACGCTCAATCCCCCAAGGAACCACCGTCATTAATAAATCATAATTCCCCCCCGCCAGAGATGCCTTCGTGTCTTCATAAAACAAACAGAAAAACTCAATTAATTCAGCATCGCACCGATTCCCGCCGAGAGACACCTTCACCCCGGTCTGACCTACTCGTCTCGTATCACGCAGCAGGCACCAGCGACCGCCCACCCACCGGCACATACCGTCTACATGTACGACTGTCTAATTTTCAGAGAATGTCGCTTGTCACTTTGAATTAGATTCCCTCCGGGCGTACCCGACTGAAAACACGTTATTTTTAAAATTGCCACAAAACCCCCGGATGCTCCCACAAGACGATACGCAATATCCTCCGCTTTATTGAAATTTATTCCTCGGAAGAGGCCAGATGGGGTGCGAGCTCTCGCTTTTACGGCATCGCATAAAGCCCGGTGCTCCGGGGTGCTCCGGGTTGCCGGAACGCCGGCACCAAGAGTCAATCGTTACGCAGCAAATTTACCATGTGCGCCACTAGTGAATAGTAAATCGGCGTCCTGGAGAAGGGGCCGTCGCTTTGAAGTGGCGCATGGACCGAGTGTGGGGGAGCACATGAGGTGACGGGAGTGATGTGACTAGGTGTCTATGGGAAGTCTGCTGAAGATGGCGAGTGATTCATCTCGAAGCCGGCGATGATTGATGTGAGAGACGATAAAGTGGAATGTAATGAGGTGTGAATGGGAAGGATTTCGAGGAAATTCAACATCGCTGAGGACAGGGGCAAGCTTTTGGTTGGATGCCGAGGTTTGGGCTTCAGGAGGGAGACCTTAGATTGACTCAGACTGACTGATGGAGCCTTTTGCATCGAATGCCTAAGGAACAGAGAAACAGATCAAGACTGGTTCCCACGACTTCTACTTGGTCCGCCATGTGACAGACAAGAAGAGTGGAACACAGGAATGGAACACGACCTCTGTATAGTCCATGGAGAAGATCAGACTACTTCATCGAAAACAAGGAAACGATTTCATAAACCTGGGAAAAGACGCAAGAGATGCAGACCGAGACTGACCACCTTTTCGTCAATTTCAAGGACGCTGTGCCAGCCGAAAGATGACCCAGAAAATCAACAAAAATCCCTTACTTCTTCTTCTTTGATTGGCGCTACAGTCCGGGGTGGACCTGGGCCTCAACCAACATGCCTCTCCAGCCAGCACGATCTTTCGCCAGCTGCCTCCAGTTGCGCACACCAAGTTGGTTGAGGTCCTTTTCCACTTGTGTGCGCCATCTAGTGCGAGGACGTCCTCTGTTGCGCTGTCCCAATGGCTCGGTGTCGGGCCGGAGCTGTGGTGTCCATCCGCTCTACATGACCTAGCCATCTTAAGCGTTGGATCCTAAGACGCTTAACTAGGTGCATGTACAGCCCATACATCTCCTCCTCCAAGCGCCATCAACGCAAACAGGACCAAAGATCGTACGCAGAACTTCTCTCTCAAAACAACCAAGAGCTGCTTCATCCGCTTTCAATAGCGTCCATGTCTCTGCGCCATAGAGCAGGACTGGGATGATCAGGGTTTTATACAAGGTCAATTTGGTGTTTCGAGAGATGGCTCTGTTACTCCATTGCCTCCTGAGCCCAAGGAAACAGCGATTGGCAAGAGTAATTCTGCGCTTGATCTCGGTACTGGTGTTGGTGTCCCTATTTACTCCGGAGCCTAGGTAGACGAAGTCCTTGACTACCTCAAAGTTTCTGCTGCCCAATATGACGCTCTGTCCGAGACGTCGATCTGGGGGCCTCCTTCCATGATGACAGCATCCATTTTAGCCGCTTCCGCTTCAATGCCAGCAAACGCCTCATTGACGGCTCGCTGTGTTCGTCCAATCACGTCAATGTCGTCCGCGTAAGCAAGCAGTTGAACGGACTTCTGGAAGATCGTGCCTCGGGTGTTTACGTTTGAGTTTCGCACGATCTTCTCAAGTATGATGTTGAAGAAGTCACATGACAGCGTGTCGCCTTGCCTAAAACCTTTTTTGACATTGAAGGTCTCGGTGAGTTCGTTACCGACTTTGATGGAGCAGCGAGAGTTCTCCATCGTCATCCTGCACAGCCTGACGAGCTTGGCAGGAATGCCAAAACTAGACATGGCGTTGAATAGCTCGTTTCTATGCACGCTGTCATATGCGGCCTTGAAATCGACAAATAGGTGGTGGGTGTCGATCTGCATCTCTTGAGTCTTTTCCAGGATCTGCCGGAGTGTAAATATTTGGTCTATTGTGGACTTTCCTGGCCTGAAACCGCACTGATAAGGACCTATCAGGTTGTTGACAAAGGGTTTCAGGCGTTCACACAGAACGGCAGAGAGTATCTTGTAAGCGATGTTAAGGAGGCTGATCCCTCGATAGTTGGCGCAGTCAAAGGGATCTCCTTTCTTGTGGACCGGACAAACGACGCTGAGATTCCACCATATCTTACAGATGAGCTGGTGCATGCGCCCAACCAGGTCATCTCCAGCTGCCTTAAACAATTCCGCGGACAATCCGTCCGCTCCAGCAGCTTTGTTCGACTTCAGTCTAGATATCGCTATCTTAACTTCGTCTAAGTCGGGGGGACGGAATTCCTATCCATTATCGTCCAAATTGAGTGAAACATTCTGCCTGACAGCGGAATTTGTGTCGTCATCGCCGTTTAACAGTGTACAGAAATGATTTTTCCAAATTCTCAGCATCGACTGCGATTCTACTACTGGTTGTCCATTTTCATCCCTGCAGGCTTCGGTCCGAGGTCTGTAACTTCCTGATACTTGTTTTACCTTTTGGTAAAACTTTCGGACCTCCTTCCTGTCGTAACACCTCTCCATCTCCACGACCGCGCGCTTCTCATGCTCTTTCTTTTTCCTTCTGAGCAGCCGGTGCTCTTCCCTTCTCTTCTGTTCTGTAGAGCTCACGAACAGCTCTCGTTGTTCGATGCAGCGTTGCCTTGTAGGCCTCCTGCTTGGCTGCATGTACCTGCCTGCACTCGTCGTCAAACCATGGCTTCCTCCTGGGTGGTGTCGTGAAACCCAGCACATCAGTGGCAGCTTCTTTGATGGCTTTTTGACAACGTTTCCATTCTTCTTCTATTGAATGTGCAGGCAGCGTCGAACTTTCAGAGAGTTTCAGGGAGATTCGGTCGGCAAAGTTCCTAGCTGTCCTTATCCCTTACTAACCACTGTCAAAATTTTTCGGTCAAAATCTCGATGTCGTCAGATGCACTCCAAAGTCTGAGAATCGATTAACCCACACACGGTAGCATGAAAAAAAGGTGTGCGCGAGTCCTGTAGTGCCACTGTGGCAGTTGGAAGATGAACTCGATTCGAACGTTGAAAACCAAGGTCTGAGAGTCCCTCTGAGGACCTGCTCGTGTCCTCGCATCCATCAATCGATTTCCTCGAAATGGAAAAAAAAACAAATCAAATATGGTCACCCTGAGCATCCCCCACGGCGCCAGAGTCCCACTCAAAAGTCCAATCAACCGCACGTCATTCACTGTCAGTCCATCAGCACGACTTGTTGGTAATCCCTTCATAAAGCTGTCCAAATGAAATTACAATCACTCACTGCCGCCCCCCTGCCCCCTCATTCGCACATCATCTTCACACGCTTCGTGCCAAGATTGGGGACAAAAACCGAATTCTGCTCACGTTCCAATTAATCGCACACACCGGCCGTAGCCTCCACCTTCGGGCGGCAGTGTCCATCAATCACGGTGTCTGGCCGGTGGGGTCTCTTTAATTGACCAACTATAGCGCGCCCTCGCCAATCGCCAGGAATAATTCGATTTCAATGGAAACAATGCGCCTCGGTCAGGACATGTGGACGCGGCGCACTCCTCATCCGGAGGGAAATCGCTGTTGCTCATCAGCCTCCGCTGAGTCCTCCTGGCAGTGACTCTCTCCCCGCCCCGGTGCACACAAATAATTCATTAGCTTCTGACAATTTGAGTCTTCAATTAGCGCTCGTTGCGCGTTACACTCCCCAAGCCGCGGGCATGTGGCAGCAAAAAATTCAAAACCAACGCCACAAAATTCCCCCGTGAAACTCGAGCGCTAATAAGACAAGACTGCCTTCTGACAACCCCGCGCACATGTACCCTCGATGCGGCGTTGGGTGCTGCTGTGTCCTTGAAACCGGAAGCCAGGCTCTCGCTCACACATGTGGGCGCCGCCGCGGCAATTCGAGGAACAACAGCGACGAAAAATTGAATTTGTTTAAATAGGATCCACAGGATCCAGGATGGCGGCGGTAGCGACGGCAACACGAGATATCTCTCGGCACTTGCCATTTGCCAGTCTCCGCCCGCCGCCCCGTAGGAAAATCATATTTCTTCCAATTCAATGCGGATGATCGTGATGGGCACTCGTTTCGATTGACGGAAGGGTTTGTTGTTCCAATTGATTTGAGGGACTTCGTCTGGTGGTGATGCTCCTCCATGAAGACGTTGTGTCTTTTTTCTTCTTCTCTGTGTAGAGAGGGGTGTAAATCAAATTTGAACGCATACCCGTGCGGTCAATTTAAGCAGTGAAACGTGTCGAGTTTATGAAGGGCTGATGATGAATTTTATCCCTTCGAGGAGATTTGACACGTGTGCGGGGGAGTTCCTTGGAAATGCGGCTCCTTCGGCGAAGTGTTGAATTCAATCGATTTGATCACGCGTGGGAATGAATTCGAGAGAGGAGGCGGCACTCGGTCTGTGGACAAGTGGGGGGTTCTATGCAAATAATGGTGGAGAGGTTTTTCGATTGGAAATCTAGTCTCCTTGTGGTGGGGGATGGCATTTGAGAGGCTGTTGCCTACTGAGCCGTCAGAAGTTTGAAGGCAACAGTGACTGTTTGAGGCACTGCCAGGGGAGATGAGGCAAGGAATGAACTCAGTCCTGATTCGCTTGGATGTCAATCTAGGCATTGTCCATACGGGAGGTGGACGGACAGACACGTCTTCGACTGCCCAACGCTCTGTTCCCTGAGTTCAGCCTAAGAACCCTCTTTTTCAGGTCGCAGCCGTAAGTACATCGCCAGTGTGAGCTGGACCAAGGTCCTAGCACTCTCTTGAAATTCTCAGACGGATCTTTCTGTTTTCGGATCAATCGTAGCCCCATTCAGTGTGTCGAACTATAGGCCGGTTGTGGAATAATTTTACCAAGACGTCATGAAGGATGATGATGATGGACCAACTGTCATCTGATGGCAACTGACTGTCCTCTCACTTCCTTTCCTTTGAACAGCGGCCCCATTAGGACTACCAACGACTTCTGTACACCGCTGTACATGTTATTTCACGTCTACTAACCGACCCTGAGAGTTTGGGGCGGATCCGACAACATTGGATTTTTGGCCCCAAAAAAATGACAGTGGTTAGTAAGGCTTTTCTGATGGATTACTGAGTTCGAAGCCTGTTCAAGGAGTCCACCCTCCACTCAGTGATTGCCTGCTCAGCTCAACGACTTATCCCTTTCAGAGCGACCCTCAACTTCGACTTCCTTCCATCTCTCCCTCTTTCTCAAGCGGAAGAGGACGTTCCCAGTTCACAAACTCCATGAATATTCAAACCAAATCCAAGCCGACGGCACACGCCTCCCTCTGCTCCGCCTTCCAGAAATCACATGCGGCAGCTTTGAAACCTCCAATCTTCTCAGCAATTTATGCCGAAACACGAAACTCTCGCTAGACCACACATTACACCCTCGATCTCCATAAATCCCATCAGTCAATGCATAGTCATCGAATTAACTAATTAACGAGGCACCCCTCGATGCCGAGGCTCAGTCATCCCCGCAAAAACCCTTCCGAACACATGTAATCCACACGCTCGCCGCATCGTCATCACCGGATAAATACCCGTGCCCTGGCATCCCTCGGGAAAGTCGTTAATCTCGCTGAGGCATGCTCCGCCTCGTCGTCCTGTCGATAGGCAGCAGGCCGGATGAATTTCCTTTTTCGCCCAAAAAATAATTGCTTAAGTTGGTGATCCGGGGGAGTCCTTGGAGAAAGTGGGCAATCATCTGCGAGGCTGGGGTTCACTGAAGATTTGGAAGGATTACTCGCAGATCAACATTGTGTGGCGGGGGCTTCCGAGGGAACTCTGTTTGTCTTGGGGGCGCCGTCGGGCAACGATCTCTTGGACGGATTAAATATCCACGTCATGTGGGTGGGCTGTTTATCGGCAGTTGCCTCGGAATTGTCGCCTGGGCTTTGCAATCGTAAATCACAAGGGCACCCAAAGCACAGCCGAGACGACTCTGGCACCAGACGAGATGGATATCCGGCACCTTCGTCTCGCGTCGGGCGACAAGGACGATTATGATTTATCTGCAAACAGAAACACACTCTTTCCCACTACCAGGGAGTTCAAAAGTCCCCTAAGAAGCACGAGGACGACGGAATGAAGAAGAATAAAAACTAATTCCCTCCCGCTTTGAGGGTCCTTCATGCGGAAGGATTGAATCAGATTCCATCACGGTCGGCGTCGGACGCGTGGCTGGTCTATTTCTGTCCGAAATCGATAAATATTCGGCATTCTCTGGGCACACACGGGAGAGCAAACGCCACAAATTTATGGTCGTCCTTATTTGTGCTGTAATTTGTCAGAAATGAAATGCCTTCGCTGTGGTTGCTCACGAGCTGGATTTATACCCGCCGTGCCGGTGGTTTGAGGCGGGAATTTATGGGACATTCTTTTTTTGTGGAATTCAGATCGGCAGGAGCTGTTGACAAATCACCGCAGCCAATGGTGGAAAACATCAAATGGGAGTCATCATTGACTCTGGCTGGACTGCAATCAATCAAAGGAAGTGATTTTTTGTGGCGACTTTTGTTGCCGCATTCGAAATTGTTATCGTCCTCTGTTGAGTGTCAAGCAACAGATGGTGTTCAAATGACAATGGCGGGCGGAACATCCGCTTGGAATATTAAAGTCCTCTGTCGGGAGGTTGGAAAGGAGTGTTCATTGACTACGAACTCCCAACTCACAAGTCCCGCTGGAACCAACCAAATGGCGGCAAAAAAAAACCGAAAAATCACAAGCGCCCCCAACTTGTGTAAAAGGGGTACACCGTGACCCCCTCTACACCCACCTCCCCAAACGCAACATCAAACCCTCACAAAGTAAAATCCTTCCGCATGTCATTTGCCATTCAAGTCAGTCCCCAAAAGAAACGCAATCATTTCTTCTTCCACAACAGTCACGCAACGATAAAATCACAAGAAATATCCCCCCTCGATGCCAACGTCTCGATGGCACGACATCGTCAACAAGTCGTCACTAACTAGGCACGTTATCGCCTCGAGGGGACGTGTCCACGTGTCCCAGTGAATTTGTGCGCACTTGAGCATCATAATCAAACGTGGGTCGGGCTCTGTACTGGCCCACCTCCTCCACCTGCAACCGAACACGACACGGATGCTAAGTGATAATTAGGGACGCAATAATTTGCCCGCTGTCACGCTGCCAGACACACAAGACCAACGCGCAAAACTGAGCAAATTTAATTAAAACTCATTCTTTCGCCCGGGAGCCACACACTATCCGTCGGAGTGCGTGCATGTCCTTGGCAAACAAAAATCGAAGTTAAAGCGGGGTTCGCTGGGTCTGTTGTCTTAAAGGTACGCCTGCCCCGGTGGTATGCACGGCACTTCGATAAATTGAATTTCGTGTCAGGGGAAAAAGGATCCTTGACAGGATTATGAGCGCGGGATCGATGGGAATTCACCGGCGAAAGGGGCGGGGGCAACTGTAAGCGATATGAAGCGATAGCATTACGTTCCGATGGTGAGTGCTGAGTGCTTGAGGGGCATGCATTTAGGATTTCATTTTTGTTTCTCAGTGCAGGATGGTTCCTTTGCGCGAAGTACAAGGTGGGCGTAGAGGTTCTTGTGAAGGCAAGCGAATTGAAGAAATTCGAGACGTTTTTTGATTAATTTTCTGATTTTGACCAGACTACTTGCTGCTTTGGGGTTCGGCGTGGCGCTTTTATCTCTTCTACGATTTAAGGTTGTTCAGAGTGTGTTTTCCTCGTTCCTTTAGGGTCTCTGATCAAAAGGTGGCCAGCCTCAAATCATCAATCTGTTTGTTCAGACTAACTGCATCCTGAGCGAGGGTGGCCAAGGTCGTGTCATTTACAGACATCTACTCTTTGAACTCAAACGTCTGCCTATTCTTATTCAGGACGTTCTGTTCGAGTTGCACCTAAGGCGCAGCCAGCAAGGCTCTCGGAGTGTCATCATCCTTAGCCAGCTGCATCCAATTTCGTTGGTTGTGCTTTTTCTCCACTTGTGTGTGCAATGGAATTCATTGGCGACCTCTATTGCGTTGTCTCACTGGAGGAAGGTCGAACGGGAGCATTGTACATGACCTACCCACAGTCGTTGAATCTGACTAGAATGATGTCGCCGTACAGCTTGTCATACAGTTTGTGCTTCAACCTTGACCAACAATTTACGGAGAACTCTTCTTTCTAAAATACTAAGGTTTTCTTCATCTTCTCTTGCGATTGTCCATGCTTCCACACCATACAGCAGGACAGAGAGAGGACTCTACTGGAGTTATTCTGCAGTCAATGTGAGTGCTAGTTTCAAAGACGATGTCCCTAACTACCTCAAAATTATATCTGCTTCAGGTGACGACCATGGTGTATGTTATCCATTGATGATGGCATATAGGTTGGGTTGGGGTCGATGCGGTGGACCCACGTCTAGGTCCCATTGGACCTATTGTGATGCCCATGGGGATGTAAACTTCTGTCGTCCTACTCGTCGATTGTTGTGGGAACCTCCTACTTAGAGATGTTCCAACCATCCGGTGGTCTTGACAAGCTTGCGAATAGAATTTAACGGGCTATCTGCCATCTCTTAGAGATTCTAGAAGAATACATCCCCCACTGAGGGCAGCATACACTTCTCATCCGCGTCAACAGCCAGCATTCGCTCCATTGCCATTGTCGCCATTTTCGATTGTCAATGTCTTCCGCAATTGTATGGAAGATCTTCACCTTTTGCGTTGGCCAGTAAGTTGTGCAAGCCCTTCTCAAGAATGATGTTCAAAAGATCACTCGACGGTTCATTTCGTCGAATTGACTCACTCACTGTGAGCAGCGACTTCGGATGGAGCAGCGACTCAGGATTCTCCATCGTTATCCTGCACAATGTGACGACGGCAAAGATGTCAAAACTAGTATAATAATAATATATAATAATACAATATGAGTGGCGCTACACCCCATAGAGGGCCAGGGCCTAGCTTCTCAGCAACCACTCGTGTTGTGCGGGCTATTGTTCTCACACGAGTGGAAGGGACCTACAGTTTAATGCCGACTCCGAACGGCCAAGTTTGAGAAGCTTTTTCTAGACAGGAACTCTTTGAGCATTGTCAATAACTCGAAAGAGGTGGGGTCGTGACCATTATTTTTGTCGCTCAGAGCTGGATTCGAGCCTACGACGTCGAGGTTGGGGTCGACGCACTTACCCACAACGCCACGGGCCACCAGTCAAAACTAGTGTAGCTCGTCTCAATTCACATTATCGACGAATCGACAAGTATGCGATGGATGTCGCTCTGCCATTCTCGGATTTGATTGAGTCGGCAGTGAACCTCCTCAGTCCCAGACCACAGAGCTAAGCACAGTATCAGACTATGTACGATTGGTTTCAGGTGCTCACAAAAAAGGGCAGAGAACGATTAGCGCAGCTGACGGAATGTCATTTGGTGGATCGGACGGTTCCATCTGAAACCTTAAGCTGGGAATGGGAAAGTGAAAAAATGGTTAGTAAGGCTTTTCTGATGGATTTCATGGCTCATCTTCTAACTGCCACAACGGTCCCACTAGGGCTAACAGCGACTTGCGCGCTCCTTTGTGTGAGTGGTCGAACTAGCCGTCTGTCTGATCTGCTTCTGCAAGAATTTCTAGCTCTTGACAGTGAAGTTCACAATCGAAGAAGTACGAAATTTGTGGTCATCATCATCTCGTCTCAGTTAAACAGCAATACATGTTGTAGTGACTAAATTTGAGACGCGGCTGAATGTTCCCGTGACAGTGAGACAACGAACTGGACGAAGTGACGAGAATATTGCTGCCGTTCAAGAGTCTGTCGCAAAATGAACCAAAACTGTGGATTCATCGGCCAGGCGGTCTCGGTAATTGCGCTTCTCTAGAACCACCAGGATTGTTAGCTGCGGCCCAAGGTCACCACTTAATGTGAACAAACTTTCAACAGGATCTTGACCTGACTCCATCTTAGCCTCCTTGTGATCATGTCGCCTTAAGTTCTCAAATTTGATTCAAGAAATGTTGGAAGAAGATTCCAATTTTATCGTAAAATACTCCCTTTTTGCCTGCAAATGAAATATGCCTTCACCGTGTGGTGTGCTTTGGCCGTTGGTATCATTGGGAAGCTGTTCCGTGACGTATCATCCAATGGAGATCGCTACAAAGGCATGTTGCGACATTATTTTTTCTTCCATCAATTGCATGGACTAGACATTAATGAGGAGCGTACCACAAGCTGGGAGTGTCCACTTACTGACAACTCAATTCGATGGGTGCGCTATACCGACAATGCTCCTGTCGATCATGTGATTTTACACCTCTTGACGTTCTCATGAGGGTACGTTAAAACATGGATCTTTGCCAACAAGCCACTGCCAGTAGAGAAGCTCATTAGGACTAGAGCTATCGTTTCCATCGAAATGTGTGCCCGGTCCTTCGAACATCGAGTTCAACGAAGCCTCCGCTGCACACATCCTCGTGATGTCCACTTGAACGACATTGGATTCCATACAAAACCGCTTTGATTGTCCCCTAACCACAGACATCTGGAATAGCTTGCATTTTATTTCCAAAAACCAAACTTGTCAAGTCCTTCTTCCGTTGCCCCCCTCACATCACAACCCATTTATTTCGCACCATCCATGTCACTTGCCACATGGGACCATGCCGCAGCACATCTCTAAAAATTTATTCCCCGTCAAAAGTCCGCCCCCGATAGGCACTTAAGGGCAAATAGGACGGAATGAAAAAGCAGCAGCAAAGTACAAATTTAGCGCCTCACACGACCGACCCATTTGTTGCCATCTGCTGTCACGCCGAATCGGTCTTCATTTCACTTGCGTGCGGTTGATAACATCGTCTCCCATGACCCACTGGCGCTCATAAATTCCCCGAATTCGCGTGAATTGTCGCCGAGACTGAGAGAGAGAGGCGACGGCTGTGCGTACTTGTGGAATCAAGATGAATTGCTTCATGCCTCGAAGGGGGCACAGCCAAAGAAGAGGAAGGCCGCTGATAAGTGCTTTTTAATTTATAACCAGAAGTGCGTGAAAAAATCGACCTTCTTCTAGGCGAAGGACATTGTGTTCCCAAAAAGCAACGAGATAGAGAGAGAGGGAGGAGGAGGAGGAGGAGGAGGTTTGGAAATAGATTCTGGGTTCGAATTGATTGATGGACGCTCGTGATGGGCGACGAAGGTAGGCGGTTTCGCTTTTGGATGTCCTCGTTGACTGATTCGAAATGGGTCGTGGAGCAACAAGAGGCGATGTCAAGTCAACGCAAGTGAGTCGATCCTTGGTCGAGATGGCGCATGCAAGTGGAGCTGGAGCTCAACTGGAGGCAACTAGGGATGGATCGTGTTGGCTGGAGAGGCTTGTTGGTTGAGGCCCACGTCCACCTCGGACAGGGAAGGATAAACAGGAGTCGAATACGAGGCACTGGGGCAAGGCAACGCAAGCTCGTTGGTTGAGGACCAGGTCCACCCAGGACTGTAACGCCAAATAAGGAAGAAGAAGGATCAACAAGAAGCGCATTTGCTTAGAGGACGGCCGTAAATTAAGCGCTTCGTCCAACTATGTGCGACGATGATATAACGTGCGGCGAACGAGCACGAAATCGTGTGCGAATTGTGTCGACGAGGCACTCTGGCCTTGGATGGGAGGCCAGACTCCATACCGGCAACATTGAGATTTTGACCGATTTCATGGCTCATCATCCAACTGCCACAACGGCCCCACTAGGGCTACCAGCGACTTGCGCGCTCCTTTGCGTGAGTGGTCGAACTAGCCGTCTGTCTGATCTGCTTCTGAAAGAATTTCTAGCTCTTGAGAGACCTCTCAACACTCTCGAGGCACGCTCAGTAGCCTGGAAAGCAACGACGGGCATGCCCATCACTCGACTTCATCAACAACCACCCATCCGCTCGTCTAAAGAACCATCAAACCCCTGACATCCGACGGCTCATCCAAAAGTACACCATTTTCCATGTCATCCCTCCCGAAAGCAACTTCCCACATTAAAGCCAACAAATCCATGAGAACTCCCATTCGTCAGGACCATTAGTCACGGTGGTAACCAAGACTGAGGGGATCCCTAGCAGCCATCCAACGATTTTTATTTAATTACCCCCGCCACCGGTCAATGCTGACCACAAAACCTTATCCGCGACATCAAAGGAGCACGCACTGCCCCCCTCCGGCTGGCAGGCTGCTCCCGCCCGCCGGGGCAACAACCGAGCGTCTTGATGAAATTAATTACTCCTCTCCTCAGCCAATTATTTAGTTCGTCCCGTTTTGGTGGGATTCCACGAACTTAACAGCAGCTCAGCGCTCCCAGGTGGGCGAAGTTTTCCTTCTGGTTTCGGAGTTTTTAATGAAATTCGCTCCGAGGGAGGCGCAAGAAATGTAAGTCCCCCGAAGGCACTTCTGAAGGAGCCATCAACTGAAGTCCTTGACACCCCCAATCGACTGCAAGTCTCTCCTTCGCTTAATGACCACTCAACTCCCGACGCTCCGCGCACAGACATCTTGACAGGCGACACCCGACAGCGAGTGCATTACTTTCGCTCAGTTCACTCGTTCTTCCTTGAACTTGATGGCTAATTAAAACCGTCATTAAACTCGCCCTGCGCCCACTTCCCTCGCTCCTTATCCGTTGATGAGGCAATCAACGTGAATCGAAGGGTGTCGCATGAGCGAATCGCACGTCACGCTGCGATTCTGGACTAAAATTGAAAAATGGTCGTGGAGCTGCCTTTGAATGCCATGTCCCTGTTCTTGACTCATGGTGTGTCATGAATCGCGAACATCTCCACGAAAAGTCGCCGCATTCCCTCGAGTTTATTTATAGCCGGGAACAAGCTCCTCGTGGGCCGCCTCACACATCGCGTCGTCGTGTGATGTGAGCCCATTTTCACCGCCGCTTGATGTATGACTCGGGCACGTGGTCCTCGTGAACACGAGCCCCCGCTGAAGGAGGTGTGTTCACGAAGGACGGGCGAGTTTAAATTTGATTGTCTGCGAGCAGATTAGGGCGGGAAACAAATGTCTGGCCGTGTATTAAAAAAGTTGCGTCGCAACTTTGAAATGAAACTTTTTTCGGAAATCTGAGACGTGGAAGGAATTATGACGAATTGTGGCTGATATGCGTACGATGCGTGCGGCGAATGAAAGGGCTGTGCGGCTGGGTTGTGATGGGAAACTTTTTCGAATACATGAGGTTACCTTGTTCAGGTGCTGGTGCTGGTGGTGGGAGGAGGTTGGGCAGGGAGGGGATAAAATTCCAATTATTTTGAGGCATCAAGGAGAATGTTTAACTCACCAGCTGGCGGCGAGAATCGTGCACCAAAGGTTAAAGTCAGACGGGCGCCCTTAAGAACTTCAAAAGTCGGTTAAAGCTAGTGATGGCCACAATCGAGATATTTTAATAATCGAATGATCACTCGAATGACTACTAATCACTCGAGTGGTTAGTAGTCGAGAGTATTCAATTGAGAAACGAGACGTTCCCGAGATGTTGTAATAATCGATTATCACTCGAGATATCATTCGAATGCGCCCAGCACTAGTTAAAGCATTGCTTTCTTGGCCGATGGAACGGGTCGCTGCACAGCTACATCGATCTGGTCAATCGAGTTCCAATCTGTCGCCTCAGGTGGCTGGGTCACTTAGAGCGATGCTCCGGCCAGGAAAGTCTTCAACACCAACCCCGAGGGACAACGCCGTAAAGGAAGACCACGCATCCGTTGGCGCACGCAGGTAAAAGAGGACCTGAATAAGTTGAACGTGCCTGGCTGGACACAACTAGCACAAGACCGAGCTAGATGGAGAGGCATGTTGGCTGAGGTGAACCCTGGACTGTAGCACCAGCCAAAGAAAAAGAAGGAGGTCAGGAGACCGACAAAGCACGATGTCCAAGTAAAAATCATCCCACGCCACTGCGTCTTTGATCTTGAGGAACAACAGACAAGATGGAACCATAAAATATCTCGCGAAAGGACCTTTATCCCTCAATCACAGCAACAGCTTGAAGTCCAAGAAATCTCGAGCGGATCTACTTGTCTTCTTGCATAAACGCTCCCCTCCCCCTTAAGTTAGGTAAGCTTAGGTGTTGGCGGCTCAGCTTTAGATGGACCTGCAGGACCATGGTGCTACCACGAAACGGAGTAAATCCAATTGAACTTCGCTGAAGCCTTCTTGTCAAGTTCATTGAAGCTGGGAAAGGAAACTACTTTTAAATTGTTTAGACCAGAGGCGAGGTCTTTTGACGGCTTCCAGTTCAGTCCCCAATGAAATGTCGATCGGATGCTGTGCACATCATCTACACAAGACCAACTGCGAAACTCGGGCGAAGCATGGGCTGAACCCTTCTCGGCTGTGCATCTGCTGTTTTTCTCCTTCTTCTCATCTCACCAGTCCGATACCCTCTAATGAGTTCGCTGAGGTATAGCTCTCATCTCACCAGTCCGATACACTTTAGAGGGTTCGCTGAGGTATAGCACGTAACATCTCCAGGCAAGTCGATCCTCCGCTATTGGCTTTAACTCATCAAGATTGACGCTTGGGCACAACCAAGCGAGTTTTCGGAATTGGTCCATCCACTTCGTCTTGGATAAGCCAAGGGGTCTTTTAAGGACGTCTCGGAAGACATGATAACGCGGACATAGACGTACAACGTGTCCAAGCCATCGAAGCATTGCCCTTTCCGTTCGAAGAAGGCTCAATAGTGAGTTCCTTAGGTACTGTTGTGTTTTTCACACGGCGAGTTACTCCCACAGAAACACAAGCTGTCCCAGAATCCATTTCATGTCGCTACTTTTTCAAGGGACAACAGACAGACAAGGTGTAGGCTGAGAATAGCTCGCGACATGGACATTCACGAGACACTCGAGGTGTCGTGGACATCTGGGGTGGATCGGTGCCGTTTGTCCCTGGCCACCGTCTAGATTAGCTACGTACTTTTTGCTCTATGGGGGCACTGTTTACGACTGAGGTGCACGGTGTAGCACTATACGGGTCGACGGAAGGACACTGACGAACTGTCAAGAAGATGGAACGACAGGCAGTCCTTGATTCAGTCAGAATCGAGTTCATTTCGGGAAACCACTTGCCGTCTGAAGGCTTCGCATCACCACTCCTCACCTCGTCATCCTTCTAGGCTCCCAACCACGACCTCAACCGAACATTCATTGTCGCGGCTTATGTCAAAGTCGTCTGATCACCCTTTTGTCGCTCTTAATCCACAACACCAACCAGTCGACAGTCGCTAATCCCTCCCAAATGAGCGGATAATCCCCCGTCACCAAGTCGAGTTCACTTCCAGTCAATGGCTTTGGATCATGTCCCCTCCCAAGCTGTCTTCGCCTGGATGTCCCCACTGCTCTTCTGCGAATCCCTTTCAGCCAAAAAAACTCATCTCCTGGTAAACATTGATCCATCAATCCAAATTGAGGTCTATTTCCAACCGAGTGAAATGAAATCCTTTGTGCCGCCTCTCAGACAGTACAGATTCCTAGAAACCGCCGACATATCGTCGAGAATCTCATCAAAACTCAAACGAACCGTATTCAGTCGGCGTTCCACGAAAAAATCTCTGCATTCACCTCCTGGCTGGCAGCGGAAATCATCCTTTAAACCGCAATTTGTTCGTTTCTCATCGCAATCTCTTCTCGAGAAATCATCGACGAAGCCTGTGAACGTTCCGCCCACTGCCCGCCTTCATTGTTTGTCAATTTAAATTGCGACGCAGAACGGCGCGTTGTCTAACGACCATCATTTTGTTTATAAGCTTCCACACTGCTTCGCCTGAAATCGCCGTCTTTTCAGAGCGATTTGAATGAACCTTTTGTCTTGTCGGTTGTTTATGTTGGATGTAATTATTCGTCGAAGGGAGGTGGTGCTTCAGTCGTGCCATTGGGTCTGAGGGGGAGAAGTTGTTTTCAATATTTTATCCCTCTCTGGGGTAGGGACGGGTTCCAGAGTTCTTTGATTCAGAACACAAACACGGTCTTTTTGATTAAGCACCGTCTTGGGGTTATCCCACATTTTGTTTTCCATGAATTGCCCTTGTTTTCTTGGTAGAGTCACGGACAACCCTTTTTTCCTCTAAATTTAACCAGATTTATATTTTTAGCACAGACACCAACCATTAGTTTCACTCCATCAGAAAGATGGCGCTAACCTGACGTTGCAACAAACGCGATAAATGCTCAAAAAATTGCTGATCTCTGTTCAACACCTCTTCCTCCTCTCATCGACCACTCCCCTGCTAAACTTTCAGTCACTTCCATCGACCTTGACACAATCCACTGAACTGCCCATGCAACCGGACGCCATTCTCTAATTAAATCCCAAAGGCATGTGAATCATTGATTCTCGTTTATTAGCCCGACGCGCCGTCCTTTATGCGCCCCAAACAAAACACAAATTCCGGTTCAATTATCTAGAAACTACGTCCCGGGCTCACACCTCGTCGAGGGACAAAAATAAACCGAAGCTCGTGCGCGCTGTGGCCAGGAGTCATCTCATTACATTAACATCCTCGGCACACTGCACGGCAGGAAATTACTTATTTATTCAAAAATTTTCGGCAAACAACTCGTGGTGCGCAGTTATTGACAAACACTTCAATTCGCTGGATGGCTTGTTAGGAACTCTCGTGGGATGTGTCGACGTATGGATGGACTGACGTTGCGATGTTGAAGGCTGATGGGGAAGCGCGATATGATGGGGGTTTCTTGGAACTTCCGGCTGTCAGGTGGACCCGGACGTCAATCAAAGGGACGTCTGAGGTGCCGAAGCACAAAACTAAGGCTGGCAGCTGTGAGGCGTGCCTTAAGACAGTCGTGAGGAACATTGTCAAACATTGAGCATTGTTCAGCCTCCCGTCCGCAACCAACGAGACCTGTCTTGAGTCAGCCTCGAGGAGCATCTTTGGCATCCATTCGCAACCCACCACCGAGAGCTGCCTAGAGGAACATCGTCCATCCTTGAGCATTCTACAGCCTCTCTCGGCCAACCAGTCTCGCGTCCTGACGCCGCACTCTCGATTCAATCCTTTCGCCCGCCTCTGCCCAGCATGTGTCTCTAAAGCTGATTTGCGCAGCATTTCCTCCCTAATCCGCACATCGCATTAGACCCTCCGCCAAAGCACTTTACGAATCCAATGATTCAAGTTCAATTTCCATATCCCCGACGGCGGCATTTCATTTACATGCCTAAGCCTCTTACATCGCCCATCATCCCGGTCGTACATCAAGTCCGTCGTTCGACACGTTCGACTTGGCCGTCCAGTGCTTGACCCCCCTCCCTTGGAGTCTTCATAAATTTCGTACCATCTTCCTGCGTAATTCTAGAAAAGGTTCATTTATTCCATTCGAAGCCATCACCAGCGCCGGACTGGGCTCGCAATTTGAATCCTTTTGCCGGCGCAATAAATATTCATAAAAACAAGCAACCGTCCTATCCGGTGTCCTAAATATTCATTTAGTCGTGTCCTCGAATCAAATGGCGCCCCACCCGCCGGCTCGGCTGTCCTCTCTTTGTTCCTGTGTCTGCTGACCAGGACATCAATGGCCGGGCACTGTTTGAAAAGGATTTCATGCCCGACAGCAGTCACTCACTCGCAGTCACAGCTTGTAGCAAGTAGCAAATGTTCCTTCAGGTCATCCTTGAAACTGCGATGAAGTTATGGTGTCGCGGTTTGCCCTTGTGAGGGATGACATTATGCGCAGATGGTTGCCTTCTTAGTCCTTGCGATTGCAGTCTGCTTGCGGTTTGCAACCACTCCGCTTTGAAGTGCGACAACAGTGACTGCGGTTGGAGGACTGTGTGTGCTGTGGCCTCTGTGAGCTGGAGTCCGTAATTGAATTTTTCGTTAATCAACGTCAGACGGTTGTGAACACGACGAGGGCGTGAAGTGGAACACTTAAAGGAGCAACATGGCCAAGGAAGGAAATGTGGGCGAATTTCTGGTCACCTTCTCCTGGGTTTTTTTCTGCCGTCTACTGATCGTAGGGACATTGGGGAGGAATCAAAAGAAGCGTCATGCCAAGCTGATTATACCCGTGTTTCCTAACCAAACCTAGGACACCGTCGACGAGTTATGACCGAGTTATAAACTAATTCGGGTTACCTTTTCGGACATTTTTCCTGGTTGTCAAGCAGTCACTGACCGCATCAACAGCGGCATTACTATTGGCACATTTCTATTTTTAGCACAGACACCAACCATTAGTTTCACTCCATCAGAAAGATGGCGCTAACCTGACGTTGGAGAAAACAAGGCAAAAAGCTCAAAAAATTGCAGATTTCTGTTCTAGACCTCTTCAAGCATCACTCTTGGCTTGAAAGAACGGTCCTTTCGTCGCAAGAAACCGCAACCATAACGAGCAAACCGTCGTCCAGATAGGGCCGATTTGCCAAGAGAAACAGGTCACCTTTTCCGACACTCTTCCTATCAGTCTACCAACCACTCCCCGCATCGCTGGTGGCATCGCTGGTGGCATTACTCATGGCTTGAAAGAAGGGTCTTATCTCCCAGAAACTATCGCAAAAAAACTCATTTAATCGTCGCCGGGACATGGTTGATTTTTGTAAAGAAACCATTTCAGATGACCCTCTCCGACAGTTTCTCCTACATTTCCGCCAATCACTGGCGGTAGCATAGACGGCAGCATAGACGCATGGCTCATGGCTTGAGTG
Source organism: Eristalis arbustorum (assembly GCA_916610145.1). NCBI lineage: Eukaryota > Metazoa > Arthropoda > Insecta > Diptera > Syrphidae > Eristalis > Eristalis arbustorum. The sequence continues at coordinate 68,725,935 of OU744319.1, forward strand.
AATCGTATTTTCATGCTGAATCCATCTCAAGAAACCGCAGCTGAAACGAACCAACCGCTGTCGAGATATGGCCGATTTGCCAAGAGAAACCATTTCAGGCCACCATTTCATCGACTGTTGCCAACCTTCTTCTGTCTTACTGGTCAAAGCGCCCTACTGAGGGCCTCAAAGGAACTCGCAGCACACTCTCTGCTCATTCCTCAGTTAACCACCACACCACACTCGAGTTCTAGCATCAAATTAAGCGACAACTTCATGAATCTTCATCACAGTCTGCTACTGAGACTGAGACTAGGACTCCTTCAAGGCGTTTCTTAAGACTTCACAAAAATTCCAACAAACCATTAACCTCACACTCACGCGATGTCCCAAAGTCTCTTAAGAGCTCCCTCGGAATTCTCGTGAAAATCGCCCAGCACCCCAAACCGTCGCTTTAAAAAATTCATTAAGACCCCCCCAAGGCTGCCTCGCGCTCGCTCATCCATCACACACGTCAGTGTCGTCCGACTCGTATCTCGCACAAGTCACGCGCCGCGCAATAAAACTTGAATCACTTGCACGTCCATTCATCCATAACGATCCCTTTCATCTACAACAGAGCGAAATTCAATTACTCCTTGCCTAGGACTCGCTGCCCATCTGGCCGGCTCACGCACTCTCTGAAATGGACGCTATCCACGGCAAATTTACAGCCTCCCGCCCTCCGGGGCTCGTTCATGTGACTTTGCACACAAAATATTATCTCCTGGCCGGGCCATGTCCTGTGTCCTCGTTCCCAGCCATCAGCGTGCGTCCATGTGTGTGGAGGGTATCGAAAATTAATTTTCGACTCTTCGGGTGGTTTTTCTCTGCTGATTGCTGCCGACGGTGGCGGCCGCAGCCGCACGAATGTGCGCCAAGTCGATTGTCCTTGAGATTAATGGAAGTGCGAATTGGAAGTGCGTCCTCAGGACTTAGCCCCGTGGGAATATCACGCAAATGTGCGGTGCGGGCGAGTGGAGAAGAAAAGATCTCTGATTTTGATTTCTCTTTTTTTTACGACTGTTCACTGGGATGGGGGAGGTTGATGTGTCATTTCATTTCTGGCACACTGTCTATTCGGCAAATATTTGATGCTGATGACGTGATTCCGGCGTGCTATTGAGCGCAGCAAAAAAAAGAGAAGTGGTGTGAGTACGGAAACTTGTGACACTCCACCCGCCATCTCTCCCAGATTGATTGCCATCCCCCGGGCGGGCACAGTGGGACGTGGCACCAGTTAGGAAACGATATCCTTTCGGGGACATTTGTGTTAACCTTCCGCCTTGAGGTCGTCGGACTTGCATACCATTTGTCACTGTCCCTTAATCAGTCTTAATGGATGTTCCGCGAATCCCTCCTCTCCCCCTCCCTCGAACAAAGTTACCGACAAGAAAAGTCCAGCGAAACAATTACGACAACAATAATCTCACAAGCCTTGATTGCCGGTCATTCGCCGTCACCGTCGAAGTAAACAGCCGCCCACACCAGGCGCCAGTGTTAATGACCCCATTTCGCACTAATAACCACCCAGCGGCGGGCGGAATTAGACCAACTCGGACATGTGTCAGAACTCAGAACTAATTGTTAACAATATCGACAAAGCGAATATGCCACGGCACGGCGTTCCTAAGCCTCGGCTAAATCGGGCACTGTCAACATCCTGGCGAGGATTATCCCGCCCCCTGGCCGTTGTAATGAAGAAAAGTCTCCTCGCTCCTCGGGAGTCTCTCTCTCGGCGGCGAGCGGGATAATGCGATAAAATTTGAAATCACCAAGCTCCGCTAGGACGGAGAGGACTCTTAAGGAGTTTATAGGCTCGTCAGCGTTAACGAAGCACGCATGCCAACACTCGCTTAATTGGCATAAAAACCGAGAGGCCCTCGCACAAGCCACGGACTCCGGCAAATAAAAGGATATTTTTATCCCCTGAATCAAATTGACCGAGTGTAATACCTTTTGTCGACGGTGTCCCGGGAGGAATACGGATAAGGGAAATCGGGTGGATGGACTCGATGGAAATAGGGTTCTCCTTCTCCCACGGGGGCAGCGCCGACGACGAATGCCGGTGTTTGCTTGAAGCAATCATTGCCGACGGACGAAGGATATGCGAAATGGAACGGCCGTCTTTTGTCATTCTTTTCAACTGGACGGGGATGGAGGGTGGGACATCAATGTTGGTCTAGGAAGCGTGCCGGTTTATAGGGATTTTTGACGTGATCCATTGTTGAGGAGAACGATAAACGCGAAGAGGGGAAGGAACTTCGAATTGGCCTGGGTTGGGAGACGTTTTAGAGGAACCGTCTTGAGGGGTCATAGATAGCGCCGCTGTGGCAGTCGAAAGATGGCCCAGAAAATCGACAAAAATGCCTTACTAACCACTGTCATTTTTTTGGGGTCAAAAATCCAATGTTCTCGGATCCGCGCCAAACTCTCAGAATCGGTCAATAGACGTGAAATAACATCACCAACGGTGTACAGAGGTCATGGATCCGCCTAATACCGCCGCTGTGCCAGTCGAAAGATGGCCCAGAAAATCGACAAAAATGCCTTACTAACCACTGTAATTTTTTTGGGGCCAAAAATCCAATGTTCTCGGATCCGCGCCAAACTCTCAGAATCGGTCAATAGACGTGAAATAACATCACCAACGGTGTACAGAGGTCATGGATCCGCCTAATACCGCCGCTGTGCCAGTCGAAAGATGGCCCAGAAAATCAACAAAAAAGCCTTACTAGCTACGCAGCCAAAACCGAACTGAAACCGACTCTACCTCCGCTCTCCAGTAAAGATCATTAATTGGAAACTTCACCACAGACTTCTAGTCGCGTCCCCTTTCCAAAAATAAAATAGTTCTGTAATCAAACTTAAGCTCTAATTAAACTCTCAGAAGATTCCTCCGCCAACCTCATGAACAAAATGAACTCAGAACACACAATCGGTTTCCATTTCAAGCACGGCCCCCCTCGACCCGGCGCTGTGTCACGATTAAAAATACACACCGCCAAGATTACCATGAATCCTCGAGTGCGGCTGGTGCCAGCGATTGAGTTTTCCCGCGAAAGAGCAACTAGTTGTAAGTCAGCCAGGCAGCCAGGCAGCCAGCCACCAGCGCAAATTGATTAGGCAAACACAACCCCAGCGGCAATTAGTTAAAAGTTCTCGTTTCGTATCTATTTTGAGACTCTCGCCGGGGCCCGGGGGCGAGTCGATAAATTCCCATCAACCCCAGTGTGGTGGCATGGCCTCAAGAAATGAGCAAACATGCCCTGGAGTGGGAGAGGGAGCGGGTCGTCGTCTGTTTATTGAAGTGCTGCTGCATTGGAGGGGCTGGCAGCTCTGGCGAGGATGCCTTCTGCAGCTAAATTGAGCGTATTGTGACTGGTTTACGGTCTCATTCGAGGTGCATAGCCATCCGGAAGACTATGCACCCACTCTGTTGGGGGAAGACTAATAAAACCGCGCGGGCGTTGTTTATTCCGCGCTGTTGACTGCAGTCGCGGCGAGGTGTTTACGAGCCGGGAGGAGACCGCACAAGTGCTTGGTCAGCCGGCCGGTGGACGGGCGGTCGGTAGAGTTTGACTTCACCGCAGTCGGTGGCGCTTGTAGTTTGTAATAAGTTCGGGAGAGTTATGGGCCGGGGTGTCCTCTATAAGGCGGGGGACTTAAGGAATTTGCTGAACGAGGGTTTCGACCGAGCAAGGGTGGTGAGAGCTCGGAGAATGCTCAGACTTGGCGAGCCACGGTTGAGTTTGCTGATGAAGCTCCTTGAAAGTGAATTATGTGGTGAAGGGAAGACCGTGGCTCAAAACTAGACGTAGACTGCCAAGCGACTTAGGCTGTGGCCATCAGTCGGTGCTCGCTGTTACCGAGGACAAGGGGACCTCCTCGAGGCTCTGGGCAGTCAAGGCCGAACCGAGGCCTTCAGTCAAACCCGGAGCTGGCTGCCCCCGAGGACATGGGGACCTCCTCGAGGCTCTGGGCGGTCAAAGCTGGGCCGAGGCCTTCAGTCGAACACGGGGCTCGCTGCCACCGAGGACAAGGGGACCTCCTCGAGGCTCTCAGCAGTCAAAGCTTGGCCGAGGCCTTCAGTTAAACTCGGCGCTCGCTGCCACCGAGGACAAGGAGACCTCCTCGAGGCTCTGGACAGTCAAAGCTGGGCCGAGGCCTTCAGTCGAACTCGGGGCTCGCTGCCACCGAGGACAAGGGCACCTCCTCGAGGCTCTGGGCAGTCAAAGCTGGGCCGAGGCCTTCAGCCGAACTCGGGGCTAGCTGCCTTCGAGGACAAGGGGACCTCCTCGAGGCTCTGGGCAGTCAAAGCTGGGCCGAGGCCTTCAGTCGAACACGGGGCTCGCTGCCACCGAGGACAAGGGGACCTCCTCGAGGCTCTGGACAGTGAGAGGTGGGCCGAGGCCTTCAGTCGAACTCGGGGATCGCAGCCACCGAGGACAAGGGGACCTCTTCGAGGCTCCCAGTAGTCAAAGCTGGGCCGAGGCCTTTAGTCGAACTCGGGGCTCGCTGCCACCGAGGACAAGGGGACCTCCTCGAGGCTCTGGGCAGTCAAAGCTGGGCCGAGGCCTTCAGTCAAACTCGGCGCTAGCTGCTACCGCGGAAAAGGGGACCTCCTCGAGGCTCTGGACAGTCAAAGCTGGGCCGAGGCCTTCAGTCGAACTCGGGGCTCGCTGCCACCGAGGATAAGGGGACCTCCTCGAGGCTCTGGGCGGTCAAAGCTGGGCCGAGGCCATCAGTCGAACTTGGGGCTCGCTGGCACCGAGGACAAGGGGACCTCCTCGAGGCTCTGGACAGTCAAAGCCGGGCCGAGGCCTTCAGTCGAACTCGGGGCTCGCTGCCACCGAGGACAAGGAGACCTCCTCGAGGCTCTGGACAGTCAAAGCTGGGCCGAGGCCTTCAGTCGAACTCGGGGCTCGCTGCCACCGAGGATAAGGGGACCTCCTCGAGGCTCTGGGCGGTCAAAGCTGGGCCGAGGCCATCAGTCGAACTCGGGGCTCGCTGCCACCGAGGATAAGGGGACCTCCTCGAGGCTCTGGACAGTGAGAGGTGGGCCGAGGCCTTCAGTCGAACTCGGGGCTCGCAGCCACCGAGGACAAGGGGACCTCCTCGAGGCTCTCAGCAGTCAAAGCTTGGCCGAGGCCTTCAGTTAAACTCGGCGCTCGCTGCCACCGAGGATAAGGGGACCTCCTCGAGGCTCTGGGCGGTCAAAGCTGGGCCGAGGCCATCAGTCGAACTCGGGGCTCGCTGCCACCGAGGATAAGGGGACCTCCTCGAGGCTCTGGACAGTGAGAGGTGGGCCGAGGCCTTCAGTCGAACTCGGGGCTCGCAGCCACCGAGGACAAGGGGACCTCCTCGAGGCTCTCAGCAGTCAAAGCTTGGCCGAGGCCTTCAGTCAAACTCGGCGCTAGCTGCTACCGCGGAAAAGGGGACCTCCTCGAGGCTCTGGACAGTCAAAGCTGGGCCGAGGCCTTCAGTCGAACTCGGGGCTCGCTGCCACCGAGGATAAGGGGACCTCCTCGAGGCTCTGGGCGGTCAAAGCTGGGCCGAGGCCATCAGTCGAACTTGGGGCTCGCTGGCACCGAGGACAAGGGGACCTCCTCGAGGCTCTGGACAGTCAAAGCCGGGCCGAGGCCTTCAGTCGAACTCGGGGCTCGCTGCCACCGAGGACAAGGAGACCTCCTCGAGGCTCTGGACAGTCAAAGCTGGGCCGAGGCCTTCAGTCGAACTCGGGGCTCGCTGCCACCGAGGATAAGGGGACCTCCTCGAGGCTCTGGGCGGTCAAAGCTGGGCCGAGGCCATCAGTCGAACTCGGGGCTCGCTGCCACCGAGGATAAGGGGACCTCCTCGAGGCTCTGGGCGGTCAAGGGTGGGCCGAGGCCTTCTGTCGAACTCGGGGCGCGCTGCCACCGATGGCAAGGGGACCTCCTCTAGCCTCTGGGCAGTCAAAGCTGGGCCGAGGCCTTCAGTCGAGCTCGGGGCTCGCTGCCACCGAGGACAAGGGGACCTCCTCGAGGCTCTGGACAGTGAGAGGTGGGCCGAGGCCTTCAGTCGAACTCGGGGCTCGCAGCCACCGAGGACAAGGGGACCTCCTCGAGGCTCTCAGCAGTCAAAGCTTGGCCGAGGCCTTCAGTTAAACTCGGCGCTCGCTGCCACCGAGGACAAGGGGACCTCCTCGAGGCTCTGGACAGTGAGAGGTGGGCCGAGGCCTTCAGTCGAACTTCGGGCTCGCTGCCACCGAGGACAAGGGGACCTCTTCGAGGCTCCCAGTAGTCAAAGCTGGGCCGAGGCCTTCAGTCGAACACGGGGCTCGCTGCCACCGAGGACAAGGGGACCTCCTCGAGGCTCTCAGCAGTCAAAGCTTGGCCGAGGCCTTCAGTTAAACTCGGCGCTCGCTGCCACCGAGGACAAGGGGACCTCTTCGAGGCTCGGGACAGTCAAAGCTGGGCCGAGACATTCAGTCGAACTCGGGGTTCGACAGAGACGACGAGGCCCTAAACAGCCAGTGGCTCTTGAGCTACCCCTGCCAAACGTTCAAACAAGTTCCAGAGCCCCTGACCTCATCGACATCAAACAGATCCCCTAGACTGGTCCTCGACGTTGCTGCTGGGACGTCCTTTTGTAATCCCCTACTTTGTGGTTCCATTGATTCATCCAAAACTTGTGCTCGCCGCCATCGGCAAATGTCAATGCATCTCCCGCTCTCGAAATCGATGGCGCAGAGGAACCCCGGTAAAACAATTAAGCTCGCAGATTCGGTTTGGATTCGGTTTAGATTCGGTTCCAAATCAGATTTCGGCCGCCTACACGTTTCCTCAATTATTTCTAATCGCCTTAGCAAACTTTGCGAACCCGCCCGCTCGCGACGCTCCACGACCACGAGCAAATGAAAACCAATTAAACTTTTCCACTTTTCATCTTCCCTTCGAACTACGCCCCCGTTCAACGCTCGTCGCGCTTCGATTTCTCTCCGGCGTTGCCCATTTGTTTGCACACAGGCGGATGAATCAACGTTCAGCAGAAATCATCTCTCGTCAAAGCGACGGGCACAAAGGACAGGACGCTAAGACGCGAGTGTCCTTAAGCGGAAATGTCCCGCGCACTGTGCCGTTCAGAATCCCATTTAAAGTTGTTTATGCGTCGGAGCGCGGAAGACGGAAGAGCAATCCTGTCAAAGGTCAAGACACAAAGGGAAGGACGATGCATTTGCGATGCATTCAGTTGGCCAATGGCCAGGACGAAACTTCTGTCGTTGTCGCAAACAATTTCCTGGTGACGACGTTCATTGCGAAGTTAGACGGACGAACGGGCTTGAGGACTCGCAGCAAATGGGGCGGGGCGCTGTGATTTGTTGGCACAGACTGACATTAACGAGGGAAGTTCTCACGGTTTGATGGATGCACTTTGAAGCGCGACGAAATGCAAGAGATTCCTTTGAAAAAGGACCCCTCCTCCCCTTTGACGTCCACCACCCACCAGCCCCATCGGGCCTTCACTCACAGATCATGATCCCTTCTCTTCTGCATCTATTCATGGAACGCTCCCGGACACGCAAAGCGCCCCCAATCGTCGTCGTTTAACTAAAATTCGATTCAACCGTCGCCCGACCCCAGGGGCCCAGTGGAAGTCTTAAAATAAACTCAGCTCATTATGCGATTTCAAAGCGCACTGTCTGAGGGTAAGTTCGTGCCCGCCGAGGACTTCTGCGAATAAGTTAGTCCGTCGCCTCTTTGAAATGGGTACCGGCGCGGCGTCACAACGGTGGAACATTGTTCCAAAAGTTCTCATCTCCCCGATGAATATTCATTTTTGGCAACCCTCCTGTAAGTGGATTACTGAATGATTGCGATAACGGCGGGATAAGGGAGAGGTAAAGGTAAGCTTTCCCCGGGATCTGAGTGGGTGATGGTTGAGCCTTGAGGAAAGGAAGATCTGATTACAAGTAGGGAGGGGGAAAAGTTTTAATAGAGAAACCCCAAAAAAACCGTGAATTCATTGAAGGAGGAAACTAGGAAGAGAGTAGGACTAACAGTGGAACCCGGTGGGACACCATCGAATTCGCATTTTTAGCTAGCAGTCGACCTGTGCTTTGATTGAAAATCAGTCCTAAAATGTTCAGCAGTCGTCAGTCAACAGAGTGAGAGATCCACAGGCCTGGTCACTTAACTTCTAGTAAAAATGGCGGCATATTTGAAGTCAACAAAGTGTTGGCCTCGTCGTTAGCCTTTTCCTTCAGATCTCCACGTCATTGAAGCTAGACTTCCGTGACATCAATCTACGCTGCGAAAGACTTTTGTAAAAAAAAAAAATAGAGGCCCAGCATTGGAACCCTGTGTTAGCCTCTCAGAGTCATCCGGCTGTGTTGGTGACTAGACTTGCTTCACCTTAATGCCTGTAACATCTGCCTTCACTGGATCAGATTTTGGTAAGGAAAAAGAAAGAGGTCCTACCTGGGACCTACGGTAGCTACAGTAGATAGCTTTAGCAGAGACCCTGTGATAGCCTTAGAGCAGCGACTAGACTTTCGTTGTCCCAATGACCATGCGTGGCATTAGTCTTCACAGAACTAAACGAAATAGAGGTCCAACAGTGGAAGCCTGCGGTAGCCTCTCAGAGACATCTAGCAGTGTTGGTGACTAGACTTCCGTTGTCCTAATGGCCGTGACATCAGTGTCACAGCACAGGATTGTGGTGAAAAAAAGGGGTCCAACAGTGGAAGCCTGTGTTAGCCTCTCAGATTCATCCGGCGCTGTTGGTGGCTAGACTCCCCTCGGTCCAATGCCCATGACATCTGCCTTCACGGGATCAGATTTTGTTAGAAAAGAAATAGGTCCAACATGGGATACCTGTGGTAGCCTTAGAGCAGTGACTAGACTTTCATTGTCCTAATGACCATGCGTGGCATCAGTCTTCACAGAGCTAAACAAAATAGAGGTCCAACAGTGGAAGTCTGCGGAAGCTTCTCAGCGACATCCAGCGGTGTTGGTGACGAGTCATCCGTTGTCCTAGTGGCCGTGACATTTGTGTCTTCACAGGCACAGAATTGTGGAAAAAAAGAAGGGGGTCCAACAGTGGAGGGCTGTGGTGCCGTCGGTGCGCCGGTGTTGGTGACTACGAAGATGCCATGTTTCTAATTCTTTTTTCGTTGTTAAGCTTCAAATACTGAGCCTGTTTTCATCACAAGTCTCAAGACCAATGAGGAGTTGACGATACAGTGTCTGTTGAAGGAGATGTCACACAAGCTCTGAAAGAAGCTCATTGAATGCGGTGCATCGCGCTTGCACTTCTCAGAGTCTGCGACTTCTTGTTCTTTGGCCAGGGCTACAGTTCGCTGAGGATCTGAGCCCTCCAACTAGTTCTGTTTGTGGCTAGAGGTACCGCCAGTTGAACAGGGTTTCTTTTAAGCAGGCTACGCCATCCTAGGCCAGGTCTTCCTCTATCAGGCTGTGACCAAGGGTTGGACTCGAAGACTTTCCGTGCAGGAGTGTTGGTCTCCATTCTCTCTGACTTGACTAGGAATAGGCCCTCTTTTACACAGAAAAACAAGAACAGTACCAAAAACCAACCTTGAGGCATGCAATTGGCTTTCAACTCCTTCCACTCGAAGCCCTTCCAAACAGTTGCGTCAGTGTCCATTTTCTCTACACGCCCTATCTGTCCTAATCGTCTTTCGTCTACTAAAAAAACGAGTACAGTACCAAAACCGCAACCTTGTGGCACCCCATCGAATTGGCCCCCACTTCTACTCCCATCAAATTTCATATCCCCTCCCCCGCCTCCCCACCTAATCCGCAATCGATTACACCGATCCCACCCTCCTGCGAAACCAATTAATTTTTAATCATCCAAACAGAAGTTCAACTAAACTCTGCCTCCACGCGGGACCACCCCTCAGCCCCGGAGCGCCGATGGCGAACATCATCTGCTACTATTCCCATTCACCTCTACCTCTACCTCGCCACATATCCTTGCACATTGCCCGGGCGTCTCTGGGACATTCCTCAGCTGAACAGAGCCCCCGAAACGAGAACCTTCTCAGTTCCCTCCCCGGGCCGGTCGACGAAAACAAAATAAACAAAAGGGAAGCGAACAGAGAGAAAAAAAGGAAGTGCTTGAAAGAGGAAAATTTATTGTCGCATGAAATATTAATTTCCCCACCAGGTGGTGTGTGTGTGTCCTTCCATCGGCATTCGATGTGCTCATCTAATTGCTTGGCGGCCGTTCGCAAAGAAGAGAACATATGTTCGCCCTGCATCTCAGTCAGCCCACCCCGAGCAACCAGCTGCTGGAGTGCAAACTTTCGGCACGAGCCGGGGCGAGTTTCTGTGGCGATGGCAACATATTGGCATTTTCACTGAGCCGCAACAGGAACAGAGGGAAAGTTCAAAAGTCCTTCTTTATCGCCCGAGTACCTCGGTTTCCAAGGATTCCAATTGCATTGAGACGGAAGAAAAACCAAGAACCGCCACCGTCGAAAAGAGGAATAATAAATGACAGGACCAGCGGTCGGAAGGGAAAAATCCACACCCACCCCCACCCACCCACCGTCCACGACCGACTGTGTAATCGTTGCAGCCGTGGATTCGCCGCTTCAGACTTGGCCGAGTTGTTCGAGGGAACCTCGATTTCGTGCAGACACTAATTTGTAGTTTAAACGAAGTGCTCACAAACACACACAGACAGACAGACAGCACGGAGTGGCGAGGAGTTTATGGTAAATTTTTGGCGGAAGGCGATGGAGTCGAACAGACACGCAATTGGAAACGAGTTCAGCGGAGATTCGCCATAAGTTCGTGAAGTCATATCCTGACTGAGTGAGAGGGGGTGGGAGGAAGGGGAGGGGATTCAAAATCGATTCTGTAATGATAGGGAAGCAAAAGTAGGTGATGGCGAGGTGGTGCATGAGTTCTTTTGCTTTTGGGCAAATGGGGGCTGGTTCGATATGAAAATGGGAGCATTTCTGATGTCTGCAGAGTACGCCTTGAGCGGTGGCTTGACGGGGAGACTAGACAGTTTCAGACTAAAGGCGAGTCCTCTGTTATCCATTTGTACTGCGGTTAATTGCGTGAGGTACCACACGGTTCCAGCTTTGGTCCCTTTCTTGTTTTTGTTTCGATATTTGAGCGCAAGATGGATATTGTTTGTCTCTGGGTAGTGGCCACCGATGCCTGATGGCACTGAATGAGACTAGGAACGTGAGTTGTAGACGCCCTCGTCAACGTTGGGGCTTGGAAACTGAAGAGACCTTAGGTTGACTTAGGTGAAGACCAGCTCCCTTTGGACCCAGTTAAGTTCAAAATGGAGGAGAAGGTGTCCGACGAAGACTAAGAGGTGGAGAAGGAGGAGGAGAATGAGGAAGAAGATGACGAATTTGACAAAAGAGGCGACAAAAGGACACGTCGAAAAGGACCAGAGAAATTACGAAAAGGACGGAGGAGAGGGCGAAGGAGGCGAAGGAGGCGCCAAATAAGACGAAAGTGACAAAAGGACGATGGACACGTTGGAAAGGACGAAGATGGCGACGACGAAAATGAAGAATGGGGATCCTAAAAGGACGAGGAAGGCGACGAAAAGGATGAAGGAGGCGACGAAAAGAACGCGGCAGGCGACGAAAATGACGAGGAATGCAATGAAAAAAGACGTAGGAGGCGCCATATAAGACGAAGGACACGTAGAAAAGGACGAGGAAGGCCACGAAAAGAAAGAAGAAAGCGTCGAAAGGATGAAGAAAACGACGAAGAGGACGGAGGAGACGACAAAAAGGACAAAGAAGGCGACGAAAAAGATTAACGAGGTTGCGAAAAGGAGAAAGACAGTGAAAAGGCGACGAAATGGATGAATGGCGCAACAAATAGGATGAAGGCGACAAAAAGTCGAAGAACAGGTCTAAAAGGACAAGAGATACCACGAAAAGGCCGAAGGAGGCGACGAATATGACGAGGAATACGATGAAAAGCACGAGGAAGACGAGAAAGATGACGAAAGGAAAGAAGAAAGCGACGAAAAGGATGGAGGACACGTCGAAAAGAGAAACAACGGAAAGGACGTATGAGTGGACGAAAAGGACGGAGGAGAAGACGGCGAAGAAGGCGATGAAAAAGTGGAAGTAGACAATGAAAAGGCGACGAAATGGATGAATGGGGCGACAAATACGATGAAGGCGACACGTCGACAAGGACGAGAGAAACGACGACAACGAAGGAGGCGACGAAAGGGACACAGGCGGCGACAAAAGGACGAGAGATACCGAAGACGAAGAAAAAATATCAAAAAATCCTCAAAATTAGGGTAAAAGCCTTCCAGATGCTCACATCATCCTTAAAGCGGAACCGGGGTATCCTCATTCTCCCCTCCTTCCCATGACAACCGGAAACAATTTCATTTCAAAAGTTAACCTCAGACAAAACCTTCCCTTCCCTCCAACACTGCATGTGCCTGAGGAACGAAGTCAATCGTGGTTCTCGCTGTGCCCCCAATTTAAGGCAGAGTACATAATCGAGTTTAATGTCCTTGTTTACGCTATCCCAGCCATGTTAATCTAGAGCCAACCCCTTCCCCTGCACACACCCTCTCACCCAATGACGCGCCCTCCAGTCGGGCCCCCTCGGTCGTCACACCAGGCGAAACCGCAAACGCCTGGCTGTTAAGACAAAATCCACTCGAGTTCTTTTCAAAGCAACCAGCCATCCGTTGAGGTCCTTAAAATTAATTCACCACAGCCCTCTGCAGCCGTTCGTCTTCCATTCATTTCCGCCCTTCAAATCCTCGCACCTGACACCACCGCGACATCAGATGTAAACGAAGTTCATTTGTTTTGTGCACGTTTTCTGAATGAAACCACAGCGGTGGCATGGGACGGAGGTCTTTCATCGTTTTTTTCACACGTCCGTGAAGGGACGGGGCGGCAAATTTGAATCCCAAATGCAGCATCGATTCTCTTGGCCAAACGCGACCGGATATCGGGGCTACTCTCGTGACGAATGCGACTATGTGGGTCAGGGACAATGGCGCGTCCTCCTCGCGCAAGTCATAATTGCATGGTAATTCGCCGCCGTCCCACAAGTCCTAATTGGAATACTTTCTTATCCTTATCTCCGTAATGAGATTCATTTGCGAATGTCTGCAGGCAAATTACTGCACAATCCTTGCTGCAGGGTGTGCACTGTTCGTCCCTCTGGCACTGGCTTGCGGGGCGAATTACAATCAGCCGTGCAGCTGGCGAAACTGGAAGTCAGTCACCCGCCCTCTCTCTCGGGGGGATTCGTGTGCGCGCTCCGTCAATCACGGGCTAATCTCCTCGACGAAAGGATATCGACATGAAACCGAAACGGAAACTATGGCGGTGCGCTGTGCGTGCTCGCGCGAAGGTCACGAGTGTTCGTGAGTTGACGGCTTTTGACAGTGAACTTTGAAAGTTGATCGCCGGTGGAGACCGAACAGAGGAGGACCCGCAGCTCCGATCCATCACCGGGACGAGTGCCATCCATCATGTGAACACAATCATCGACGACCAGAGCGCAGGCAGTAGCGGATGGTTAATAAATTGTAAATTCGTTTCTGATTGACTAAGCTGAGACCGGGGGAGGGGGTGGGTGGGTGCGAAAGGGACCCCGGGAAGGGAGCCAGTGCCAGTGATGGATCCTGCTTTGTTGTCATCGGGCGGATGATGGATGGGAATGGACATGAGTCGGGTCGGGTCGAGGGAGATAATTATTCACTTGTTCAAGCGTTTAGCAGACGTTTATGGGGGGCAGCATGGGTTCGAGGGCGGATGGGATCCTACGTACGTACGTTTAAGTGGAGGGAGAGATGAATGAATGGGTGATGGGGTGGTGGGTTGACTGTAGATTCAGACTGAATGCTGAACTCTCAAAAAAAATGCATGAGAATAAGGAGAAGTGGAGACTGACACTAGTGCCCATCGACAAGCCTTTTAGAAAGACTGCCATAAACTGAGCGACAATCGACTCCAAACCTGGACTCCACTGGAACACCGATCGTCCAGCCTCTTCAAACACGATTGTTTCTTGCTTCATTGATTCCAGCTTTGTTTCTGTGATTGAATGTGAGAGAGAGAGAAAAAGAGATAAAGATAGAGAAGGAGAGAGATGGAGAAAGAGAGAGGGAGACAGCCTGAAAGAGGGAGATTAAAAGAAAGATATAGAGTGCCTAAGGAACAGAGAAACAATCGCTCCTATTGAAAAGTGAAACACGCCAGAAGACCGATAGTCCTCCCGATGTGCCTGCAAGCCAAGACAAATTGATAACCTAGCCCTACGCCCTTCAACAATCCCACGAGCGTTTGTTGTCACGACTTAGGACCCCACAGAAGCGCCCTGACTCGCCAACCAGCCCCAGACACAGTTGAAGAGGTCTTACAGCTGCGACCTAGAAAGGAGAGGTTTATCTGGTGTCTGTTTAGTAAGGCGTCACTGTACCCTCTACGAGTGCTGACCAAACGGACCCCCATCTACTCTAGCCTCCCGATGACACTGATGGCCATGAAGAGGTCGAGGCCTGTACCTTCCCGCAGACAATGAGTGGAACAATAAGGAAAAAAAAGGTACTCACTTGGCTGGACACTGATGAGGAGTATAGGTGCTTCAACGCTGGCTGGCTTGGTGTCAGTCAGACTGAAGACCTACCTGCTACGTCTGTCCATCGGTGGGTGTCCTGAGATGCAGCTGGACACTCGCGCACATACGCGCCCGATACACTCGCGACGCTCCAAACTCACGCGGCACATCAGACACTACCGATACTCCCGATACTCCCGTCACTCGCGGCACTCCCCATACTCGCGACACTCCCGACACATCCGTCACCCCTCGGGTCCATGGCGAAACGCGACGGCATTGTGGAGCCAAAACGACCGACTTATCAGAAGATGATGGCATTTCGGAAGCAGACAGGGAAATGATCGCGAAGACCGCACTCAGGGACGTGGGATGCTACGCGGCAGAACCAAGATCGACAGATCACTCGCGAAGAACCGAAACTAACCCTCCTTGGAAACCGCACTGGGGATGCTACACATTCGAACGACGCGCGCTTAATTTTTGGAAAACGCGGCCAGAACTGAGAACGCGGACCGACAGACGAAACGTGAGGAATGACAGACCACTAGGGTAATACCGACCAACAGGGGATAGGGCACACATTCGAACGATGCATACTTCACTCGCGTAGACCACTTGCGAAAAACTCGGTCAATGGCCTGAAACTGGTGACATACGCGGAAAACTGAGAACGCGGACCGACAAATGACACGAAATGTGAGGAATGACAGATGACACAAGCGAAATACCGACCAACATAGGGGACTCCATTGAGGCACACTTCACGGGGGTAGACCACTCGCGAAAAACTCGATCAATAGACTGAAACCTCATTTGAAACTACGCGCTGGGTTTTGGGGAAACGCGGATCGACAGGTCTTCTTTGAAGATTCGCGCAGGGAGACGCAAGGAGACGCAAGGACTGACAGACCACTCACGAAAAACCGATCAAAACAGGGAACCCCGTGGATGCTAAGCATTTAAACGAGACAAATTTTCACACAAGTGGGTGGTTAAAATAACAGACTACACGCGAGATCCTGAGAAAGGCACTCAAACTCCTCTTAGCAATGCACTTAGGGACAAGCGATGCTAAGCTTTCGATCGAGACACAGTAGACTGTGGGATAGCCCCCTTGGAACTGAATGCAAGGACTGGGGATTCTACGAAATCGAGACAAATTGAAGAAGGATCACCGAGAAAATTCCGCGAAGACGCGACCAAAATGCACTTCGAACTTAGGGACAAGATACGAGAGAGCACGCGAACGGAATAAGACCTTTTTTAATGAATTTTCGAACCGAAACCGACGAAGGATCGTTGAACACGGAAACTGTGCCAAAGGCAAAAGTAAGAAAATTACGAAAATCGGAAAAAAAATATCAGACACTCGACGATGTACTGGAGACCTCACGCACGCTGATCACAGATCTTCTAACGACGTCGAGAGACATATCGACGAACAGATGCCCACAAGGGTGCCCACGGTGTTCTTGAACCGACGAGGGGCCCTTGGGACTCGATGCGATGGTTACTCCAAGCTCTCCAGACAGGCTGCCCAGCAATCTGTAAATAGAGAAGCAAAAAATTAGAATTAAGATATGCTGGTTTTAAACTCTTGTCAATTAAATAAGTATGGTTAAACCAATTAATCGCGTAGCTGTCTTCACAAAGACGCTAGAAGGACAATTCGCCGAGAAACATTATTTAGCCAGTGATGGGACCAAATGATGTCAAAAGGCTCCAGCAACAAGCCGCCTAAGAGCACACAATGTCATTCGAAAAGTCGGTAGTTACACAAGACGAGGAATGCCCCGCAGTCAGCTGAGTACCAACTAAAGAAGGGCTCAACAAGAAATTGAAAAAAAAACAACAGAATGGCGGCACGAAGGAACATCCATCACCGACGTCTCGATGTAGTCAAGGACACCGGTGCTGAAGTCAAACGAAAAGTAAGTCTAGCCAATGGCTTCCTTTTTTGGGCTAAGAAATCAATTGAACAACAAAACCCTCCCTCTAACAACGACCTTAATCGTCCCAGTCCTGCTATACAGCCCCGAGGCATGGACTCTGAGAGGAAAGTTCTTTCAGGAGGATTTGCGGTCTCGTCTGCAGAGTGGTGAGTGGAGGAGGAGATATAACTACAAACTGAACGAATTGTTGAGCGACACCGACTTAGTCAGAAGAGTGAAGATCGAACGTTTGAGATGGCTAGGTCATGTTGAGCGGATGGAAACCAATGCTTCGGCCCAGGAAGTCTTCGTGTCCACCTCCGGAGGACGGTGCAGTAGAGGCAGGCCGCTACTCTGAGCTGATGGCGCACGCAAATGGAAAGGGACCTCTACCAACTTGGCACATGAAACTGGAGGCAACTAGCTAAAGATCGAGCTGGCTGCAGACTGTTGTTGGTTAAGGCCCAGGTCCACTCCGGACTGTAGCACCGTCTTCAGTTAGTTCTTATTCCCAACACAACACAAACAACAATCTGGATTTACAAAAAATGGCACAGTCGTGTCTTGCGTGCCGAAAAAATCCGCAATTTTAGTCAGACCGGTTGCAATGAGGTCCTTATCAGTGCGGTTTCAGGCCAGGAAAGTCCACAATAGACCAAATATTTACACTCCGGCATATCCTGGAAAAGACTCAAGAGATGCAGATCGACACCCACCACCTATTTGTCGATTTCAATGCCGCATATGACAGCGTGCATAGAGACGAGCTATACAGCGCCATGTCTAGTTTTGACATTCCTGCCAAACTCGTCAGGTTGTGCAGGATGACGATGGAGAACTCTCGCTGCTCCATCAAGGTCGGTAACGAACTCACCGAGACCTTCAATGTCAAAAAAGGGTTTTAGACAAGGCGACACGCTGTCATGTGACTTCTTCAACATCATACTTGAGAAGATCGTGCGAAACTCAAACGTAAACACCCGAGGCACGATCTTCCAGAAGTCCGTTCAACTGCTTGCTTACGCGGACGACATTGACGTGATTGGACGAACACAGCGAGCCGTCAATGAGGCGTTTGCTGGCATTGAAGCGGAAGCGGCTAAAATGGGTCTAGCGGTAAACCAGGGCAAAACAAAGTACATGCTGTCATCACGGAAGGACGCACAACATCGACGTCTCGGACAGAGCGTCATATTGGGCAGCAGAAACTTTGAGGTACTCAAGGACTTCGTCTACCTAGGCTCCGGAGTAAATAGGGACAACAACACCAGTACCGAGATCAAGCGCAGAATTACTCTTGCCAATCGCTGCTTCTTTGGGCTCAAGAGGCAATTGAGTAACAGAGCCATCTCTCGAAACACCAAATTGACCTTGTATAAAAGCCAGATCATCCCAGTCCTGCTCTATGGCGCAGAGACATGGACGCTACTGAAAGCGGATGAAGAAGCTCTTGGTTGTTTTGAGAGAAGAGTTTTGGGTGCGATCTTTGGTCCTGTTTGCGTTGATGGCGTTTGGAGGAGGAGATGTATGGGCTGTACAGCGGCATGCACCTAGTTACGCGTCTTCGGATCCAACGCTTAAGATGGCAAGCTCATATAGAGCGGATGGACACCACAGCTCCGGCCCGACACCGAGCCATTGGGACAGCGCGACAGAGGACATCCTCCCACAAGATGGCGCACACAAGTGAAAAAGGACCTCAACCAACTTGGTACTGGAGGCAGCTGGCGAAAGATCGTGCTGGCTGGAGAGGCATGTTGGTTGAGGCCCAGGTCCACCCCGGACTGTAGCGCCAATCAAAGAAGAGGTTGCAATGAGGCAAGAATGGGGACATTCTCTGCCGAAAATCTGGGATAGTTGGTTTGACTTTTATGAGGAGTTGTGGTGGCCCGTGACGTTGTGGGTATGTGCGTCGACCCCAACAATTTTCACGACCCCACCTCTTTCGAGTTACTGACAATGCTCCGAGAGTATTTTTCTGCCTCTCGGCCGTTCGGAGTCGGCATAAAACTGTAGGTCCCTTCCACTCGTGAGAGAACAATAGCACGCACAACACGAGTGGTTGCTGAGAAGCTAGGCCCTGGCCCCCTACGGGCTGTAGCGCCACCCATGTTATTATTATATTTATGAGGAGTTGGCTGACTGCCTTGTTGTCAGTCGCCCTTATGTTGCCCTAAAAGAGTTGCGAAGTGTAAAGAACGTTCAAGAGACCCCCGGGCCACCTGATCGCCAGCCAGTGTCTCTAACTCGTCAGGAGCAATGATCAAGCAATGCCAAGGCAGTTGTCCGACTCCCAGCGGTATAAGTGGGCAACACGATCAATACTCGAGGAGACACATCTTTGAACCGAACGGGCAATGCTTTGGTCAAGTGCCGAGCTTTCCCACCACCTCCTCCTGGGACTGCTGAGTGTGGCCTATCCTAGCCTTGGCCCGTCTCAGAAGTCGAAATAGGAAAGCTCGTGGCACTTGACCAAACCACCAAAGCATTGTCCTTTCGGTTCGAAGATGTGTCTCCTTGCGCATTCAGTGAGTTGCCCACCCATGCTGCCCCATCAACACGGCATTCACCTTGGCAGCTTGTATTCTCGATCTTATTCCTTCGGTCCTTTTCCCAAATCGGAAGACCATCGGTAAGAGAATCCACACATGCCAATGAGCGTTGTCACCAAGCTCCGGTCTGACCCTGGACGAGGTAGATGTTTGGTTACAGGCTTTCCTTGTCTCTAGATCTCAACATTGATCCAGGTTGGCCTAATCTATAGGAATACTTCCCATCACTAGTGAAAACCGACACGAGTTGGTGGAAGTCCTTAGAGCTCTCATTGGCCTCAGGACAAGGTACTGCGCCATTGAGCTCTAGAGAGGTCTTCCCTACAACGACTCCCCAGGAGCTGTACAGACGAGGATGAGAAAGAGACAATTGTACACTTTCAATGCGATTGCGGGGCTCTCTCATCCCGTAGACGCAGACTTTTGGAGGACTAGCCTCAACCATCTCTGCGCCTCGTCAAGAGCACCGCTTGGTTTGAGGAGTATAGATCTGCGTGGTAGCGCAATGGGCCTACGCTGGTCTAAGTGTAGCTTCAATTACAGCAAGCAGCCACCACACTACTAAAGAGACCAGAAGAAGATGCCTCAGCAGACTCCAAGGCACCCAAGAACACCCACCATGTTCCACATCCCCTCCCGAGATGCCATCACACCGTAAAGACTACAAATCCACCCACCAGCCGCCCCCCTAACAAAAAGAATGAACACACCGTCTCATGGAACGAAGCACACGGCGAAGCGTATCACCATCAGTTACCTTGTTTGCCATTCCAGGCATGGTTGAGCATGGAAATTGAACAAGGATGTCGCACACCTCAGAAAAGTCGCCTCGTTTGCACCTCTCTCAGCGCGGGCTTGTCAGTTCGATTCATTTGCCTCTTCAAACAGCGACGACGCACGCCGTCAGCTAGGTCTTGAGTAACCCATTTGCAAGGGATTCTGCTGAGCGACAGACCGCTCGAACACTCGTCGTTAATCATTCATACGACCGAGATGTGTGCCGAGGGGGGGAACCTTGCAGTCATGACTAATTCAGGGTTACCCCCATTCCCCACACATCCCTCGAATTAAGTGGCGTTTAGAGATGCCGAGTTACGTCACACGATCAGACAGGAGCTGGCTGAAGGGAACCGCCTCCGGAGGAGGTCCCGACTGCAAGGCAGCCAAGTGCGAATGGCTTACTTCGAATGCACGTCGACAGTCGGTCTCGGCGGCTGTGTCACGTCGTCTGTGTGTGCATCCTAAACGAACGAGGAGACGTGTCGCCCCCGAGAGTGGGATGTGGTGAACGAAAAACAATGCAACCCGAAGCGAGTGCAGGAAAGAGTTGGTCGCCCCCCTTTGTTCCATGGCTGCCGCATTTTACCGGGAATCGGTGCGTCGTTGCATCTAATTGGATTAAGGGATTAAATTGAGCGGGGATAAGGGCCAGCCCGCCACCCAGGAAAACCTGACCGCCCAGTGCGCAGCCTGTGTGAAATGATTAAAGTTACGCAACGCATGTGCGGGCGGTTGGAAGTTATGCGAAAATGCTGCCGCTTCCAAACCGAACTAGTTCGCAACTAATTGGCTTTAAGGACCGAAAACCACTTAATGGATGGGGAGGGGGAGCTTAATGGACGGCCGGAGTGTGAAGGATTATCTGGTGATTACGCTTTTAATGAAGAGGGAGTGGCGGCGTTTTTGCTGCGATTCACTGATCGAAAGGGGAAGCAAGTGGGACAAAAGGACTCATTTTTGTATCCTGACTTGGGGGCTCATCATTTTTTAGAAGTGACCCACATTCCCAGTTGCTTTACTATTGCCTGAACGCTTTTATTTAAAATGAGCATGAGCACATACTGCACCCAGAAATGGCTCTGGCCAGACGTCGAGTCAGGAAGGACGTCTCCCAAACCAATG
Organism: Eristalis arbustorum; assembly: GCA_916610145.1. Lineage (NCBI taxonomy): Eukaryota > Metazoa > Arthropoda > Insecta > Diptera > Syrphidae > Eristalis > Eristalis arbustorum. Next base: position 68,746,926 of record OU744319.1, read on the forward strand.
AAGGGTCCGGCGCTGGTGTTTTCATGGAGGACTGTACACGTCATTAGGCAAAAATACGCGGAAACCTGTGCGATGCCAATGGCAACAAGTGATATTGTGAAGAACAGGTGGACGGGTCGACGTGTCTGTGTCTGTAGTGACAGTCAGGCTGTGCTTAATGCATTTGTCATCCTTTAACCACTTCCAAGATAGTTCAGAAACGCAAATCCTCTCTGAATTTGATCTGAATTTTGACTGCCATTCACTGATACTCATCTGGGTCCCAGGACTCCAATGAATCGCTGGAAATAAAATCGCCGATGAACTAGCCAGACAAGGATCAGACGAAACTTTGTCAGGACCTGAACCTGCGCTTGGACTACCTCCGTCTGTGGTCAGGGCTTCCATTGATGGTTGGACCTCTAGAGAGCACAATCGTAGATGGCATGACTCTCCAATATGTAGATAGGCCAAGCGCTTGCCCCCAAAATGTCTGTTAGAAAGCCGAGGAATTTTCGTTGTCCCTTGACAGAAATGTGCTTGGTTTAAGCGAAGATACCCTCAGCGACGCCTGCGAAGAGAATGACGACACGGCAGAGCACTTCCTCTGTCACTGTCCCGCCTTAGCTTGGATCAGGTGGCATGTCTTCGGCTCTGATGTCGTGAGAGCTGATTCTGTATGCTCCAATTAGCGCGATCTTTCGCCAGCTGCCTCCACCTACGCACACCAAGTTGGTTGAGGTCCTTCTCCACTTGTGTGCGCTCCACTCGCTCGAGGACGACCTCTGTTGCGCTATTTGAATCTTCTCCTCCAGAAGCCATCAATGCAAACAAGACCATCGACCAAATATTCACACACAAATCGACAGGCACCACATATTTGTCGGTTTCAAGGCCGCATATGACAGCGTGCATAGTATAAAGCTTGGCTCATAGAGAGGTGCTTCAGGACGCCGTCCTAACTGGCGTCATGGGGGATCCCTCATTTCATTGTTTGCCCACACCGATCTGTATGCGAGCCTCTATCAGTGGCCCGCACCCTCAAGCCTCCTTTGAAACAAGTGTTCCCTCGATCAGCTCCCACTGCTCAAGCACCACATTTGTTGCTTAGCTCGTCAGGTTGTGCAGGATGACGATGGAGAACTGTCGCTGCTCCATCAAGGTCGGTAACGAACTCACCGAGACCTTCAATGTCAAAAAAGGGTTTTAGACAAGGCGACAGGCTGTCATGTGACTTCTTCAACATCATACTTGAGAAGATCGTGCGAAACTCAAACGTAAACACCCGAGGCACGATCTTCCAAAAGTCCGTTCAGCTGCTTGCTTACGCGGACGACATTGACGTGATTGGACGAACAGCGTGCCGTCAATGCGGCTGAAAACGATCTAGCGGCAGGACAAAGTACATGCTGTCATCACGAAAGGACGCACAACATCGACGTCTCAGACAGACCGTCATAATGGGCAGCAGAAACGCTGAGGTAGTCAAGGACTTCGTCTACCTCGGTTCTGGAGTAAATAGGAAAATTCGGAGTCAGTGACCGCAACTTTAAGAGTGTTAACTCGAAATTTCGGTCGTTGGCCGAAGTGTCGCTGCCGTTCATTCGTCCCTGCATCTGTTAATTCCACGGCGTTCTCAAGAATCGGCAATCGTTTAAGCCACATTGTGGACCTTTTCGTAAGAAAAATCATCTTCAGTGACTAAGCTCATTTTTGGCTGAATGGGTTCAACAAAAAGCGAAATATGCGTTGTTGGTCGTCTGAAAATCCACATGTGCCAACCAATCACCCGAAATTACTGTTTGGTGCTGTTTGCATACCGGGACCATATTTTTTCGTCGACGATAACGATCGTCACGTTAATCCGAATGGTCAGTGTCGTCACGACATGATTACCGATTATTTTTGGCCCGCATTGGAAGATGTGGGCTTAGAAGCCTTGTGATTTCATTTCAGTTCTCTCGGGTTCCTCAATTCGGCCACCGTGATGGATGCTGTCGTATGGGGCCTTATACTCAATGAAAAGATGGTGAGTATCGATTTGACACTCGCTGGTCTTCTCCAGGATTTGGTCTATAGTCGATCGGAAGGTACTTATTGACTAATGCAGTGCAAACCGTCTTCAGTCGTTCAAACAGTAAGCTGGATAGAATCTTTTGGGCGTCGTTGAGCAGGGATACACCCCTGTGCCAAGCGGCACCATTCGTTAATAACCTGATAGGGCCTAGTCAGTGCGGCTGAGGATCGTGCCAGCTGGAGGGGGTTGTTGGCTGAGGCCAAGGACTCCGGACTGAAGCGCCATTACAAGAAGCAGAAGAAGTCCGCCAAGGTGCCCAGTGATGCTGTGTGTTTATTCCCATCGCCGCAGTCAAGATAGCAAAACAGATTGCCGCGTTACGACCTTCGAAACGACGTGTGTAATGAGCACCGTTTACGAGAAGGTCGCGTGGCGCTAAGCCATCGACTTCCGCGGTACTCATACGAAGGAACGCGAAACACATTGCCAATCAATATTCCGCCAGGTGAACTCCACCCACCAGCGAGTTCACCTGGCGTCGAGGGAGCTCCTTAAGAAATTGACGGCAAATAAATTCGCAGAAGGCAGCCCAATCAAGCATGTGCTTTGAAGCACTTCAAGGGAGCAGGAGTTTCCTAAGAGCTATTGCTTTAGTCCTTGAAATCGAATCTCGTCGGCCCTTCGCCCGTCGAAGTTCGATAAACTGCCTCGGTTTGTAATCCGCAAAGTGGCTGAGGGTGGGTTGTACTTTCACTTGATTGCTTCCGTGGTGATGATCTGAAGCTCTTCTCTGATAATCCTCCTATTCCTCGTCCTCCTTCTGTTCCTCCTCCTCCTCCTCCTCCTCCTTCTCCTCCTCCTCCTCCTTCTCCTCGTCCTCCTCCTTCCTAAATTTTTGAAGTCAGTCAGAGTTAGCTCCCATTAATGTTGTCATGCAACACCATCGCAATTCCACAGTCATTCGTGCGCGGAAAACAAATATTCCGCCGTTTGTTCGGGTGCCTCTGACAGTCTTGCAGGCAAATCGATTGTTACAAATGAGCGATATGTCAAAATGCCACCGAAGATGGGCCAGGATGGGACAGTCATCGAATGGCATAATGGACTCATTGAGCGTCACTAGACCCAGGCACTCATGCGGTTTCTGTCGTGTCACGAGCAGCAGGCCTATCATTCGGGACGGAATTTTGAAATTGTTTACGGCCCTGTCTTGCGGTGCTGGTGTCATTGACAGATGACCAGAGGACTCAGGGGAGAGCTTAAGTGATTTCCTGGTGGAGAGACTGAATGTCGATGGAGAGTGATGTGTCGCTAACAATAGGTGCTCCTTCGAAACGATGTTGAGCGAATTGGGTGTGTTGCTGGGACGTTGTTGAAACTGACGAGTGACCTTTAAGTGGCCACGTTTTTATGGCTTCGGTGTCCTTTGCATTCAAGTGCTTAGGCTTCAGACGATGAGAAGCAAGGGAAAACATGCCCCATTGAGACATGAGGTCTTTAAGTACTCAAAAATTAAAGGACAACAGGAGTTCAGGGACAAGGCGTTCAATGACGGTGTTTAAAGGCAAAGTTGGACCTTCTTGGAAATGCGGCCTTTAGACGTGTATTTTGTGTGAATAAAGGAAAGAACATTTAAGAGAGGTGGGACAGGACGGGCCCTCAAAACTTTAAGGTGAATTTCTGGCAGAAGGATACCCGTCTTGACGATTTCTTGGAAAAAAATCATCAGTGAGTGACCAGGGGACGATGGAGAGAAGCGCAACTTATGCCAAAATCTAGGCAACTCCACCTCTCAGACGCCACGATCAATGTTCAGAGACTACACTTGCTTCTCAAACCTTCATCGTTCGAGGTCGGCAAACACCTTAAGACCACCTCCACCCATCCAACGCGACAGCGCTACAGTCAGTGGTGGTCCTGGGTCTAGGATATACAGAGGGAGGGACGATCACCCAATTCGATGATGCTGCAGCTCGTGAGGACCCCGGCCTAGGCTAGCTTAGGTTATTGGGCTTCCAGCGAAATCGCTGGTTTACTTAGACCATTGTTGGTCCACAGCGATACCTCTAGTCAGACTAGTCAGACCACTAACATGCAACTTCAGTGCAAGTGAAATTAAAGTGACTGGACCAGATTTGAAAACCAGATGAAATCACCTTTACTGCGATTCGAACCGGGGACCCCACTAACACAGGGCAGGCACTCAACCAACTGCACCATCCATTCGTTGTCCTGGGCTTAGCTCCTGTCTACAGCTGAAATGACCTCCTCTAGAATCTCTTCAACTCCCTTGCCGTAAAAGATTAGAAACCATCGCAAAAGCCACTGTCTTCCATTCAAATGAATCAAAAAAGGGATGCCACCAGGTTCCTTTGTTGGACCCCTCTCTGCTGCTACACTGTTCGTCGTCCGTCAAATGTTGCGCAACCTATGCCATTGAGAGACTCAGCGAACACACATTAAGGACTCCCATAGGAGTCTAAACCGGGCACTGTGCAATTGGCACTCATGCTCGCAGGATTGGCGCCCCATATGATGCTGAAGGATGAAGAGGAGGTGGAAAACACTCATCGCTTACTCTGCTCGTGCAGTGCTCTGGCTAGTCGTAGCTTCCTACACCTAGGGGCCTACAATTTCGATAACCTCAACCAGCTTAACAGCGCCAGCATAGGCCAGTTAAATGGCTTCACTAGAAGCACCAACTGGTTCCGATGTCAGGAGAAGTCAATCCTCGTGGTATCACTCTGGCGTAAGTGAAGTCATCCAGTACAACCTAACCTAAGCTATGCCATTTAGTTTGCATTTGATATGACTGCTGTGCGTGGAAGCACTGCGTGCCAGTTTTTCACTCTGAGACTGGTATTAGAGAAGGCTTAGGAGTGTGCCCAGCCAAGCTACGGCTTGAAGAGGGCATACGGAGTACAGTGACATGGGATAGGTGGTCCTCTCGAGAGCCCCATTCAGTCGCTCTCCAAAAATGGGGGCAAATTGGTTCGGTGCTAAGTCAACACCTTTCAGCGTTGGACTTCGCCAAGGGTGCGTCTGACCACCTCTCCTTTTCATAGTTGATCAAAGCTGATCTGTGCCTTATGAGATGGAGACGATGGTGGAGGATCGAGTGGCCTGGAGAGCTCTAGTGCATGAATTACCTCTGCGACCAATTAAACGGATGATGCGGGTCTGAAAATGATGAACTACAACCGCTGAAATCAGACAATCTGGCATGAATTTGAGGTGCCACAAGGGTCACTTGTTGTCCCTCTTTTCTCTATTGCAATACAGTTTCCGTAACCCGTTCAAGATATGTCTTTTAGCTCGTGTTTGACATGACAGCCTTTGAAAGGAGACCCTCTTGTGGAATTGTGAGATGAGCCCTTCTCTTTGCTGCGACACAATTTGGGTCATCCGCCTCAAGCCTTGGGAGAACTACATCTTTTGGCCATTGGAAGCAGACAACATGGCATGATAATGATAATAACATGGGTGGCGCTACAGCCTGTAGAAAGCCGCGGCCTAGCTTCTCAGCAACCACTCTCACGAATGGAAGGGACCTACAGTCTTAGGCCGACTGTGACTCGAAAGCGGTGGGGCCGTGAAAAGTATTTTTGTCGCAAAGAGCAGGGTTCGAACCTACGACGCCGAGGTTGGAGTCGGTGCACCTACCCACAACGCCACGAGCCACCCATAAATTAGAACGAAATTCTGCCATGCCAAAGGGTTCCATGGGTGGACCTCTCCTCTTAATTTTGTATTATTTCAAGAAAATCCACGTAATCACCTCTCTCCCAGTTCGACAAAATTTCACAATCACGATCCGAACCAGGAGTCATGGCCCCCCGTCGAAACAGAGGAGCCCCCACACAACCTCCAGCTGAAGGCAGACTTCCTCCAGATTTGCTGGCGTTCACAATTCAATTCGAATGACAAGAGCAGCTCAACAGCTTTCTTTGGATGAACACGCATAAAGCCCGTGCCTACCCACCTTCACGCGCACATCAGACACCGCTCAAGGACTCCCCGTCAGGCCCCGACTCCCACGCACCAGATTTACATTCGCGACAGGATATTCGCCATCCCCCACACCCACATCCTGAATTTGAAAAAATAAAGATCATTGCTTGAATTCTTGTCTGACAGGTTGCGAAAAGCCCTTCCACAAATCTCCGCCGAATCTGGATTTAAGGACTCACAGACGCACGCACTCCGAGTGGATACACAAATTCGGCGAAAGTGCTCCTCGCTAATCCACGACATGATGATTATTTGACGGTGCCTTAGACGGCTCTCTCTCGTCGATTATCCAGCGCAACGCAAGGCATTCCGCCCGGAGGCGTAGGCAGACATTCCCGGTATCCCGGGAGGGTGGGCGCTGATCGCTGACGGCGATGTGATATCCTCGCAATTATCCCTGCACGCGCATAAGCATCCTTAAGCTTCTTTCATTAACTTTCATAATTATTCGTGCAGTATCCGCGGCAGCGCGGAATTCAATTTGGCAGCGAGGGGGAGACGCCATTTCGGACTGGAATTGGCTCGGATTGAAAGGAGCGTAATTACATTTTCAAGTGCGAAACGGGGGGGCACCCACTCGAGATGCCAACGTCGCCCCCTTCACCGTTGCCAGGGGCGCGATGAGGCACTCAGACAGAGAGACGGCGAAATGACACGTGTAACCCAGCCAGACACAGCCAATCAAACGTCCACATGTCATGGCCCGGATTCGCTCGTCATGCAGTCTGATTCGAAAAAGTTCCCTCATCACTGGCCCGGCCCCTCCCGTCTAATGAACCGCAATTCTCCCGGCTAATGATGTTGTTTGCATGGAGCGAAATGAGAAAAGTTCCTCAACACTTTCGAGCGGTTCGGTGACATCCTGCAGCACAATTAGGCACGGGCTTGTCGGCAAGGCCGATCTCCGAGAGCACACGTGACCCCTGTGCGGCGGCGGAGCCCAGAAAAATGCTATCTGCTGTCGATGTTCACTTGACGAGTGGCAATTGTTTGTCTTCCCATTGACATCCTTTATTCCGTGACGAAGGACCGCCGGTTTTCGGGGGTTGTTGGGTGAATGCTCAACGTTCGGGGCGGCATTGTGGAACGTATGTCAACCGAATGTGAGGGGAGCTGTCCCTTGTGAGCAATTTGCATTCGACAAGATAACACTCGTTTTTTTCGAATTTATTCCATCGATGACGGCGAGTGGTTGACAGCGCGATGGAGAGTCAGTGGAACGTAAGTAATGCAGCATTGAGGGGCAGTCAGTTGATGAGTTGATCAGAGATTCGAGCGCCGAATGGACGGCGCTGATTGACGCTGGCCAGGGAGTAAGTGGATCAAGGGAAATGAATTTAATACATTTTCTCCCCCAATTTAATGAAAGCGAGTCTGGGAGGGGATCTGCTGGCAGTGGCCTCTGCTGGTTGTGATGAATTGATTATGTGGTGGCTGGGGATGGGATTTATGAGCCGAAGGTGGGAGGGGGAATGACGTAGTCACACCAGGCATGTTCAATTCAGGGCAAGAGCTAAATGTTGAGCTAGGATTAGAGGACGCATTAGGCAAGCACACGACCAAAGCCACGGCCAGATTCGAAAACAGCCGAAGAAAGTCAAGCCCAAGTCGGGCTTAGAGCTGAATCTGGCTTTAGACACGGAGTCAGACTTCTGATCTGCAGAGAGAGTCATAAGACGAGACAGATTATGAGCTAGAGTCGAACACTTGGAGCAAGAGTTGAAGTCAGTCTTAGAACTGGGGCTAGACTTAGTCAGGGGAATCTAGAGCCAGTCTGCACAAAATTGTGCCACGTCTAGAGCCCGAGTTGGAGTTACAGTCCATGTCACACCTTAGAGCTGGAGACGGACAGTTGGAGCCAGAGTTGAAGCCAGGCTCGAAACTGGAGATAGACTCAGACAGAGGCAATCTGCCCAAAGTTGAGCCAGTCTTCTCCAATACCGAAGACAGGTCTAGAGCCCAAGTCGGAGATAGAGTCCATGTCACACCTTAAAGCCGAGCTTAGAGCTGGAGACGGACAATTGGAGCCAGAGTTGAAGCCAGTCTCAGAACTAGAGCTAGAGTCACTCAGAGGCTACCTAAGAATCACATCCAGAGCCAGTCTGTCCAAAGTTGAGCCAGCCTTCGTCAAAGCCAGATTCAGATCTAGAGCCTGCGTCGAAGTTAGTCCGTGTCACACCTTTGAGGTGGAGACGGAATCGAAACTAGAACCAGGCCTTGATCAAGAGCAAATTCAGGAGCTGGGATTGAATTCATTGTCTGTGGCAAGGTCAGAGATGGAACTGACAGTAGAGCTTGAGTCAGGATCAGAGGAAGAATCGGTGTTAGGCGGTCAGCTAGGACTTTAACTCTAATTACTTGGCTCTGGCTCCAAGTCTAGAGTGACTCTAACTAGAGTCATAGTCAAGTCAACAGTCAGAGTAAGAGTTGGAGTCCGACTTCCGTATAGAGGCTGATTTGAAGCTGGCTTAGAATTTTGCGCGACTCTGAGCGTAAGCCAGGATTGAATTCAGAGTCAGTACCAAGATTCTAGCTCTGATCTTGGCACTATCTCTGAATCCATTTCTAGCTCTTGAGCTGACAATAGAACTTCAGCCAAGATCAGAGGCAGAATCGGTGTAAGGCCGTAAGCCAGGACTCTATCTCTAACTACCTGACGCTGACTACAACTCTGGATTCCCTCTAACTAGAGTGAAAGTCAAGTCAAGAGCTATGGTAAGATTTGGAGTCTGACTTCGGTATAGAGGTCGACTTAAAGCTGGCTTGGAATTTGCCGCATATACCAGGATCAAGGCAGACCCAGAATCGAGCCTAGGGGAGACTAGACAGTCAGAGCCAGGATCTGAGCTAGGAAACTGAATGAAAGGAGATAGAGCTAGAGCCAGAGTTAGAGGTAGAGCCGGAGTGAGATCTAGAGCCACCAGTTCAGCGTCTATCTGTACTCAGAGCTTGAGTCTGAGTCTGAACCTCAAAGATCAGCCTTCATCAATGTGGCTGAACAGAAACCGAAGCATTTTCCTCTCGAAGCGACCAAGAATCTCTTGATGTTGTCCATTCTTCTGTTCCACATACCACGACTGAGGCTATCAAGATCTTGTATAAAGATGGCTTGGTGAGAGGCTTAGAGAGAGGACCTTATTTGTCAATAGCCTTCCAAGCCCAAAGACACACCGATTGGGCCGGCTTGCCTGCGTTTTTCCTCCTGTGTTATGTCATTTTCGTTCTCTGCGGAGCCTTGATAGACAGGGTCCTTAACCACGTCGAAACTATGTCGGTCTGTTGCTACACCTGGCCCAAGAGGTCGGTGTGCATGCACATTTTTTTGTAGACAGCATGTAATTTGTCTTACCCTCAGTCACGACAAGACCTATCTTCCTTCTTGATCAAGAGCCATTGTCACGTTTCTGTCAGTTGATCTCCAAGCCACATCACCACAGTTGTGAGTCAGACAAATCCAAGTCACAGTCTAACCCAGAGTCGGTGTCTCCAACATAACCAGCCAGCCCCTCCAACACAACAACATCCCCTCAGCGTTTTCCCCCGCACTCCACTCACTTACATGCTGTTTGTGCGGACTTCAAAGAGATTCCGATGTCGTCATCCTTCAGCGCTGTACACGTGCCATGTCATGTCAGCATTTTACTTTTTCGCCGAGCTCAACATCGGAGTAAAATTCGATTGTAATACGATTTCGAGAACTCGATTTCGTGTGCAAAATTGTTTGCTTCCCGTTGTCAGAGTTTGGCGGGAAAAAAATGAATAATGTCCCCACCCCGCACCGCTTCCTTTCTGCGGGGGAATGTGTTCTTTCGCGGAAAAAACAGCGGGAACGAATGAAATAAAGGAACCCCGCTAGATGGCGACGAGAGCGTGGGAGGCGATCAAAGTGCAGTCGTGACTCGCTGTTTAACCACGTACTCGCCCTTCAAACAAAACGTGCTCCATTCCTTTTAAAATTCCACGAACTTTTGAATGTTGCAGCGCCACAGTCCCTCTTAAACACCCACCTCCCTTCCACACAGACAATCGCATCCAGATTGCACTGCAATCCTTTCGTCTTTCCTCGAATAGGACTCCGTGCTCCTCCTGACGAGACGACTGTTCGCTCAAATCAAGGCGTTCATCCGTCGAAACTTCTTTACGTTCTCGAAAAACTATCGCATAACTAATTCTGACTCTGTTTCTCTCTGTTTCCAGGAAATCGACTCGCGAACCCAGCAACACCCTAATTGGCTTCAACCAAAAAGGATAACTTCGTTTCGCGACGCCAACAGTGAGCACATCCCGTCTGAGAACGGAGGATGAGCAGAGACCCAAATTAAAATTCCCTAGAAAAGCTCAGAGTGTCAGCCCGACGAGCAGCACGTTTCCCCCGCAAAAACAACGCCAGAGATGACAAACACCCGCCAGCTCAGCGCCGGCGGACACTTGTAGTGACCACACACACACCCATCAAGCACAGCCTCTCGTCACGTCTTCCACTTAGCAACCATGTCCAGCGCAACAGAAGCAACCACCACAACGAACCTGCACAAGGCCCTCAGCGCCGCAGTCATGACGACGATTCGCCGCACGACGACGGCACTGCCTGTGACGCCATATTCCCTGCTCTCCACTGAGCTGTTACCCGCCAGAAACCACACCGCCATGAGCAATCTGAGCGGGATTCTATTCAAAGCCACAACGATGACAACGACAACGCCGGCGGCCCTCACGCCCGGACGATACTTCACCGATGACAGACTGGTCGCGCCGCTGGAGCCCAGCAACGCCACGCTGCTGTCGAACCAGACGACCACTGCCAGCAGCCCCGGCACCAGCACCACCAGCTTCGGGATGCTGGACATGGACGAGCCCATGGGCGAGTACATCTTCGATCGGACCGATGTCCGGGTGATATTCATAACGCTGTATACGTTGGTATTTTGTTGCTGCTTTTTTGGTGAGTACCTTAGCACTATTTTGGGAATCTTATTTGAATACCTAGTCAAACCAGACCCAAGCCTAGGGAGGGAGTCAGAGAGACAGGGGTGGTCAGGCTTAAAGCCAGACTTGGGGGGTTGTGTGTAGCCAGAGTTGATGTTAGATGCAGACCTAGAGTTGAAGCCAGAGCCAGAGCCAGAGCCAGAGCCAGGGCCAGAGCCAGAGCCAGAGCCAGAGCCAGAGCCAGAGCCAGAGCCAGAGCCAGAGCCAGAGCCAGAGCCAGAGCCAGAGCCAGAGCCAGAGCCAGAGCCAGAGCCAGAGCCAGAGCCAGAGCCAGAGCCAGAGCCAGAGCCAGAGCCAGAGCCAGAGCCAGAGCCAGAGCCAGAGCCAGAGCCAGAGCCAGAGCCAGAGCCAGAGCCAGAGCCAGAGCCAGAGCCAGAGCCAGAGCCAGAGCCAGAGCCAGAGCCAGAGCCAGAGCCAGAGCCAGAGTCAGAGCCAGAGCCAAAGCCAGAGCCAGAGCCAGAGCCAGAGCCAGAGCCAGAACCAGAGCCAGAGCCAGAGCCAGAGCCAGAGCCAGAGCCAGAGCCAGAGAAGAAGGGTTCGAGCCAGAGTAGGTTTAGTATTAGACCTGGTATAGGAGTCCATGCTAGAGTCAGGCTAGGAGATAGAGACAGAGGCCAAGACTTAGGAACCAGACCCAGACTCAGAGCTGGATACAAGTAGAGCTTCAAGTCTAGCTCTCGTACCATAGAGCTAGGCTCAGAGTGAGTAAGGAGGCTTAAAACCGGAGCCACAGTCAAATCTTGACCCAGTATCAGAGCTATGGCCTGAACTAGAGACGGTGCCAACTTTTGACAAGTAACAGCCTTAGTAAGCCCAGAACGACGTGGTTGGACCTTGGTTCCTTGGTTGCGACTGGTCGGAGATCTCGAGTGTGCGCTTTACCCCCGCGACCCCTTTAGTAGATCTTGCGGCTCAGAAGATTATGATGATGACGATGATCCGTAGCCAGAGTCTAGTTGAGATTGAAGGCCTTAGCCTGGTAATGGTCGAGCTCAGAACTGTGGGCACAATCGATCTCACCCGCGATGCCAGGCTTGAGGAAAGATCTCTGACTCCATCTTAGCAAGACCTTGGATGGAGTCAGAGACAAGGTACAGCAGGATTCATAGTCGGAGAAAAATCTGGAAATAATGTCACGACCTAGTTTAAGCTATGTCCAGTGCTCGAGTTAAACCTGAATCCTGCCACTATACCTGAGCCTGAGAGACTGCTTGAGTCTTAAATCTGTATTCGGAGCTAGAGCCGAAGTTGATGACAGAATCAAACACAACTTAGTGGAAGAGTCGATCAAGGGCATCAGATAGGAATTGAGTGACGCACAGACACGGGGACGGAATTAAAGCCACTAGCCACATAGTCAGAGCAAATTTGAAGACTGATTCGGCTTTTAAAAGGAGATGGAGCGGGAGCCAACGTGCGGACAGAGAAATCAAGGACTCGTCGCTTTTCTTAGAATTGAAATCGGAAGGAAGTGATGGCTTGGTAAAACGAGGGCATGGACAACGCTCTAGCAAAGAAGGTATTCGAACCAGCATCCTTGTTCGAAAAGGAGAGGACAAAGAGCAAGTCATCGCAGACGTAAGGTAGCTGGGTCTCCTCCATGAGTTGCCGGCCTTAAAAGTAAGAACTCGGCAAGAATCCACGACTTCTCACCTCTCGCAGTGTCCACTCCACTCTCTCCAAGTCAGAATAAGGCCAGAGATCTACCTGGACCAGAGGTATTGGTTAAAAAGCCAGGCTTAGCGTTTAAGACGGATACAGAATTTTGACAAGAAGGCCTAGATTAGAAAGAGACCGTGAGACTGGGCCAGAGTCGGACTTAGAGTCAGTATCAGAGGAAGACCTGGAGTCACATCTAAGGCTAAGGTTCGAAATAGGCTTAGAGGTGCCTGCTTTGCTAGGGACAAGTCAGAATTAAGGCAGAGCTCATCTGAAAGAGTGTGGTGGCCCGTGGCGGGTAATGGGTGTCTGCATCGACTCTTAACGCTCTTGAACCTACCTATCGAAGTTCGAGTCCTGAAATAAATCCACAGCCAACCTCTTTCGAGTCACTGACGCAATGCTGAAGGAGTGTTCCTTTCTAGAAAAACCTTTTCAAACTTGGCTATTCGGAGTCGCCGTAAGACTGTGGGCCCCTTCCACTTGTGAGAGAACAGAAGGACGCAGAACATGAGAGGTTGGTTGGCGAAGGTAGGCCCTCTACGAGACGGCGGCATGGCAAAGTTTGAAGATGGAGGCTTCAAATCATCATCCCGAGGTAACCTGCCGCTGCTTAAGCCGCCCCATCTGCAGACAGTGCCTCAAAAAGTCGAACACACGCCTTGGCACGTTCACCCAGAGCCCCTCAACTCAAACCGCATCCCCACCCGAGTGAAATCCTCGCCAAAAACACACAAAAAAAACCCCAAATCCAATTCAATTCAAAGTCAATAATCCACTGCGCGTACGTGAGCCCATTCAGCATCGCAAATGAGCAAAAATGTCCAATCATTCGCAATCAAAGCTCGAGCCTGGGAGGGTCTTCCGAAAATAGAACCCATCGCGGTGCCGTTTTGAATTTCAACTCGAGACCCTTTCTGCGTCGCCGACAAACAACACACAGTCGCCGCGGCGGCGTGCTGTGAGCGGGAAGGGGGCCTCGTTTTTCTGACTTATTACCCGTAATGAATCAGCGAACTGTGTTGACACACGGAAGTTGAATGTGGTTGATGGCTAGCTCCCATCGCCACGCCGGCTCCCATCTCCACGCCTGCTCCCATCGCCACGCTAGCTCCCATCTCCACGCTAGCTCCCATCACCACGCTAGCTCCCATTTCCACGCTGGCTCCCATCGCCACGCTAGCTCCCATCGCCACGCCGGCTCCCATCTCCACGCTGGCTCCCATCGCCACGCTGGCTCCCATCGCCACGCTGGCTCCCATCGCCACGTTGGCTCCCATCGCCACGCTGGCTCCCATCGCCACGCTGGCTCCCATCGCCACGCCGGCTCCCATCTCCACGCCTGCTCCCATCGCCACGCTAGCTCCCATCGCCACGCTGGCTCCCATCTCCACGCTGGCTCCCATCTCCACGCTGGCTCCCATCGCCACGCTGGCTCCCATCTCCACGCCTGCTCCCATCGCCACGCTAGCTCCCATCGCCACGCTGGCTCCCATCGCCACGCTGGCTCCCATCGCCACGCCGGCTCCCATCTCCACGCCTGCTCCCATCGCCACGCTAGCTCCCATCGCCACGCTGGCTCCCATCTCCACGCTGGCTCCCATCTCCACGCTGGCTCCCATCGCCACGCTGGCTCCCATCGCCACGCCGGCTCCCATCTCCACGCCTGCTCCCATCGCCACGCTAGCTCCCATCGCCACGCTGGCTCCCATCGCCACGCTGGCTCCCATCGCCACGCTGGCTCCCATCGCCACGCCGGCTCCCATCTCCACGCCTGCTCCCATCGCCACGCTAGCTCCCATCGCCACGCTGGCTCCCATCTCCACGCTGGCTCCCATCTCCACGCAGGCTCCCTTCGCCACGCAGGCTCCCATCTCCACGCTGGCTCCCATCACCGCACTAGCTCCCATCGCCACACTAGCTCTCATCGCACGCACCAAGCCCATAACACTTGAGCCAGGAGAGTGCATGCAAACAGTCCCCCTTCAGGACCCGCTTCAAGAGCCCGGATATCCGCCACTATCGCTGGACAAGGACAACGATGTACAAGCCGCTTGAAAATTGAAAAAGTCAACTTGTCCTTGCCACGTACGCACCTCCAGCGGCACGTACCTAATTGCCGCTGGCGGTGGCGCTGCTGTGATTAGGTGGCAGGACGTAATCATGCACACGTTGTGACGGCAATTGACAAGACAACCACTCAATCAGCGGCTTTTGCGCTGATTAGGCGGTTGTACACGAGGTGGACGGAGTGAGGTGTCAGCCTGCTACCCACGTCTGTGTGACGCACCCGATGAGTCGCCAGTCACTTCCACTAAAGCCCATGCACGCCACGACATCCCTCACATCCCACACATCGCTCACATCGTATTCCTTATTAAACGACTAATGCGGCGCACTCACAGCTGGCATCACATGCCTCCGGCATCGTCGACGACTGAGCTGATACCGCCCATCAGCCGGGATAACACTAAGAACCGAATTCAATATTCATCAGGCAATCCGTCCACCGCTCCTCACGAGGGATAACCGGGATCTGCTGCCACAAGCACTCTCTATCTCTGGAAAAACGAGGACCGGGAGCGAGGGAGGATGACAATGGTCTTCGATTTATCCTCAACCATGTGTGTGCGCTGTCCTGGAAATAATTAAAGACCAAATTGGTTCGCCGGAGGACTTCATCATGCTTAACAACAGCTCTAGGCGGCATGCAATTATCCGGCTGGCACCGGAGTGCGGTGGGTTTTTTCCTCAAGCTCGTGGATTGCATTCGCACTTGGCGATATCCACTTCGAAAGGCAAACAATTTTGGATGTGGCAAGTGGAACGGCAATCGACGGATTCAACTCCACTCGCACACACGCCGTAAGCTCACGTACAATGGCCGAGGGACGGGATTGAGTCGTGGTGTCCTTGAACGTCGTCGTCGCACACATCACATCGGCGGCGATTAGGATCGTGTAAGTGGATGGAAAACACAATGAATGGTGGCAAAGTGGAATCGGAAAATCCGTGATAAGTGCCGGGCAGAGAGAGAGATCATAAGCCCGGCCGGGGAACAGTTTGCTGTTCGTGAAGACCCCAAAAATAGCATATCCTTGCGGAAGATAAGCCATCTTTTGTCTGGAGCGGGGGGGCAGGACACCGAGCGGGGGCTGGACAGTCAAGGATGTTCGCCTTGGGGCTGAGCGTCGAGTATCGTCGTTGCTGGCGAATGGCTGATGATGTTCCCTCTGAAAGGGGTGAAGTGGCCGTGGAGCAGGTCCGCCGGGGGATTAGCAAGTGCGGTGCATTTGAGGGCGGCCGTGGCCTTCTGATGTGGGTTGTCTTTTTGTGGCTTATGATGGGTTGAGATGGAGTGGGGGAGGCGGGAGGAGTGCCATGGGGGATCAAGGGACTGTCGGTTGCCTTTAAAATGAGAGGGAGTGCGAGTCAAAGGAAATGTGACGACAGAGGGATCAAGGACTCGTCGACTTTCTTGGAAGTGAACTCCGAGAGATGAGATGGCTTGGGTACATCGAAGGCGTGGACAACAACGCTGGTCTTCGAACCTCTTCTGCCTCCTGGTTCGAGAAGGAGAGGGAGACCGGACCTCCGGTACAGAGATCAAGTCATCGCGGATGGAAGACAACTTGGTCTTGATGACTGGCGTACCCAGGACCACTACCGGGTGGGAACCTTCCATGAGCCGCCGGCCTGTGTGAGTAAGAACTTGGAAGGAAACCACGTCAATTATTGCAGCATCCTCTCCATTCGAAGGGGACGTCCGTTGGGCGCTTAGTATTTGAGGTCCTCTCCACTCGAGAACGAGAGATCAAGCCATCGCTTGGTGTTGATGACTGGCGTGCCCAGGACCAGCACCGGGAGAAGGCAGCGGACCCTCCATGTGCCGCCGGGCTGACATGTGAGTGAGTAAGAACTCGGAAAGAAAGCAAGACTTCTCAGCTCTAGCAGCGTCCTCTCCATTCGAAGGAGACGTCCGAGGGGCGCTTAGTGTTTGTGGTCCACTCCATTCGAAGAAATCAGAGGGACGCTAGGTTTTTGAGGCAAACTAGGCGAGCAAACACAGGCCGCCTCTAGGCATAGGCGTGACATCTCTCACTCTTGTGAATTCTAGTCACAGACAAGGACAAGGACAATGACAAGGAACGAGCCGCTTCTCACTCTCCCAAGGACAATGACAAGGAACGAGCCCCTTCTCACTCTCCGAACACGACCTAATTACGTCAAGTCCCCACATGCCCGTGGATTACGTTGATTGAAATTGTCATTAATTGTAAACTCAGATTATCTCCGCTGTAAGCGCCAAAGGGCCTACTTGCAATTCGAACGAGGTGCCGACACCGCGACTCGTCTTCAAGGGGCTCAGGCACCGCCCTAGTCTCTGGGACTACTCAATTAGAGGATAACCAAGTGTTGCAGGGCGAGGCCCCCCGAAAAACAGTGGATCAAGGGAAATCAAAGACTTTGTCGTAATTTAATTGAAAATCTGTTGCTCATCGAGAGGAGTGCCGCTGGCGGCATGTGCCATCACGTGGGGATGCATGGGAATGAGCGGATTAATTGAAAGGCTGATGTTGCGAGGCGCTCAAGGATGGGGCGTGCTTGGGAGGTAATGAATGTCGCTTGTGGTCGCTGGAGGGGACAATGAATTTTGAGAAGGGAGGTGGAAGTGGGTTTTTTAACAAGTTAAGCCATTCTGTTGCAAGTATAAAAAGAAGAGGAGACAACCTACATCCTTGTGGTACTTCAGAAGATATTCATTTTCTCCACAAGATCCTGCCTAAAATTGGCCCCTAAAAGAGCAGGAAATGGTGCAAAGAAGGAGAGGAGTTATCCAACCACCTTCGGGTGCCCAAACACCTTCTTCTTCTTCTTCTTTGTGTGGCGCTACAGTCCGGGGTGGACCTGGGCCTCAACCAACATGCCTCTCCAACTAGCGCGATCCCTGGCTAGCTGTCTCCAGTTTCGCACATCAAGTTGGCTGAGGTCCTTCTCCACTTGGGTGCGCCACCTTAAACGCGGGCGTCCTCTGTTGCGTTGCCCGACAGGTTCGGATTCGAAGATTCTTCGGGCCGGAGCTGTGGTGTCCATACGCTCTACATGACCTAGCCACCGTAGGCGTTGGATCCGTAGACGCCTAACTAGGCTCATGTCGCTGTACAGCCCGTACAGTTCGTGATTGAATCTTCTCCTCCAGAACCCGTCAACACAAACAGGACCAAACACCTTCTGGCGATCTACTTTTCCTGGAAAAGTGGCAGTGGGAAGATGAACCGTGAAATCCATCTAAAATGCCTTACTAACCACTGCTTAGATTTTTCGGCAGTGTTTCTGGATGCACTCCACACTCTCAGGATCAGTCCTAATGCCTCGTCCGTAACTGATCTCTACGAGGGTAAGAGAAAATGCAAAGAAAGACGACCACCAGCTTGTGGCAGTTCAACTAGCCTCCCCGTCTGATAAAAAGAAGAGGATTCAGTCACCTCGTGGCTCTCCAGATAATACTTTGTTTCCCCTCAAGACCTTGCCCACAATTGGTCCCTACATGAGAAAGAAATGATGGAAAAAAGAGCAGTCGTTCAACCACCGTCCGTTGGCCCATTTACTACATCACTGACAACCGCCTTTCAGGGGACCAGCTGCAGAGTTAGTAGAAATGTACAAAAAGGCAGGCAACATGAAGCCTCGTCTGAATATCTTGTCTAGAAAGCGTAAAAAAAGAAGGCTCTTATTCAGGCCGTATGACTGTGCTTCCAACCACCTTGTTGGACTAGTCGTAGAATTTCGGCGACCCGGTTGTTAAGAAACATGAACCATTTAGCTGTAGAGTCGATCCATGCCTTCTGCTTCACTGGCTGCAAGCCTGTCCAACAAGGAAGAATACCAGTTCACAATCTTTTCATCGATTTGAAAGACGCATACGACAGCATGCATCGCAGGGAATGATCCCTTGCAACACATGCGCGATGCACCATATAGTTCAGTTCAAAAACCCCTGAACGGGCGAAACCTGCCCCAGATTTCAGAGAGGGACATTCGCTGTCATGTGACTACTTCAATTTGATTCCAGAGACGATAGTGCGGCGGGCTACTCTAAACAGGGAAGGCACTTTCATCTGCAAGTCAGGCCAGCTGTTGGAATACACAGTTGACATCGATATCGTCGCACGGTCCCACCGCGCCCCAGTGAAAGCTTTCACGGCAACGGAACAACAGGCGAAACGTGCTACTCTTATAATCAACGAGGATATGACAAAATGCTGTCGAGCAATAAGCGATCCGCCAAAACATCACAATCGACTGCTCGAGATAGTAAAGGAGATTGCCTACCTTGGGGCAAACGTGAGCTCCACAAATGACATCTTAGTGGTGATTCAACGTGGAATCGCCCTGGCAACCGATGCTACTTCGGTTTGTCAAAACAACTGCGTTCGAAAGTCCTGACTCGAAGGACCAAATCACGCTCTACAAAATTTGCATCCGTCCTGCTTTACGGAGCCGAAAGCTAGGCGCTAAGCAAAACTGCGGAGCTGATTATTGGTGCTTTCGAAATTCTACATCGGGTATATAAAACAGAAGGAACAACCGAGAACTTAACGATCTGTACCAGAATGTGGATGTTGTCCTGGAGGTAGAGATCCCCCTACTTGGCCACATCGAGCGTACGGACAACAACGCTTCAACGCTTCTGGTTCGTGAAGGAGAAGGAGACCGAACCTCCGGTATAGAGACCACGTTATCGAGGATGTAAGACAGCTTAATGACTGGAAGCAGAGTGCCCAGGATCGTCACCGATGGAAAGGAAGCAATTGCTCAGGCTCAGGACCTTCATGGCTTGGCGGCCTGAAAAGTATGTAAGTCCAATAGGGTGGCAAGAAGTCCATCACCGAACAGTTCTTAATGTAGAAGGTGCTCAGTTTTTACTAGAACTACTCGGGATCCAGCACCAAAAATATAAGCTGCGACCCGTATGCTTCCTCCGATGCATCTCTGAAGCCAAGTCTTTTGTGTTGACAATCTGATGAATCCATCGTGGAACATGACCCCTTTCAAGTTGAGATAGATTATCGCAAAAGGCCGTCCACTCCTTTCGAAGTTCCTCTAAAACAAACACATCCCATGCTCTTAACAGGGACGGGCGCAATCTGTCCCAATGGATCGAATAATTTGCAATCCTTCCCAGAAGTGCTTGCTCGAACGTTATGGAATCAAATGTGATCCTTCACCGGAAACCACTTAATCCGCAGGAGCTGGAATGTGTTGCTGATGTTTCAAATTTTGGTGAAGATGTAAGAGGAGCTTGAGCAGCTGCTCACTGGTGAAGTGCTGTGAATTTAAGTGATGCTCAGTTGTGCCATTTATTCAAAGCAAGGCAGTCGTCCAAGTCCTCGTGTATGCTCCATTTCGGGCTCAGTTCCAGCCTCAGTCCCAGCTTCAGATTCAGAGGCAACCTCGGCTCCAATTCCAGAGGCAGTCTCGGCTTCAGTTTCAGAGGCAGCCTCGGCTTCAGTTCCAGAGGCAGCCTCAGCTTCAGGTTCAGAGGCAGCCTCGGCTTCAGTTCCAGAGGCAGCCCCGGCTTCAGTTCCAGAGGCAGCCTCTTGGTTTAGTCGAAGACACCCTCTGCACGATGACACGACAGAGCACTTCCTCTGTCACTGCCTGCCTTTGCTTGGATCAGATGGCAGGTCTTCGGCGTTGATGTGGTGACAGCTGATTCTGTAGGCCTTTCATAACTTCCTTCGGAAGATCAGGCAACTACAGCAATTGTCTGTTGCTGCCTGGTAGTAGATTGGACGAGTTTGAGTGCTCCAGTGTGGCATCAAAACCAGCTCCAACTCCAACAAAAATGTCCGCTGTACCACCTTCGCTCCTGGAGGTACCTCATTCATTACCAGCTATCAAGACTGCCAACCACCTTCTGGCTCCCCACTTTTCATCAGTTCAGTGGCGTCTTAAGCCCTCGTTCATAGTTGGTCCTTACTAGGAAAACTTCAAGAAAAAGATGCGAAGATATTCCACCGCCTTGTGGTACTTCATTTACGACAACTCTACAATGCCAGCCACCGTCTAGAGGTCCAATTCATCTTCGGTTGTAACTGAAGACCTCGCCTAGCCCAGGAGGAAGAGTTGCAAGAAAAAATGCAGAAGCTATCCAACCTTGTAATGCTCCAGATAGACTGCAGAAGTCTTGTCTGAAGAGCTCGTCTAGAAGTATACCCACAGCACTCTAGTCAATTCTCAGTCTCGCTAGAGAGTGCCAATGAGTCCCCTTCACTACGAGAAAATGTGACAAAACAGAGGCGGACCCACCCAGCCACCTTCTGGAACTCCAATGTAGCCAAACGACGTCATCATTCAACGCTGATCAAAGCAAGTTAATCAACCAACTAAGCAACGACACAGAAAAGCATCCCTGCCCACCCGAGCGCCGGTTCAAAGGAACCTTCATCTTGAAAGGACCAGCTATCCCCCAATTTATAATTACACATAAGAGGCTTTAATTTGCCACAAGATTGGTCCCCTTTTGCAGAAAGACCCGTCAGGGTACCCCTCCATTCACAAGGCAGTCCCGTTTTTTTCAAAAAGAAATATTTGGTGCAGAGGAGCAGAACAGAGCAGAGTTGACGCAGGCAAAGGTGTAACAGGATATCCAGAGAGAAACGAACTGAAAATGAATTACTTCATGCGATAAGGGTTTACATTTGAATTGGATTCCACTTGGGGGGACGTCACCCTTCCTTCCGCCAGTCCTCAGCGGAGCGGGGGAGGACAAGACACAATGTCTCGACGAGCTGAAAATTATTCAAATTTAAGCACAAGATTGATGGCAAACGGTTGCGGTGCAGGGTTGACTAGTCGCAGCTGACTAAGCGAACCGACGACGCGACCGTTGCAGGGCTCCGCAATTGATTTAAGTGAAAAACAATGATTTGTATTCTCGGGGAGGACATCCGTGGGTAATGGGTTGATGGTCGAGGAGGATGGGGGCACTTTGAATTTTGAGGCAAAAATGAATTAACATTCAAGGCGCAGGTGGCGGCTGGTTGGGTGCAAATAAGAAGAGGCAGACGTGTTCTTGCGAGATTCATTCGGAGGCAGATGAAGGCGTTCTCGGAATGCCGTCTGTGCCGTGGTTTTGTGGCGTTTTTCATGTGATCACTTCGTGTGCGGGAAGTGTGCGGGAGAGTGGGGCGAGAATATGGTGGCCTGGTCCTTGGAACTAACTTTTTGACTGAAAACGAGGCTAGACAGAAAGAGGTGTGCTTACTCGTTAAAAAGTGTCGAGGACGAGAGTAGTATGGAGACAGAGGTCGAGCCTTCCTCTGAAACTGAAGCCGAGACAGCCTCTGGAACTGGAGCCGAGGCTGCCTCTGGAACTGGAGCCGAGGCTGCCTCTGAAACTGGAGCCGAGGCTGCCTCTGAAACTGAAGCCGAGGCTGCCTCTGGAACTGAAGCCGAGGCTGCCCCGAGACAGCCGAACTGAGTCTGAAATGGAGCTTCGACGAGGACTAGGGCAACACCCTTGCGTCGAATAAATCCCACAACTGAGCATCGCGGAAATTCATAGCACTCGACAAGTGAACAGCTACCTAAGCTCCTCTCAGGTCTTCATCAAAATTTGGAACAGTAAACGTTACACCACGACGAACCACAAGTTAAGGCTTCTATCACCTCTCAAGGCATTCCCTAAGAAGTATACCTCGTTGGCCGTCTCATTTAATTCGCCCCAAATTCAAAATTCCTCGTTCGCCCTTCTCTGACGACCGAGGGACACGGAGCAGAACCTTGAACCGCCAAGAATAAACACTAACCAGACCCCCTCCACGTCAAAGGTTGACACAAAAATTTCAATCACAACGCCACACCAACGCCTTCCAGCAGTCACCCGGTGACATTATCTGCACCCGGGCTCATTTCAATCAAGCGACCGTTGCGTGATAACGGACGACAGGCGAGCGGCATTACGCGCCAGCGGACAATGGTTATTTTTCGATCCACCCACCAGTGGTCACGGTAAATGGTTCCGATTGACTGAAGGCCCCGGTTTGGCGCTCCACTTGTGGACACTGCCTGCGTCAATCTCCTCTCGCGGGCACGTGACAAAAATGGACGGGGCATCGATTTTCAATCGAAATCGATCACTTATTCGGCGGATATTTGCTCTGATAGGCTGCGACAATGGTCGCAGCAGTCATAATTAACATGCCACCCGCGTCAGTTCGTGTTGTCCCTGGTTTTTTTTCCATTTGTCACTGTCGCCGGGGATGCTAATTAAAATGTCAAGCTATGGCTATAGCCTCCCAAATGAGTGAGAATCAGCGTCAGGTTGGGACACGGACTACCCAGCCGTTGTCAGGTGGGCATGTGGGTGGCTTAAAGGCGATCAATTGATTGCGGGCGTGGGTGGCTCTCCGATTTAATGAGATTTTTATGAGGGCTCTTCTTCTCCACCGTGCCGGTGCGAAACAACAGAGAGCGATCCCATTTGGGAGATTGTTCATCGCGATAATTGGTCCCTACGAGCGGGACAAACAAAAGCCGTGCCAATCTGATTACTTCGGGATTCAAGTGCTCACCGGTGGAGGGCGGCCAGCAGCATGTGTGTGGCCTCAAGTGTCAACTGACGAGAAGAAAAGATTTCTGACGAACTGCCCTTGGACGTCGCAATTTGACAGTAGTCCGTCTCGTTGGGGGCCCTCAGCCTGACGTGCCGCCCACCAGGGGTCGACGGCACACAAAACGAAGTCTTTTTCGAAAGAAATTGCTGTCTGTCGCCACGACGACGATGCATGGATGCCGACATCCTTGCAGCGCACCTATTTTTCGAATTTAATGGTCTCTGCAGTCAGAACCCAACTCATTCGTGCATCACCTGACGTGAGGCAATTACCCCTACTCCCTGGCGCCCAGCACGTGGTTTCATCGTCTGTCTGTCTGTGTGTCCCCACTTAGCAGCTAGTTTTCAGTTTTTCATTCTCTTTGCAGGCAATCTCCTTGTCATCCTCGTGGTGACCCTCTCGCGCCGGCTGCGGTCGATAACGAACTTCTTTCTGGCGAACCTTGCCCTGGCCGACTTCTGCGTTGGACTCTTCTGCGTCATGCAGAATCTATCAATCTACCTAATCGACAGGTGAGTACATGCCACATCGCCGACATGACACAGGTTCCACAGGTTGCATGCGGCCTAGCTTAACCGCTAATTGCTGGTGATTCTCGGGAAAAGCATCGCTCGACGACAACGCTGCCATCCTGCCGTGAAGCGTGGTGTTTAATGTGCGGAGAGCAGATCAAACAGTGGCGAGTGGGAGTCCTCGAGAGATTTCGATCAGGAGTGGATTTTCGAATAAAAGGAATTTCACGGAAAAATGTTGGTTTTTTCCTTTTCCAATTTGTGTCCTTTCAGGGGGACGGGGAATTGTATTGTGCGGTCCTCCTTGAGAAGTTTTGAAGAGGTGGTGGGGTGGGGAATGTTTGTCGTTTTTTTAAGGATTTCTTTGCAAATGAAACTTTGTCTACAGCGTGAAGGGACGAGTGTGACGATGGACCCCTTGTCGGGTGAATTTTTGATAATGTTACGAGTGCGGAGAGACTGGACAATGAGAGGGAGAGACTTGGAAGGTCCACCTTAAGTGATTACTTCGGGCAACGAAGTGAAGATGGGTCCTTGGACAGGTCGGCGATAATCTGATGGCATTGATGTTTGACCGTCAAACCGTGGTGGTATATCAGGATCGGAGGCCGCATGGGTTGTAGGGATGCTGCCTAACACGTTTAAAAATGTTTTCGGACACGTGTCTGACAGCGGTTATGGGTCCACTTTGCATGAACTATCCTCGGTGCAACAGGAAGGCTTCCAGGTCAACAGTGGCAGTGCACCAGACAAGCTTCCAAGCTAAGTGTTGCATGAAAAAAGTGTGTGATCATGTCTCTCCACCACTCATCAGCATCATATTTGAAGACCCAAGGACCAGACGAGCCATCATCGTCCCATAAAGCGCAGCAAACGTGCCTTTTTCTAGACCAAATGACGCTTTGACAAGGGCTTTGGCTGGCGCTTCTGGAATTTAAAACAGAATTTGTAAAGGTTGCTCCAGCGTGAATTTCTTTACAATGAAGTGCCAACCGAAGCTGACTTTAAAACAACCGGGAACTGTCAAACCAACTGTCACAGAAAACATTGCTGCCAACCCTAAGTTCTTCGTCGTTATAAAAGAACGCCTGTGGTTTGAGAAAGGGCCTAACTTGACGGAAATAATTGAGTGGCATGCAAACGTGTGAATCTGAAGAATATAAGAAAGATGTGCGCGCTTTTAAACAAGCAAACATCCTCGACTTCGACTAGCGACGACGGCAATGTCTGGAGAGCCGCTAGTGGTTCCACCAGGGACGAGAAGACAACTTAAGAGCTTAGGACAAAATAAAAGCCCAACAACTCTTCACAGCCTCATCCGAGACTGAAGGCCCTCTCTACTCTAGACAAGTGAGTAAAAACGAGAAAAGTAAGGCGGGCAAAAAAGCGATGCAATACTGGGTCATGTTGCCTGAAGGACTGTGTCCTGCTTCAACATCCGTTCATCGTCCAAACAGTCCCTCACTTCAGAGCTAAGTTACGTCAATTTAGGCAAATTACGAGCAGAGAGCGATGTGCTGGTGGGTAGATACCAGAAGAAGGGCAAGAGTCCCATCGGAGATTGAACATTGACCTTTGAAGGTTTTTCAATCCGGAGTTGAAGCTAGAAATCGAGGAGAGTGGATGAATGCAGGAAGTCACTACAACAAGGCCGGCACCTGTCGCTACTCCAAGACGGCAATACTGCTTGCTCCTCTACTGGCCCTACCCTCGACACCAAGGCGGCCCTACTCTCGACACCAAGGCGGCCCTACTCTCGACACCAAGGCGGCCCTACTCTCGACTCCAAGGCGGCCCTACCCTCGACGCCAAGGCGGCCCTACACTCGACACCAAGGCGGCCCTACTCTCGACTCCAAGGCGGCCCTACCCTCGACGCCAAGGCGGCCCTACACTCGACACCAAGGCGGCCCTACACTCGACACCAAGGCGGCCCTACTCTCGACACCAAGGCGGCCCTACTCTCGACACCAAGGCGGCCCTACTCTCGACACCAAGGCGGCCCTACTCGCGACACCAAGGCGGCCATACTCTCGACACCAAGGCGGCCTTGCCCTCGACACCAACGCAGCCCTACTCTCGACACCAAGGCGGCCTTGCCCTCGACACCAAGGCGGCCCTACCCTCGACACCAAGGCGGCCATACTCTCGACACCAAGGCGGCCCTACCCTCGACACCAAGGCGGCCATACTCTCGACACCAAGGCGGCCTTGCCCTCGACACCAACGCAGCCCTACTGTCGACACCAAGGCGGCCTTGCCCTCGACACCAAGGCGGCCCTACCCTCGCCACCAAGGCGGCCCTACTCTCGACACCAAGGCGGCCCCTACTCTCGACACAAAGGCGGCCCTACCCTCGACACCAAGGCTGCCCTACCCTCGACACCAAGGCGGCCCTACTCTCGACACCAAGGCGGCCATACTCTCGACACCAAGGGGGCCCTACTCTCGACACCAAGGCGGCCCTACTCTCGACACCAAGGCGGCCTTGCCCTCGACACCAACGCAGCCCTACTCTCGACACCAAGGCGGCCTTGCCCTCGACACCAAGGCGGCCCTACCCTCGACACCAAGGCGGCCCTACTCTCGACACCAAGGCGGCCATACTCTCGACACCAAGGGGGCCCTACTCTCGACACCAAGGCGGCCCTACTCTCGACACCAAGGCGGGCCTGCTCTCGACACTAAGGCGGCCCTACTCGCGACACCATGGCGGCCCTACCCTCGACTCCAAGGCGGCCCTACCCTCGACGCCAAGGCGGCCCTACACTCGACACCAAGGCGGCCCTACCCTCGACACCAAGGCAGCCCTACTCTCGAGACCAAGGTGGCTACACTCACTTCGTCAAGGGGTCTCTAATCCCTACATTAAGGATCGCAGCATTTGCGTCCCAAGAAAATGCAACCCTCTTCCACCCCCAATCCCCAAGACGAACCAGCCTTCGACTCCACGCACTCGACAGACGAATAATCTCCAAAAAGCCCCCACTCGTCGCGTCAAGAGCTCTCATCCTCGCTGATTTGATGTCGCCCCAGCTACCTGCCATAACTCGGCGTCATTAACAATGGATTACAACTTTGCGCGACATTTTCTTTTTCTGACTTTGAAGCCGCACTCGCCCACCTCCCAGCGCAGGGTTCATTCAAGTGTTCACAGAGAATTTCCGATTAAATCAGGAATTCATTAACCCCCGCCCCCCCGTCACGGCAGAGTCAACACAGCTGCGCCCACCGCCCACCGATTGACAGCCATTCAAGGACAAATTGTTGCCGTTCGTTCTTCGTCAAATTTACTGCCTCCTGTTGGCGCAAATATTTGCCGAACATTTTACGAGCACCACAGCCACGCGCCCCATCCGCCCAGCCGCCATCGTCGAGCACTTTAATCGAGTTATTTTTAAAACACAAATAACACGAAAGCGGATCAGTTTTGTTTTAATTTTCGTTTCATCTTCCTTCCTTCTTTTTCTGTCTGCTTCCAGTTGGGTGTTTGGCGAATTCCTCTGTCGGATGTATCAATTTGTTCACTCGCTCAGCTACACGGCGTCAATATTTATTTTGGTTGTAATTTGTATGGAGCGCTACTTCGCCATTGTTCACCCGATAACGTGTAAACAGATCCTCACCGCCGCCAGACTAAGGGTGAGTACGAAGTCTCTTTTTAATTCAAGCAAATATTCTTCTTTTTTTTTTTTGCATGTGCATGGGAATTTTTGTCGTTAACCTGGGCTTGGGCACAGGGTCTGGGTTGTTTTATTGACGGTCCGGCGGGACTTAAATTGATGGGGGAGAAATTAATTTGTTCGAATTGATATGCCGGGCCGGAGGGTTTATGGTGTCGTTGGTCCTGTTTTGATGGTGCACTTTAAAGTCGTTTGCATTGCGCGAGGCCAGTTGGTGGACACTCAATGCAGTCTGTGATGGTCAATAGCTCGTGCAGGGGGAGTGTGCCTGTTCTAGTCGTCGTTCGAAAGTCGCGATTGCAAAGGACACGTCGCTTGGAAGCCCAGCAGGGAAGGAAAATTGGCTCTTAAATGCCCACCCGGTCCATTATGGGCACGCATTCTTTGAACAAAAACTTTGTTAAACAAACAAAATGCTGTACAAGCACTCCTGCTATATGACGAAGAACTAGTGATGGCTCGTGGCGTTGTGCGTGTGTTCGTCGACACCAATGCCAACCAATGTTTAGGTTCAATACCTGAGAAGAAGACTATTAACGGCGTCCTTGCCCACGTCCTCCCCCTGTTCGCAGCCCCTTGTACACGGCCACCCTGCTCACGGCCCTTTCTGTTCACGTCCCCTCCCTGTTCACTGCCACCCTGCCCACTGACCCTGTC
Organism: Eristalis arbustorum; assembly: GCA_916610145.1. Lineage (NCBI taxonomy): Eukaryota > Metazoa > Arthropoda > Insecta > Diptera > Syrphidae > Eristalis > Eristalis arbustorum. The sequence goes on from OU744319.1 coordinate 68,775,051, forward strand.
CGCACGACCCCCCCACTGACAGTGCTGAACGAGTACCTCTGTCTAGAATAAGCTTCTCAAACTTAGCCGTTCGGAGTCGTCATAGAAGTCTAGGTCCCATCCACTCGTGATAGACCCACAAAACGCGTTGTGAGTAGCTAGTACCTTCGCCTCTACGGACTGTAGTGCCCCCCACATTAAAGAGTATGCATAGGTTGCCGCTTGAATCGAACTGCATTTGAAGGCTTGGAGTGCAATTGCGTCTGCGCCTGACGACGATATGCTTTTTTTTGTAAATTTGCGATTTTCACACAGAGTACCTCAAGTGATTCGGTCGCATTGGACACCGAAAAAGCTGATGCAGGTGATTCAAAATAAAAGAAATCATTTTTTGAACATTTTTTGTTCGTGCTCCAAATGACACGCTGGCCACTTACAACACAAAATATGTGACGTCTGCGCGAATGTAAAAAGACTTGTCATCATCTTACTTACTTAACAGGCCTTCGACCCATGGAGGCCCCGAGCCTGAGATATCACTGCCCTCCATCGTTGACGGTCCTGTCTGCCTTACAAGGAGTCCTAATCTCCTTCACGCACATTCAACTGCATGAGGTCCATTTCCAGCTGCTCCCCCGGGAATCGTGGTCTTCGTTTGCCGCGTTGTCCTTCGAGGTTGGAGTCGAAGATTTTCCGGGTCGGAGCATTGGGGTTCATTCGAACTCGTTTGACCACATCGATGTCGCTGTCGATCGTCGTTCAGTCTCCTCTCCCAAGCACCATCAAGATCAAGAACTTGCCTCTCGAAGCGACCAACAATATCCTCGTCCGCTTCTGTTAGTGTCCATGCTTCTGCGTCATACAGCAGGACTGAGACTGTCAAGGTCTGGGATCTTCGAGAGAGGGCTTTATTCCTTAAGCCCAAAAATAAAGCGATTGGCCAGCGTGACCCTCCGTTTTATCACCGCAGTGGTGTCATTCTTCTTCTTTTTTGTGTGGCGCTACAGTCCGGGGTGGACCTGGGCCTCAACCAACATGCCTCTCCAACTAGCGCGATCCTTGGCTAGCTGTCTCCAGTTTCGCACACCAAGTTGGTTGAGGTCCTTCTCCACTTGGGTGCGCCACCTTAAACGCGGGCGTCCTCTGCTGCGTTGCCCGACAGGTTCGGATTCGAAGATTCTTCGGGCTGGAGCTGTGGTGTCCATACGCTCTACATGACCTAGCCACCGTGGGCGTTGGATCCGTAGACGCCTAACTAGGCTCATGTCGCTGTACAGCCCGTAAGGTTCGTGATTGAATCTTCTCCTCCGGAACCCGTCAACACAAACAGGACCAAAGATCGTGCGTAGAACTTTTCTCTCAAAGAGACCAAGGACTTCTTCATCCGCTTTCGAGATTGTCCATGCCTCCGCGCCGTATAGCAGGACTGGGATGATCAGGGTCTTATATAGAGTCAACTTGGTTCTTCGAGAGATGGCTCTATTACTCAATTGCCTCCTGAGCCAGTGGTGTCATTGCTTGTGTTAACTTAGGAATCAGGGTAGACAAAGTCTTTCACCACTTCGAGGTTATAGCAGCATAGACTTTGTCTTTCCCCTCATTAACCGCAAGCTCCATCTTGACCGCTTCCTTCTCGATGCTCACAAACGCCTCACTGACAGCCGGATGTCTTCTTCCGATGATGTCAATGTCATCGGCATATGCGAGCAGTTGCACAAATTTGTGAAAGATCGTGGCTCTGGTGTTCACGTTTGCACTAGGCCGAATAAAAGAAGGCACACTCGATGAACAGCGACAGTGAATCCTCCTGTGTCGACCATCTCAATACTCTGAGTATCATCAACGAGCAATGCTGAGAATATTGGTCACCATTTCACCTGTTATTCGTGGATTTCGATAAAGTTTTCGACAGACTCAAACGAGAGTTTATTTGGCTTCCCTTGCGCAGGAGAAGCCTCCCAGATTAGCTTACGTCTTAAGGTGACTTACAAGGGGCCTTAGTGTCACGTACTGCACAGAGGAAATTGGTCAAAAGAATTCGAAGTCCAAAGTGGAGTCATGCAAGGTTGCATCCTGTCCCCAATATTGGTTTTATTGGTGATTAGTGATGTGCTGCTTTGTTGTTAGGAACAGAAGGTCAACAGGAACAGAAGGTCAACATCTTGACGACGTATGCCTACTGTCTCATAGGATTATGGACCTCCACCAAATGGCGTGGGACTGAAGATCAACTCTTCAAAAACAAAGCCAGGTACTAAGCCACGCACATAGCTCCCTGGTTCGAGTAGTCGTTGCTTGACAGCCGCTCGAGAGAGTAGAGAGTTTCAATTTCTTGGAAGTATTGTCTCAGCCAATGGAGGAACCAAAGCAAATGTAGCAAGCCGAATATCTAAATATTAGGCTACGTACGGTAAGTTGTCCACAATATGAAGAAGCAATGGTATGAGCATAAACACCAAGCTGAGACTATTTCGCTCCAACCTGAGTTCATCGCACATAAAGTGACCGCCATTATCACAAGAAGGCTTGTGGGACTTTTGTGAAGCGGTGCCTACGAAGGATTTTTTCACTCTGTGAGAGAACCGGCCAGGAACCTATTGGCACCACAATTCAACGACACGGTCATATCGTTCGAAAAGGCGACAGCTCTATAGCAAAACATGTGATGCAGTGGAAGATCTAGTCGTCCGGTCAGTACATGGCGCAGAACTGTAGAGGAGCAGTCCCTACAGCTGGAGAAGAGTTGAAGAGAGCTGAAACTCATTCCGAGAAATCGCACACGATGGCACGTAGGCGTAGTGGCGGTCCTAGGAGCCACAAGAGTATAATATATAATCTGGGTGGCGCTACAGCCCGTAGGGGGCCAGGGCCTAGCTTCTCAGCGACCACTCGTGTTGTGCGTGCTATTGTTCTCTCACGACTGGAAGGGACCTACACTTTAATGCCGAATCCAAACGGCCAAGTTTGAGAAGCTTTTTCTAGACAGAAAGTACTCTTTGAGCATTGTCAGTAACTCGAAAGAGGTGGGGTCGTGAAAATTATCCTACGTGGGGTCGTGAATCGAACCTACGACGTCGCGGTTGGGGTCGACGCACATACCCACAACGCCACGGGCCACCACACCACAAGAGTATGCAGGAGCTAAATAATTAGCAACACTCCACGTGCAGAACCGAAAATGTTGTCCAAGGTCGTCCGTATCCAAGACATGTTGCCGTCTCTAAATTGTGGGTTTCTTGCACGGTGGGGAAGTTAATTCTACGCGAAACTCCGGGAGCTGAAGGACCGAGAGCTGGTTTAAGCTCCTTTACAAAATACATTGGTTCACATTTCAGGGGTTGCAGGAAAGGCTATCCAGCGGGCGCCACGGCTGTGGAGGAGTCTGTGTATCAATCTGTCTTGTGCATTTACAGGGCTCATTGCTGGCATTTCGCCAGGTTGTCAGCAACTTTGGATGCACATTGCTCTGGCTCATGCCCTCCAGGGCCACCGACCACGTAAATTCTTGCACGGGATCAGTCTTTCCTCCACTCAAAGGAAGTCTGTCAATCCGGCAACAATGCAACTAGTTTTCTACATCAGTCCTATTCGACATATTCCCCCGTCAAGGTTGGAGTGAATGTAGGCGTCGAACAAAACATTGGCGCCAAAAGTCCATCATCGTCTCCTACCATCCCCGTGGTCCCTTGTCTAATCGATTGAAACTCGCTATTTTTAGCACAACCTATTCCTCCCCATCAGCCCCTCTAGGCACAAGTCCCACTCACGCCCTTAATTGCCCCACATTCCACAGTCACCCAGTTCGTCTTTCAAAAGCATACCCCTTTGTGATTCTCATGAAATCGATAGACGGGCCCGTAAACCACAAACGACGATCCAAACCAAAGAACAATTCAATCAAATGTTCGTTTGAATCCTTGCAAAATTAATTGATACATTCCTTTCAAAACGCAAACAAAGCACGTCCCCTCCCCACCCGAGGGGGGAGCGGGTAGGCCCTTCAAGAGCGAATCATTGCCATTCCGAGGCAGTAAAATGTCATACACCCTCGCTCGCCTTGGAAATTCCTCAAGCAGAATCAAAATCATTATTCATGCTCACCGCACGAATTCCGGTGATTAAATATATTCAAACCGTGGGCCACATTGTTCCAAATGTGTCTGATCCCGGCCGGGAATGGAATTCTCCGGTCGGAGGGGCTGGTGGCATGCGTAGTTTTCCACCAAGAATGTGGTTAAGAGGGTGCGTAGGCTGGGCTTAACCTTGGCACACGTGCGACGTTCGCACACAAAAACCCCGCCGGTTGACAGTTGCCGATCGTCGTCTTCTATCCATCCATTCAAACGAGAGGAACGCAAAAAAAATGCAAATTCCACCGAGGGCATATTAAAATCTGAATTCCTCCGAACGAGTGCACAGAGGCAGCGGAAAAAACCAATGGACACCAACACGAGTGGGAACGCGATCTCGGCAGGGAATTACCGCTGCTTCCGCAGAAGGTATTTCATTATTTATCGCGGCCAACCGTCCAAGGAGCAAGTCGGCGAAACAACAACAATCCCGTGTCTGCTGCAAAAACAACCCGATCTCCAGTCGGCAGGCGCAAAATAGCCCGACCCTCGAGTGGGTGCCGGTTGTTCAGCGGCGGTGGCTTACAATTTGCTCGGCACTTTTTGTTTGTTTGCTTGTCTGGAACTCGTTCGCCATGGACTTCATTAAAATTATGCAAATGAATGGAATGTAGGATGGCTTTTGAGAAGCGGTAGCAAAAGGTGAAAATTATGGGAGGAGCTGGGGGGAGGGGCTCTGGAGGGATTTAACTGGGATTTTAGTGTGAATTCAGTGAAATATGAGGGCATTCGGTAATTGTTTTCGAAATTGCAAAGGACTCTCAAATGAGGTTGGTGGGGTGTTTGAATGGTTCGATAGGAATTGGTGATCCCCATCAGAGCGTGAACGGAGAGAAGATGCTGGACTTCTGCTGTGGAAATGGTGTGTCCGTGATGAACACCTCCCTTCCACACAACAGGCATCGAAGGTTGACTTAGGTGGCTACCCAGATTGGCTACAACCGGATACAAGTAGCCTCGTAGACTAGATTCCCAGCCTCTTTTGTGTGAAAGATGCTTTCGATACCGTTCTCGGAGAGAGGAGGAGGGTTGATAATGCCGACCATTCACAGAGAAAGTGAGGCTTTTTTATGAGTGAGATGCCTTGTTGATAGATCTCGGAGAATTTACTAAGGAGGGTTGATCGTGTCGGACATACACATGAGCTAGCCAACTGCATTCCTCTTCTCCTTGAATTCACCCGCAATACAAGTCTCGCCAGGAATGCACATCAGTTTAGCCTCAAGCCTGTTTTCGGACGCACAGTGAAAATTAGAAACTCGTGTTTCAGCCGCAAATCCCAATCCGCAGATATTTAAGACCAATGTGCACAGGTACCTCCTCTCCATCTCTCCCTCTAAGCTCTTGGCCCGTGCTGTGTCTTGATCGTGGACAATTAGGGGTATTTATTAATAACCCTTTGAGCATGCGCAAATTCTCTCAAACTTGGCCGTTCGGTGTCGGCATAAACCTGTAAGTCCCCTCCACTTGTGAGAGAACAGTAGCACGCACAAGACGAGTGGTTGCTGAGAAGCTAGTCTCAGGCCCTCTACGGGCTGTTGCGCCATATTATTACTACTTTTTCTTTTAAGAAGACCTTCATTTTTTAAAAGACCTTGTACTCGGATGACTTAGTCTAACGTCTACTAGCTAAGGATGGGAAGTGCTGGCATATGGTGAATTTGAGGTGGTTTGATTGGGAGTCCCACCAACTCAGTGGGACATTGTCGGAAGCTCCTTCCTTGGGCAGTACGTCTGTCATTTCGTTTACCTCTGTGATGGCCTTGAACTTATAGCAGACTAATTTTGCACCCACTACTGTCCTGCTAGAGTTCTTCCTTGCCCTCTGGCACCAATTTACTGGCGGTGATTGTGAGGGATGTGTGACGGCCCTTATGACTGCTTGGCTATGGCTGCAGATGGCTGCTGCTACTGAGAAGTTTACACGCCTACCTAATCGTACTTCAGCTTGGAAGGTACTTAAGTGCACCGGGAGACGGTAAGAGTTGGAGATGTTGAAGTCGGCCGAGAAGACTGGTGCACCTACAACGAGGTATAGCTTTGGTTCATTTGTGCAGATCAGAAGTTGGTGTTCTGAGGCGAATGATTGGATTTGCTAGACCTCTCTGGATGGACATGTCCTGATCTAAGCTGGGTGTAATGAAGTCCATAGGAGTTGAGATAAGGTGCTCAGCAGGATAGCTCTGCCATGGCCATACAGTCTCGCTTAAAAACCTCCTGCTTCTCTGAGTCTAATCGCGCTCCACGTAACTAAACACTCGATGCAATGGTCCAGAGGGAGAAGATGTAGCAGCACGTTCAGTGCTTTGCAGAGCATGATCTCATGGCTCTGAGGTTCCGATTGTTTGTCTAAGTCGCACCTTCTGCTTAGAGCGCGCCACCATACTAGAGAGTCGTAGGTGAGAATTGAACGGACAACTGCTGTGTACACCCATTTTGGGTTTGAGACTCCACTTTCTGTCGAATGTTTTGCTACTGGCGTAGAAAGCTGCTTTTCGTTATTGAACTGAGCTTGGGATCCATTACGACGTCTAGGTACTTAGCACTCGAGGAAAAGGAGAGAACAGTATTGTTGGGCCGAGGGAACATAGGCATCCAAAGGTCCACGAAGGACTTCAACAGAAATTGTTGATAGATCTCGTTGTGGCACCTTTGGGCAAGAAACGGATGGTTTGCGATGCTCGTGTGATCAAAGGGGCTGAACTGTCAACAACGCTGAACCTCACTAATAGGTTCAGTGAGGGCTGTAGCTGAGCGACATCGACCTGGTCAAACGAAATCGAATCTCTCAGATGGCTGGGTCACGTAGAGCGAATGGACACCAATGCTCCGGCCCGGAAAGTCTTCGGCTCCAACCCCGAGGGACAACGCGGTAAATGAAGACAACGCCAATGGTCGGGCACGCAGCTAGAAGGGGACCTAAATAAGTTGGACGTGAGTGGCTGGAAGCAACTAACATAAGTCCGGGCTAGATGGGTGGTCATGTTGGCTGAGGCCCAGGTCCACCCCGGACTGTAGCGCCAGCCAAAGAAGAAAAATAAGCAAACCCAGAGTGGTTACACGAGTTCGGTGGGAGAAACTACAGAACATTGAGGTGATGCAATACATTGTACGACACATATCGGAAAGGTGTTCCATCGCATGTAGCATGACGACTGTTTTCAACAACTGTCATTACCTCTGCACGGGATGTTTCTGGAGTGAAACCCCGTGGAGTGTCGGTTGATGGCGAGAAAAAAACTGCGTGGCTTTAAACACCCGTAGTTCAAGAATCCATCAGAGAGAAGAAGAGGACCTACAGTGGCTGGATTCTCTTGGGCGAATCTGCTTCTCATGGCCGGTACACTGAGGCGCGAAGAACTTGGGAATCGGTTGTGCGAACAGCTAAAGAGCAAAGTTGGAAAGCTATCACAGATCTGCAAGAAAAAACAAACCATTCTGGAGAACTATTCGCCAACTTTCTCCAAGTTTCTCTCGAACTCAGCGCGAAGGAGACAAATCCAAAGATGGTGCGTTGCTTTCCAATGAGGGGATATTGTAATCAGATGGAGCGAGGACAGGGCACTGAGTGTGGCAGGCCCATAATCTTGAGCAGGGCGGGGAATAGTGCAACCAATCCGGCGAGAAATGCTTAAAGGAATGGGCAAAATGGGAGTTTTATGGCTGTCTCTTGACTTGGGAGCCCGGAGGAAACCTGGCGATTGGCAAACAGAGGTTCCTCTTTTCAGTAAGGAGGACAGAAGAGATAGCTCCACACAGGGGCATATCCCTTTAAAGTCTCTAACGCTTAGAGGTGCTCTCCAGTGCCGTGGTCGAGGCCAGGATGTGCGATGGACAATGCGGCATTAGTCCGGACAGAAGCCCAAACGACCAGCTTTTTGAAAACTCGCCTGGTTGCGCCTAGGCATAAATGCTGGTGAGATAGAGTGGCCTGGAGACCTCTAGTGCGTGCATCTTCTGGGTCAGAAAATGATGCTGGTGGTGATGATGTAGCGCATTCCATTTTGACATCTTTGTCTGCTTTAACGTCGCCGATTTTTGAAAAGTAATGACAATCGATGCACTCCGACAACAGGCATGGAGTGACTTCCGTTGACGGGAAGGGTCTTTCAAAAACATTCGATATTATTCCGATCACAGTCGATAATATGCGGTATTTACAATTTCTGTCTACAAAAATGGGATCTAAGACACGTGCAGCCTAGCAAGGCTTTCAAATAACATCTCATTAAAATCTACCACCCTCCCGTCCTTCACAGCGCCTCCGGGGACATGCCCACAAAGTCAGTCTCCCCCTCAGCCCCAAGTCACTGACACAAATTAAACTTTCACAAGACGACTCTATTCGCAGTGCCTACCATCTGGCAACACTCTACTCCCAGAGCTCCACCGACTTACTTGCTCTGCGGTTCATTCCTTCGCCGTGTGTGTCATTTCACAGAATTTAATTACGACAATACATGTAATCACTTGCCAGCCGCTCCTCGGCAGGACGGCTGAAAAACGTGGCACGTTGCAGTGATATATGACACGTCGTTTACATATCTCACTTGCATTCCGCCTCGGCGGAGTCCGCCACCCCCAACGCGCGCCCAATGAATTATTCCAGTCTGCATTTCATGTTTCACGGGCGACACATCCATGATGTTTGTTTATCTAAAAAAATAATCCCCTTGCTCGCTGTCTTAATTTAGAAAGCAGGCAGCGTACGTCCATGTTCATGACGTTGTTTGGATATGACGCCGAGTTATTCTCGTCGCAGTTGGCTTAGTCGGTGCAAATCGAGTAAATGTGGTGCTTGAACAGTGGGAGCTGATCGAGGAGGGTTGAGGGTGTGGGCCACTTCTAGAGGCGACCACTTTCTTTAGACCAATCGAGTGGTCCCCCTACAACACCCCTAAGGTCGTCGTCCTGAAGCGCATCTCGGAGAGCCAAGCTCAGACAGCTTCAAACCGAGTTCGTTAAAGCGACAACAAATTGCCTGGCTTCACTCAGCCACCAACTGAATGCCCACAAAAATTCCACTTGACTTCATCGCCTGGCACAACAGCACCGAGCGGGGCGCTGATGGTGGCGTACATGATTAACTCGACAATTATTCTGCTGTTCAAGCACTCCCACGCCTCCGCTCCAAATGAGATTGCCTACGTGCCAGTTGATGAATAATTTGCATGCAATCGGCGAAGTTCGGGTACTAATCACCTTGGATGTGCACGGGCATGGGCATGGGGCCACCATCGAGCCATCAGGCGCATCGACGGCGCCCACGGGTGCGTGTAATTTCTGGGAATTGCTCGACATGTGCCAGATGGCGGGAGGGTTTTGCGCAAAAGGGATTCGCATTCCTAGGCAGGTCACAGTCGGGCGATGGGGCAGGGCGGGCACTTGGGCGAAGGATATGGACCGTAAAAGACATAGCGGGCGATAAAAATGGTAAATAAGGATCTGCCAGGCGGTTTGAGGTGATTTTGAGTTCACGGGGGACGGACATGGGTCGGTCGGGGAACTGACGTGATTTGTGGAGGTGAGTGGGTGGACAGATGGCTGGCAGGAGGGTCTACTAGCTATACGACCACGGCTCCCTTAGACCAACATGTTGGGTCCAGTGTGCCAAAGGAGGCCCAAGAGGAGTGTTGTTCGAATGCCTTGTCAAGTGGGAAACGATGCGTCTGTCTTGTCTAGAGGGTTGAGGTAAGACAGGCATTTTGAGCAAATTTTCTCGTCGAACGAAGAGTGGTGCAAGTTGCGACTGCCTTGCTGAGAGGTCGGAGATGAGATGAAACCGGCTGTTGGACAAATTCTTCGTCAAGAGGGGCACTTTAAGCGCTGCGCTTGAGAAGAGTGGTCATCTAGTCATCATTTTAGACCTTTTTTAGTTAAGTCCACCATCAAGGATGTCTTGACGGGGTCCAATTGAAGACACCTCCATGACCAACACCTCTCTCGCTTGACAAAGGCGAGCAATCAGTCCCTTCTCGCTCGATCAAGATTCACATCCATTTAGTACAATTAACTCCCCTTAGAGGCAGTCTGCAAGGAGGTGCACTCTTCCCACTCGTGGAAGTGGACGCAATTCTTGGCTGTGAGCCTATATCCAATGCAGACGACATAGTCCTAGTCGTCAAAAGCTAATTTCTTCACACCATCCGAGGTTGAAAGAGCTGGTCTGGATGAAGACACAAAGCATCTCCAATAAGTCCTCAACGCTGAAGAGTACGAAACGAATGTTCACTAGTCAAACCAAATATTTCTTCTCCTTTGATTGGCGCCACAGTCCGGGGTGGACCTGGGCCTCAACCAACAAGCCTCTCTAGCTGACACGATCTCCCGCCAGCTGCCTCCAGCTGCACACACCAAGTTGGTTGAGGTCCTTCTCCACTTGTGTGCGCCATCTCGTGCGAGGACGTTCTCTGTTGCGCTGTCACAATGGCTCGGTATCGAAGACTCCTCGGGCCAGAGCTGTGGTGTGGACCTAGCCATCTTAAGAGTTGGACCCGAAGACGCTAAACTAGGTGCATGCCGCTGTACAGCCCGTACAGCTCGTGGTTAACTCTTCTCCTCCAGACGCCATCAACGCAGACAGGACTAAAGATCGCACGCAGAACCTCACCGTTTTCAACAGCGTCCAAGTCTCCGCGCCGTACTGCAGGAGCGCTATGATCAGAGTGCTCTACAAAGTCAGCTTGGTGTTTCGAGAGATGGCTATGTTACTCAATTTCGGAGTAGCAGCGGATGCGCTTGATCTCGCTCCTGGTGTCATTGTTCCTGTTTACTCTAGAGCCGCTGTAGACGAAGTCCTTGACTACTTCAAGGTTTCTGCTGCCCATTATGACGCTCTGTCCGAGACGTCGATGTGGGGGCCTCCTTCCGTGATGATAGCATGTACTTTGTGTTGGCCTGGTTCCGCTAGACCCATTTTAGCCGCTTCCGCCTCAATACAAGCAAAGCCGCAAGTAAATTCGCAAAAGAGAAGCCCAAGCATGTGCTTTGAAGCACTTCGGTGGCGCAGAAGGTTCCTAGGAGTTATTCCCTTCGTCCTTGAAATCAAATCTGAAACTGAGGACAGCGAGAGAAGAAGGCTTTCCTAATCGAGACGAGTGCAGGGCAGCTGTGGAGGAGGTGTTTTAGATTTGCCGACTCTTCTTCGTCCAGTGGAATCCAGATCTTCAACCACATTGCCGAGTGTCTAGCCAATCTTAGAGAGCGCGTACGAGCGCCTTCCACTTTGTTTCACATTCTCGTTTCTTTTGCGGCAATTGGGCTTGACAAAGGGTCTCCTAGTCACCTGGACCAAAGGTTTCAACTGCGAAGGTGTGTCAACGAGGACGTAGTGCAATTGTTGAAGGATGCTATCGCAAGGCGTGGTGACGTTCAAACGGATGTATGTGCCATTCTAAACGATTATATCATGTGCCCGTCATCACAACGTCTTATTGCGGGAACGAGAAGCATCGCATGCTACGTAGAGAAAGTCGATGAAGCAGAAGTATTCGATGCGAAGGACAACCAAAAGCCATACCGAATGAGTATACGGCCCTCTGGACATTGCTCGCACTGAATACGACGAACATCTGGACAAGCATAGTACTAATCCATAACTAATCCTGCAGAAGCCATCTGAGAACAGTCGTAGTCTTCTTGCGTGAAGAAGGTGTCCGGCAGTTATAACCACTGCACTGCTAAGTTTAGATGTCTCAAGGAAGAGAGATGTCTAGGTTTGGGTTCGTTAAGAAGGCTGACATAAAAGTAGCTACTTTAGGTTAGGTTAGGTTATAATGGCTGACTGCTAAGGGCAGTCACACTTAGGCCAGAGTAGGTCCATTGTGACATCACGTGGATTGACTTCTACCTACCCATCAACATCGGAACCAGTTGGTGCTTGTAGTGAAGCGATTTAGTTCCCCAATGCTGGCGCTGTTTAGCTCATTGAGGTTGTTGAAGTAGTAGGCCGCTAGGTGGAGGAACCTAAGACTAGCCGTTAACTCCTCTGCATCCATTGAGCTTCTGCAGGAATCATGGGTCACCCATCTTGCGGGCATGAGTGCCAAATGCACAGTGCCCGGTTATGACTCCTTGCTGAGTCTTGGTAGACTGTGAGTGACCGTTGGCCAGAGTTCTTTTGTTTTAAAGCACGTGGCGCCTTCTAGCCATTTTGGCGTATGCTGGTTTCAATTGTGTGAATCTTAAGAAGATGGTAGGCTGCAGCGAACGGCATGGAAGGTGGTACCCCTACTATTGATTGGGATGAGGTCGTACCACACCTGGAGAGTTCAACGGCCTTTCAGTTTCCTGGTATGTCACAGTGTCCCGGCACCCAGATGAGGTGAATGTTAAAATACTCAGCCATCTCGTTAAGAGACAGCCTGCAATGAAGGGATGTTTTTGAGTAGAACATGACACTGTCCAGCGATTTGATCGCTTTTTGACATCACGTTGCTTTTGAGTCATGACAGCTCCTGAAAAACGCTACAGTGCTCAGGGAGCTTCAAGGAGATAGCAATGTTGAGAACTTGGGAATAGACACCCGCACCCACCCCTTCGTTAGTCTTCGATCCGTCTGTGAAAACACGCAAGAGATCATCCAACGTCTGCCTGTCAGGCGTTCAGTCCGATCTGGAGGGAGTGCGGATCGAGAATTTCCTCTCGAAGACAGCTTGGGGTAGGCGAGATTGTAGGCGGTCAGTGTAGCTAGAAAGGAAGTTGAATTCCTTGAGAATGGTTGAGTGGCCGATGTTGAGCTTGGGCCACAGTCGGAGTGTTCTGAGTCTCAAGGCTGTGCTGGCTGCTGTTTCTTTTCCGAATAGTTCCAGTGCGGGTAGGTGTCTGACGGAGAAACTCTCAGTGCTCCTCTGATGCACAAGCAGGCCAGTCTTTGTACACGATTGAGTGCCTTGCCCTTGATAGCTTTGCTTACTGCTGTCCACCAAACTGAGTCTCCATACAGATGTGTCGGTCTGACAATGATAAAGGTGGCAAACTAGTACACTGTCCTAAGAGATCACATGGACACCAGCAGACACCACAGTTACTCCCCTTGGCTAACGAGGAATCGATGTATCCAAGCAAAAGGCCTCAAAAGATTGCCAACCACTCCCACCTACCCCTACCTCACACCGCCTTCCAACCCCCCTTCAAATCCACACCCAGGACAGCACATATGACATATTCGCTCATTTGCGGCGAGTCTAACCACGGGCAACATAGATAACCATTTAATCGCTTGAAATATGCAATTGTGCTCCGTTTTTATTCGTCGATAAATTATTCGCTAAATGCCCGGGATGGCAGGCGGATTGTGATAATTTTTTGCTCCTCTGAGTGGCTTTGTGGTTTATTGTCGGGAGCCACTTTTCAGTCAACCGACCGACTGAGTGACTCCGCCGCGGGGAGAGGGCGCTTTTAAAACAAATCAAGGGCGAGTGGGAACAAAAAAACACGCCCCCGGCCGCCGTTGTTGTGCGAGGAGTCACGCGTGAGGTCGCATTTAATGCGATTAACGGGCACCTTCAATGGGGTTTAAATACGGGATTTATTAACGAAATAATGGAATAAAATTCAATTAGTTTAATGAGACCATAAAGCAGTGGTCGGTTGAAGGTTATGCGTGTCGAGCCGTCGTTTAAAGTGAGAACTTTAATGTGGGAGGTGGTATGGGCGCGGGGTCTTGCTTGACCAGAGGGGTTGTTACGGATGGTGGCACGACGACTGTCTGGGGTGCCAATGGGGATTGCTGGTGTCCAGGAATAGGGATCATTTGACGAAATGCTGCGTCCACTTCGGGGAGGGCATTCAACTCCTTACCCAAGTGGACGTCGGTTCGGTGGGCCCATTCCTCGGTGGGCCCTAACCTCGGTGGGTCCTTGCCTATGTGGGCCCATGCCTTTGTAGGCCCTTACCTCGCTGGGTCCTTGCCTCGGTGGGCCCTTGCTTAAGTGGGCCTTTGCCTCGCTGGGCCCGTGCATTGGTGGGCTCTTACCTCGGTGGGCCCTTACCTCGGTGGGCCCTTACCTCGCTGGCCCCTTACCACGGCGGGCCCTTTCCTCCGTGAGCCCTTGCCTCAGCGGGCCCTTACCTCAGTGGGCCCTTACCTCGGTGGGCCCTTACCTCGGTGGGCCCTTACCTCGCTGGGCCCTTACCACGGCGGGCCCTTTCCTCCGTGAGCCCTTGCCTCAGCGGGCCCTTGCCTCGGTGGGCTCTTACCTCGGCGGGCCCTTACCTCGGGTGGCTCTTTCCTCGCTGGGTCCTTGCCTCTGTGGGCCCTTCCCTAGATGGGTCTTTACTTCGGCGTGCCCTGCCTTAGTGGGCCCTTACCTCGGCGGGCCCTGCCTCGGTGGGCCCTAACCTCGGTGGGTCCTTGCCTATGTGGGCCCATGCCTTTGTAGGCCTTTATCTCGGTGGGCCCTTGCCTAGATTGGTCCTTACTTCGGCGGGCCCTGCCTAAGTGGGCCCTTACCTCGGCGGGCCCTGCTTCGGTGGGCCCTAGCCTCGGTGGGCCCTTACCTCGCTGGGTCCTTGCCTCTGTGGGCCCTTGCCTAGATGGGTCCTTACCTCGGCGGGCCCTGCCTAAGTGGGCCCTTTCCTCGGTGGGCCCTTGCCTAAGTGGGTCCATTCCTCGGTGGGGCCTAACTTCAGTGGGCCCCTACCTCGGCGGGCCCTGCCTAAGTGGGTCCTCCTGCGGGCCCATGCCTCTGCGGGCCGTATCTCTGTGAGCCCTTACCTCAGCGGGCCCTGCCTCGGTGGGCCCTTACCTCGCTGGGTCCTTGCCTCTGTGGGCCCTTGCCTAGATGGGCCCTTGCCTAGATGGGTCCTTACCTCGCCGGGCCCTGCCTAAGTGGGCTCTTACCTCGGCGGGCCCTGCCTAAGTGGGCTCTTACCTCAGCGGGCCCTGCCTCGGTGGGCCCTAGCCTCGGTGGGCCCTTACCTCGCTGGGTCCTTGCCTCAGTAAGCCATTGCCTAGATGGGCCCTTGCCTAGATGGGTCCTTACCTCGGCGGGCCCTGCCTAAGTGGGCCCTTACCTCGGCGGGCCCTGCTTCGGTGGGCCCTAGCCTCGGTGGGCCCTTACCTCGCTAGGTCCTTGCCTCAGTGGGCCCTCACTTCGGTTGGCCCTTTCCTCGGTGGGCCCTTGCCTAAGTGGGTCCATTCCTCGGTGGGGCCTAACTTCAGTGGGCCCCTACCTCGGCGGGCCCTGCCTAAGTGGGTCCTCTGCGGGCCCATGCCTCTGCGGGCCGTATCTCTGTGAGCCCTTACCTCAGCGGGCCCTGCCTCGGTGGGCCCTTACCTCGCTGGGTCCTTGCCTCTGTGGGCCCTTGCCTAGATGGGTCCTTACCTCGGCGGGCCCTGCCTAAGTGGGCCCTTACCTCGGCGGGCCCTGCTTCGGTGGGCCCTAGCCTCGGTGGGCCCTTACCTCGCTAGGTCCTTGCCTCAGTGGGCCCTCACTTCGGTTGGCCCTTTCCTCGGTGGGCCCTTGCCTAAGTGGGTCCATTCCTCGGTGGGGCCTAACTTCAGTGGGCCCCTACCTCGGCGGGCCCTGCCTAAGTGGGTCCTCTGCGGGCCCATGCCTCTGCGGGCCGTATCTCTGTGAGCCCTTACCTCAGCGGGCCCTGCCTAAGTGGGCTCTTACCTCGGCGGGCCCTGCCTAAGTGGGCTCTTACCTCAGCGGGCCCTGCCTCGGTGGGCCCTTACCACGGCGGGCCCTTGCCTCGGGCGCTCGTTCGTAGGCCTTCAATTCTGGGGACACTCGAGGGACAGCTCCGAAGAGACCACACGGATGCCAGCAGGTTCTAGGCGACGATGGACTCCCTTTCACAACTCGAACAAAAGCCCTATTCAACCCCAAAAGTCCCTGTCGTCGACTTCACACAGACGCAGCTGTTTTCTTTCCACAGAGGTAACCAAAAAGTGCCTTGCTGCGTGCCACGAAACGCCCCATCCGTCCAACCCCCTTTGACCCCCAAACAAATCGAATCTATGAATAAAACTAGTCACCGGCCTTGAGACAGTCCACTGGACATATTCGACAGTCTCCATGGACACACCGTCGCCACACAGGAACTCTTTAAAATGTCATCCAATAACGTGCCCCTCCCTCTCTCTTGCAGATGGTCATCCTGACGGTTTGGATAACGTCGGCAGTCTATTCGACGCCCAAGTTTGTGTTCAGCAAGACAATACGAAACGTGCACACGAGCGACGGCGCCGAGGAGGACATCTGTGTGCTGGACAGAAAAATGTTCAACTCGAAGCTCCTGGACATGATTAATTTCGGTCTGCTGTATGTGACGCCGCTGCTGGTGATGACGGTAAGTACTCGCGATTGCATGTCGATTTGTCTGGCTGTTGGACTCGTGATGGCAAGCTCCGCCGACGGCAGTTGATTGCATGACAAAGCGTCCTTTTCGGAGGTGGACCTCCCTCCCAATCGATGGCGATGGGTGGACGGGGGGCGAGTCGTTGGATGCCGTGCTCGGAGGCGGTTTCCTCGGCTGGATGGAGGCAATAAATCTTGGAGCATTGCGAGGGTATCAGCACTTTGTGTCGATTTATTGAGCGGAGGTGGAGGCCATTGGGTATCAGTCAAGTCTAATGATCGAACTGAGCGAAGATGCGAGTTGAGACGAGTGTGATTGGAGCACGAGAAGCGACGGGGATTGCTGTGAATTACGCAGTCTAGGTCGGGGATTAGTTTGTCGGCCAGTCAATAAACTTTACGAGATTACGTTCGAAATCGCTTATCGGCCGCGAAATCCGCACCACGAGATCCACTCAGTCGAACATCACATAATTTCCCAGCTGTTCGCAGTCCCATCGCCATAAAGCCCCCGTCCTCCTCGTACCGCCACCGGCAACTCAAAATAAAGTCCTTCTCGATTCGTTTGTCGTCACGGACACTAAACGCGAATGTAAGTGCTTCCGATGACGAGATGCTGTAGGGGTGCTTCAAACTTTCGCCTCAGTCGCGTGCCAAGTCGGGGGATGGACGCTTACTAAATTTAGACACTTCATTTTATTGCCAAATAAAAGACGTTTCGCGCTTGTCGACGAATAAATTCATCGCCCCAGGGCGGTGGTGGGGCGGTTGTTCCTGAGGGCAATGCCTCAGAGATGAGTGGTTGCGTTGTGATGGAAATAGACTGGATGTCGGGGAGGACGGCCGGAGAGCACTTTAGACAAGTGGTCAGTGATTGCGTTTGATGCCAAGTAATCCTGGTGTGATTTGTGGGTGTAAGAAAGATGGCCCAGAAAATCAACAAAAAAGCCTTACTAACCACTGTCATTTTTTTGGGGTCAAAAATCCAATGTCGTCGGATCCGCACCAAACTCTCAGGATCGGCTAATAGACGTGAAATAACATCACCGACGGTGTACAGAAGTCATAGATCCGCCTAATAGCGCCGCTTTGGCAGCCGAAAGATGGCCCAGAAAATCAACAAAAAAGCCTTACTAACCACTGTCATTTTTTTGGGGTCAAAAATCCAATGTTTTCGGATCCGCACCAAACTCTCAGAATCGGCTAATAGACGTGAAATAACATCACCGACGGTGTACAGAAGTCATAGATCCGCCTAATAGCGCCGCTTTGGCAGCCGAAAGATGGCCCAGAAAATCGACAAAAATGCCTTACTAACCACTGTCATTTTTTTGGGGTCAAAAATCCAATGTCGTCGGATCCGCACCAAACTCTCAGGATCGGCTAATAGACGTGAAATAACATCACCGACGGTGTACAGAAGTCATAGATCCGCCTAATAGCGCCGCTTTGGCAGCCGAAAGATGGCCCAGAAAATCGACAAAAATGCCTTACTAACCACTGTCATTTTTTTGGGGTCAAAAATCCAATGTCGTCGGATCCGCACCAAACTCTCAGGATCGGCTAATAGACGTGAAATAACATCACCAACGGTGAACAGAAGTCATAGATCCGCCTAATAGCGCCGCCGTTGCAGCCGAAAGATGGCCCAGAAAATCGACAAAAATGCCTTACTAACCACTGTCATTTTTTTGGGGTCAAAAATCCAATGTCGTCGGATCCGCACCAAACTCTCAGAATCGGCTAATAGACGTGAAATAACATCACCGACGGTGTACAGAAGTCATAGATGCGCCCAAGGGCACCGCTGTGGCAGCCGAAAGATGGCCCAGAAAATCAACAAAAAAGCCTTACTAACCACTGTCATTTTTTTGGGGTCAAAAATCCAATGTTCTCGGATCCGCCCCAAACTCGCAGAATCGGTTAATAGACGTGAAATGACATCACCGACGGTGTACAGAAGTCATAGATCCGCCTAATAGTGCCGCTTTGGCAGCCGAAAGATGGCCCAGAAAATCGACAAAAATGCCTTACTAACCACTGTCATTTTTTTGGGGTCAAAAATCCAATGTCGTCGGATCCGCACCAAACCCTCAGAATCGCCTAATAGACGTGAAATAACATCACCAACGGTGTACAGAAGTCCTAGATCCGCCTAATAGCGCCGCCGTTGCAGCCGAAAGATGGCCCAGAAAATCGACAAAAATGCCTTACTAACCACTGTCATTTTTTTGGGGTCAAAAATCCAATGTCGTCGGATCCGCACCAAACTCTGTGAAATAACATCACCGACGGTGTACAGAAGTCATAGATCCGCCTAATAGCGCCGCTTTGGCAGCCGAAAGATGGCCCAGAAAATCGACAAAAATGCCTTACTAACCACTGTCATTTTTTTGGGGTCAAAAATCCAATGTCGTCGGATCCGCACCAAACTCTCAGGATCGGCTAATAGACGTGAAATAACATCACCAACGGTGTACAGAAGTCCTAGATCCGCCTAATAGCGCCGCCGTTGCAGCCGAAAGATGGCCCAGAAAATCGACAAAAATGCCTTACTAACCACTGTCATTTTTTTGGGGTCAAAAATCCAATGTTCTCGGATCCGCCCCAAACTCTCAGAATCGGTTAATAGACGTGAAATAACATCACCGACGGTGTACAGAAGTCATAGATGCGCCCAAGGGCACCGCTGTGGCAGCCGAAAGATGGCCCAGAAAATCAACAAAAAAGCCTTACTAACCACTGTCATTTTTTTGGGGTCAAAAATCCAATGTCGTCGGATCCGCACCAAACTCTCAGGATCGGCTAATAGACGTGAAATAACATCACCGACGGTGTACAGAAGTCATAGATCCGCCTAATAGCGCCGCTTTGGCAGCCGAAAGATGGCCCAGAAAATCGACAAAAATGCCTTACTAACCACTGTCATTTTTTTGGGGTCAAAAATCCAATGTCGTCGGATCCGCACCAAACTCTCAGGATCGGCTAATAGACGTGAAATAACATCACCAACGGTGTACAGAAGTCCTAGATCCGCCTAATAGCGCCGCCGTTGCAGCCGAAAGATGGCCCAGAAAATCGACAAAAATGCCTTACTAACCACTGTCATTTTTTTGGGGTCAAAAATCCAATGTTCTCGGATCCGCCCCAAACTCTCAGAATCGGTTAATAGACGTGAAATAACATCACCGACGGTGTACAGAAGTCATAGATGCGCCCAAGGGCACCGCTGTGGCAGCCGAAAGATGGCCCAGAAAATCAACAAAAAAGCCTTACTAACCACTGTCATTTTTTTGGGGTCAAAAATCCAATGTCGTCGGATCCGCCCCAAACTCGCAGAATCGGTCAATAGACGCGAAATAACATCACCAACGGTGTACAGAAGTCATGGATCCGCGTAATAGCGCCGCCGTGGCAGTCGAAAGATGGCCCAGAAAATCAACAAAAAAGCCTTACTAACCACTGTCATTTTTTTGGGGTCAAAAATCCAATGTCGTCGGATCCGCACCAAACTCTCAGGATCGGCTAATAGACGTGAAATAACATCACCGACGGTGTACAGAAGTCATAGATCCGCCTAATAGCGCCGCTTTGGCAGCCGAAAGATGGCCCAGAAAATCAACAAAAAAGCCTTACTAACCACTGTCATTTTTTTGGGGTCAAAAATCCAATGTCGTCGGATCCGCCCCAAACTCGCAGAATCGGTCAATAGACGCGAAATAACATCACCAACGGTGTACAGAAGTCATGGATCCGCGTAATAGCGCCGCCGTGGCAGTCGAAAGATGGCCCAGAAAATCGACAAAAATGCCTTACTAACCACTGTCATTTTTTTGGGGTCAAAAATCCAATGTCGTCGGATCCGCACCAAACTCTCAGGATCGGCTAATAGACGTGAAATAACATCACCGACGGTGTACAGAAGTCATAGATCCGCCTAATAGCGCCGCTTTGGCAGCCGAAAGATGGCCCAGAAAATCAACAAAAAAGCCTTACTAACCACTGTCATTTTTTTGGGGTCAAAAATCCAATGTCGTCGGATCCGCCCCAAACTCGCAGAATCGGTCAATAGACGCGAAATAACATCACCAACGGTGTACAGAAGTCATGGATCCGCGTAATAGCGCCGCCGTGGCAGTCGAAAGATGGCCCAGAAAATCAACAAAAAAGCCTTACTAACCACTGTCATTTTTTTGGGGTCAAAAATCCAATGTCGTCGGATCCGCCCCAAACTCGCAGAATCGGTCAATAGACGCGAAATAACATCACCAACGGTGTACAGAAGTCATGGATCCGCGTAATAGCGCCGCCGTGGCAGACGATTGCCATTTTTTCTGATTTTGACCCAAAATCTCTTAATTTTTGGCCTCAAACCATGAACCAAATCCTTCATCTTTTCAATTAAACGAACACCACATCACCGTCATCGACATCGAATGAATAAACGCCCGACAGTCTATAAAACCCATCATAGGCCGGGACAAGTGCCTGCTTCTGACATCAATCATCATCCCCCGCGCCGGGAACGCACCGAGGCAGGCACGATGGCTCGTTCAGCTCCCACGGCTGCCACTGCTCACGCTCATTGTTGTCAACTCCACAAAGCAGAAATCCTTAATTTAATTTACACTCCCATTGTCTGGGCGGCGCACTCCGGACAAAGGATTTAATATCTCGTTGGCTGCTACAAATTGCCACACAATCAAGGGTCCACGCACACAGAGTCCGGCGGCGCAGCGTTATCCTTTTCAGTTTCACACTCCCTCCTCCCTCTCAGTGTTGACCTCAATTTAATCATTGCCACTGCATGCGTGTCTCTCTCTCTCCTTGCAGGTGCTGTACAGTAAAATTGCAATCGCTCTGTGGCGCAGTTCCAGAGGCTTAACCCATCACATCGCCCAACAGGACAACGCCGGCGGCAGCATGTGCCCGTCGTCGAACAACTCAACGACGCTGTTGTCCCGCAAGCAGAGCAGCAAGTATGACAAGAGGGGTGTCACCGCAACGGACAGTCAGGTAAGTGTCTCCCTCGCAAACTTTTGCGCCACAGCATTTGAACAGAGCCTCCTGCTTCCGCACCGCGTGGGGATTGTAGTGTTTTTTTGCTCGTTCGTGTGAACAGTGCGCGAACAAGTGTCCGGCGACGACCGGGACAGCACACCGGAAGAAGGACACGAAGGAGGACGAGTGGAAACGGGCGGAAATAAGGGAATAATGTGAAAAGTGAATGGGCGACCATCCATTGTTCTGCGCTCGAATCCTTTCAAATGAGTTTAGACGGAGCGCCGTGCACTTCAAACCAATTATTTGCTGCTAGAGTTCATGGTCCACCGGGGGATTCAGTGGGATCGTGGGCGGGTGCAGGGTTTCAGGTTGAAAACTGCTGATTGCTCGAGTGCGGTGCCAGTGCTGTCGATGGTGGATTTATGGATTCGGACGGTCGGGAGCATATCTCAGCGGAATCGAGGAGGACTCTGGTCTTGTTTTTCAAGTGATACCTCGGAGGATGCCGTCCTGTTGCCGGGATCTCTCTGGAGTGAGAGCATGGCAAGGGATCAAGATAACTGCCGAAGTAATGGCGAAATGCAACCAATTAGACTTCAACTCCGATGGCAGAGGTGGGAGGGGCTGCTGTTGATTCATTGGATCCAGAGGAGTTGGGGATGCAGACGATTCGAGGAAAAATTGGAAAGAAAAGCTGCAATTGAACGACCTCTGAAGGTTCAGTAAGTTCAATGCAAGCGATAGTCGAAGCCGAAGGCAGTCTGGGACGGAGGCAGTCTGAGGCGGAGGCAGTCTGAGGCGGAGGCAGTCTGAGGCGGAGGCAGTCTGAGACGGAGGCAGTCTGAGACGGAGGCAGTCCGAGGCATAGGCACTCTGGGACGGAGGTAGTCTGAGACGGAGGCAGTCTGAGACCGAGGCAGTCTGAGACGGAGGCAGTCTGAGGCGGAGGCAGTCTGAGGCGGAGGCAGTCCGAGGCGGAGGCAATCTGAGACGGAGGCAGTCTGAGGCGGAGGCAGTCTGAGACGGAGGCAGTCCGAGACGGAGGCAGTCCGAGGCGGAGGCAGTCTGAGGCGGAGGCAGTCTGCGACGGAGGCAGTCTGCGACGGAGGCAGTCTGAGACGGAGGCAGTCTGAGGCGGAGGCAGTCTGAGGCGGAGGCAGTCCGAGGCGGAGGCAATCTGAGACGGAGGCAGTCTGAGGCGGAGGCAGTCTGAGGCGGAGGCAGTCTGCGACGGAGGCAGTCTGAGACGGAGGCAGTCCGAGACGGAGGCAGTCTGAGACGGAGGCAGTCTGGGACGGACGCAATCTGGGACGGAGGCAGTCTGAGGCGGAGGCAGTCTGAGGCGGAGGCAGTCTGCGACGGCGGCAGTCTGCGACGGAGGCAGTCTGAGACGGAGGCAGTCTGGGACGGAGGCAGTCTGAGACGGAGGCAGTCTGGGACGGACGCAGTCTGGGACGGAGGCAGTCTGGGACGGAGGCAGTCTGGGACGGAGGCAGTCTGAGACGGAGGCAGTCCGAGACGGAGGCAGTCTGAGTCCGAGATGGAGGCACTCCTACAGACCTCCAATCGATTACCACCACCAAAAGCACAATTGAGCTGCCCAACTTAGTGGATACTCTGCACCTCCTTCCTTCAACCCATCAGCACCGAAATTCGATTCCAGCACCTCCGCCAAGTGCAATCGAAGACCTCCCGCTGCAAGCAATCATCTCGGTCTCAAAATCGATTTCAGACTCCGAACATACAATCCAACGGCGTGCCATTCGCACACCTTGCCATCCCGACGACGTTTACGAAGCGCTCTTAAATTGAATTCCTTGGCATCCCGCCGCTTCGCTGCACCGAACCCGAAATCGCCCCCGGAAGGCGAAGAGTTTCCGTTCGACACCTCCACACGAGAGCAGCACACTCGTGCGCCATCCCCGCCGCCATCCGCACCACCACCCCCCGTTGAGCGAAAACAAAGAGCAACCGCGCCGCGGGCTGATGCAGAAAGTTCGGCAAGAATTTAATTAATCTTCGATACATCTTGATTGGACCCGCCTGGCCCCGCACAGGCCCCGGCAAGAAAATGAAAATATGACGAGCGTCGCTTATTGAACATGAAACCGCTCTCGGTTCGAGCGGAGGTCAAGGGCTTGCGGGATCAACGAAAGCAATTAGCATCCACACCCGGCGCTGTTGTGGGAGATTTAAATTAGCACCAGCCACCCGGGGGGAGGGGGGCACTGGCGAAATGACATTCGGGACAATGGCAGTCGTCGCATTGTGACTTGGGACATTCCGACAAACTATGGCAATTCTAGGGATTATGAGTCCGCGGTGGGCGATGAGGGATGGATTTTTTAGTGGCTCCTCGGCGCTCGTGTTCACAGTCGATTGACCTTGGCGAAGGCGTTCGCATGAGGCCTTGGGTGAACCGTGGAGGAAGCCGCAGGAGTGCTGGATGAAGGTTGACTCGAGTGGCGGGAATGATTAATTAGAGGCGCGTTGGCAGGCTGCTAGACTGCGTGGGCTTATCGAGGTTGTCAGAGGTTTGAGAATGCAGTAAGCAACTGATTAGAGGTTTTGTGGCAGAACTGGGGGAAGCCAGACGTGGTGGTGGCGAGACTGTGAACAGACGCATACTGGGTGCACGAGAGCGCATGGAGGGCGGTGGAAGAATGGAGGCAGGAGGCAGGAGGCAGGAGGCAGGAGGCAGGAGACAGGAGACAGGAGACAGCCAAGACGGCCAAGACGGCCAAGACGGCCAAGACGGCCAAGACGGCCAAAACGGACAAGACAGACAAGACAGACAAGACAGACAAGACAGACAAGACAGACAAGACAGACAAGACAGACAAGACAGACAAGACAGACAAGACAGACAAGACAGACAAGACAGACAAGACAGACAAGACAGACAAGACAGACAAGACAGACAAGACAGACAAGACAGACAAGACAGACAAGACAGACAAGACAGACAAGACAGACAAGACAGACAAGACAGACAAGACAGACAAGACAGACAAGACAGACAAGACAGACAAGACAGACAAGACAGACAAGACAGACAAGACAGACAAGACAGACAAGACAGACAAGACAGACAAGACAGACAAGACAGACAAGACAGACAAGACAGACAAGACAGACAAGACAGACAAGACAGACAAGACAGACAAGACAGACAAGACAGACAAGACAGACAAGACAGACAAGACAGACAAGACAGACAAGACAGACAAGACAGACAAGACAGCAAATTTTGGCGCGATGCCTAAAAGAGACCGAACAGGGAAATCCTCGCGTCCTCCATCGACGGCCACCAAGAGACAGCATCCATCCCACTTCGAGATTCCAGAGAGAACCCACTGTAGGCGTCCCACAAACAAATTACATCAAATTTCTCTTTTCAGCACCCGCAGCACCCTGTAAACACACGAATCTATAAGCCTCTCTTTCTTTTCTCCTCTTTTTTTCTTCTCTCTCTCTCTTATTTCCATGCACACACAACCTACGACACAAACAACACCGCGCTTGCGTCCGGTCTAGACCGATCACCAGAAGGTGGGCTCCTCTTTGAAACTAATCGCATTTCCATTCACCTGCACTTCTTGCTCACCCTGTGCATCTAAACATTTGCTTTCGTTGCTTTAATTTCGCTTCGCTTCAAGTCATCCACTTCACCCACCATCCACCGCACCCACCACGCCGAGTTGGCTACAAACGAGAAATTCCTTCTCAACGCCGGATGCACAGTTGAGTTCCTCATTAGCGCGCCGGGTGGAGGGCGGGGAAGGAGCAACGCTGAGTGAGGACGGTTCACCGCTAAGGATTCCATTAAGACCAATCAACGGTAGTTGGTGTGGTGATTACAACTGCACCAGCAGTGTGGTTAAAATTAAATTTCCTTGCTCACTATGACTCCTCCGCTCGGCTGCCCCACCTCCGCACAGTTGGCTTCCGACTCAGCCCTCGTCAAGTGGCACATTCCCTGATTAGTCCTTGAAGGGAATCCACTGGAAGACAAGACCAAGTTTAAGTGATTTATGAGAGCAAATGGGGGAGTTCAAGCCAACTGGGTGAGGTACTCACTCACACACACCTTCACACACCCACAACCACCCACACCCACCCACACCCACCCACACCCACCCACACCCACCCACACCCACCCACACCCACCCACACCCACCCACTCCACATCATCACACGACCGCACATCCTTTTGAGCGCAATTTTCCAGCTTAGCTTAGCTTCCGGTTCGCTTGCGACTGAGTTTAAGGCGATTCTCTTGTTTTTCTAGGTCTCCCTGGAGGCGGACCGGCCCATTGTGTCCGCGTGTCGGAACAAGACGAGCTTCTATCACCATCAGCGGCATGGGACGCAACGGGTGTCGCATATGTCACACTCGTCCAATAATGTGCTGCGCGCCAGGCGAGGCGTCGTCCGGATGTTGATTATATTCGTGCTCACGTTCGCGCTGTGCAATCTGCCGTATCATGCGCGCAAAATGTGGCAATATTGGTAAGTGAATGGACTGATTTTTTGTGTTGAGAGGGGTGGTGGGGGTGAGGAGGGGACTTGAGAGGACTAGAGGACCAACAAAGAAGCACGATAGGAGCCTGTACCACAACGTGTACCCTCTTCAACGGGAGGACTTCCGTCGCGTCATGCTTCATCTTCTCGCGGTGCGTCCTTCCAGACGGTCCCTCCTTCGCGGGTTTTTTTTTAGATTGTAGCTCAGCGCTTCCCGCACAATCGAAGGCAACCGAATTGAGACGAATTTGAAATTCCTGTCACGTCGACGCTAGCATCCGGTAAATGAATTGTTCAAAAAGAAGAAACTCATTGTTGTCTGCGTCGTCTCCTGCGGGGACTTTCCCACCGTCAGGGCGGTCCTCCATC
The DNA here is from genome assembly GCA_916610145.1 of Eristalis arbustorum. Taxonomy (NCBI): domain Eukaryota; kingdom Metazoa; phylum Arthropoda; class Insecta; order Diptera; family Syrphidae; genus Eristalis; species Eristalis arbustorum. Next base: position 68,801,365 of record OU744319.1, read on the forward strand.
GCCTCCAACGCGAAGCGAGCTCCTAGTCACCTCCATCGCCGGCAGCAGCACAGGGAGCCGGAGCGAGCTCCTGGTCGCCTCCATCACCAGCAACGGCAGAGGGAGCGACCTCCTTGGTTTGTTCAAGGATCACGTGCCACCTCTAAGAACCCATCATTAGACTGCACAGCAATTTTTCAATGGCTACTAGCTGTGTCAAGGATCAATGGAGGACACCCTCTGCCATCCCCTACCACCCCCTACCACCCCCTGCCACCACCTGCCACCCCCTACCACCCCCTACCACCCCCAGCCACCCCCTCTCCTCCCCCAAACAACACTTATTTAAATTTATTAACTCTCCCCCTCTTGTGCAAACATTTCAGGTCTCATTCATATCGAGGCGATTCAAATTTCAACGCTCTGCTGACGCCGCTCACGTTCCTCGTCACGTACTTCAATTCGGGCGTGAATCCCCTCCTGTATGCGTTCCTCAGCCGGAATTTCCGCAAGGGCATGAAGGAGCTGCTGATGTGCTCGCTGAAGAAGGGCAAGGGCAAGTCCTCGTCGTCGTCGGTGCATCACAAGAGGGCCGCCCTGCAGGTGAGTGTATGTCTGCATGATATTCTCTTTCCGTCTAATTCCTGTCGCTCCTTTGTCCTCGTCATCCCGAGGCGGTGGAAGTGGCGCAGTGCCACTATAAATTCACGTAATGTCGCCGAATCCTTTTTCGATGGTCCTGGCGGTTGTTTTTTTTTGGCCTTCCGGTCACGTCCTTCTGCTGGACATGCGTGTGTGTTTAGAACAATTGATTGAATTGCCGAGTCAAACTGGATTCAATTTGAGGCTGGCTCCCTTTGGCGTGTCCTTGAAGCAGATTGGGATGCCATTTCGTATTCAAATGGATTGTGGGACGACGCTTCATGCGGCCACGTGGCACTCAACGAATCTCAATGGCTCGCCCCAATCTGGGTGTCCTCCCCCCCTGCCAAGCAACCCACAGCACATCAAATGAATAATTGTCTTAACTGACTTTGCCATCAACTAATGGCATGTCAATGCCAAGAAACAGAAACAGAAAATGTTGGTCGCGCCCTCGGGAGGTGAATGGCGGCAGCCTTTGACAAACGTTTCAGCAATCATAAATAATTCATTAATCTCCTGTTCCGCACTCCGGCAACCGGATGCGCCTTGTGGCTAAAATTTAATTACATCTTCATTGAGACGTCGATCCATAAATTAATGGACGGCTGACTGCCTTGATGGCACACAAATTCGTTGGAAACTTGGCGAACTTTTAAAGCGGATGTTCCGTTGGAGATACTGAGGAAATGAGACGCGCTGCGGGTTGGATGGTGAGGTTGATGGGTGGTGGAAGGTCGGTGGGAGGGATGGTAAGGGAATGGTGGTGGCAAGAAAAAGGATATGGCCCGAGAGTAGACACTCGTGGTGTCCCATGGTAATGAGATCAGACTGCCTCTGATACTCCACCGAACACGTCCTTGTCCAACTCGCCCCAAAAGTGCACACATCGACGTTGAATCGGGCTGAAAATAAATAACAGCGGCCTTAAGCCAAATTCTTGTGGGATTCCAAGCAGAACTTGGTTGAATTAGTAAGAAAGTCATGCCGTATGCTTCGTAAAGTAACCATCGAAGTCCTCTGTACCTGACATTTCCGCAAACAAAAAATCGGACCTGCAGTAAATATCAGTGGTCCTAGACCGCATCCTTGCAGGATCCCAAACTAAACTTGGCCGAATTTGCAAAAAAAGTCATGCAGTATGCTTCGCAAAGTAGCCACTGGAGTTCTATGTACCTACATTTCAGCAGAAAAAAGACCAATGGCCCTAGAATGGAACCCAGTGGCACTCCAAAAAAAATTTGTTGAAAGTCAAACCTTTCCAAAGTAACCATCTAAGTCCTTGCACTTCCCTGACAAGTGACGTCAAATGCCTGGAATGAACAAATTATGGCCCAAGACTGGATTCGTGCGAGGTTCAAAGTAGCAAAATTTTGTTGAATTTGAAAACTGTCAAAAAGTATGCGTCGTAAAGTAACCATCGAAGTCCGATTAAAGCTCTCGGAAATAAAAAGTTATGGCCCTAGAATGGACCCTTGTGGAGTTTAAAACCAAAGTTAATCTGAATGAAGTAACCATTGCCGTCTTGGCATTGACGCGAGTAATAAGCATTTTGACGTGAAATTTTAAGAGAATAAGGCCCTAAAATTGAGCCTTGTGGAAGTCCAAACAAATTTGGTAGAAAGCTAAGTAGAATGCTTTCTCCAGTGACCATAGCAGTTCTGTCACATACCTTGCATAGTGACGTCATATTTTTGTCTGGGAATAAAAAAGCTATGGCCCTAGACTGTATTCTTGTAGGATTTCTTTCAAAATTTTGCTTAAATTTAAAAAAAATTGTCAAGAAGTGTGCCTCGTTAAGGAAGCGTCGGAGTCCTATTGGCGTAACTATCAGATGGAAATGAAAAGCTATCCCCCTCGAATGGGCTCTTATGGGATTCCAAGAAATATTCGCAAAAAGTCAAGTAGAATGCTTTCTCAAGTGACTATGGCACCTGGCACCTACCTTAAGAGCGACGTCACCTTTGAAAAATGTCGAGGAGTATGCCTCATTGCGAGACCGACCGAGTCGAAGTCCCATTGGTCTAACATTCAGGTGAAAATATAAAGTTATGTCCCTCGAATGGACTCTTGTGGAATTCCTAGAGAATTTGGTAGAAAGTCAAGTAGAGTGTTTAATGAAGTAAACATAGAGGTCCTAGCAGTTCCCTGAGTACAGTTTTCATACTTCGACGAAAAGGTTTTTCAGGAACACAAAGCTATGGTCCAAAAATAGACCTTTGTGGCCCTCCATGCTCCAAAATCACGTAGAATTCTTTACTAAGCAACCGTCACAGTCTTGTCACCTCTCTGAATACTAAGCATTGTCACGTAATCTAAGGCTAAGGCCCTCGAATGTATTCTTTTGGAACTTTCTGGGAATAAAAAGCTAGGGCCCATCGAATGGATTCTTGTGGAACCTGTGGGAAATCTAATCCGATTTCGTCGGTTTGAATTTCTGAAACTGAAGAACCTTCAAATTTGCAATTTCCCTCTGGTCGAAAATTAGTTTCAATTTAATTCCCTCTCCTCGCCCAGAGCACAACCCTTGAGCAAAAAACCTGCCCCATATCTGTCTTCAATTAAGACCTCACCCTCAGGAGCTGTATCCAATGATTTCCTGATTTTCAACTCTGTCCGTCTTGAGCAAAGTCAGCCAGCCACATTCGCACGCACAGTAGCCAGCTGAGCTCTCGAAATCGAAATTGAATTCCATTAGTTACCAGCTCAGGAACATATCCTTTTTGATTAATGCTTCTAATTCATAGACGTCCAAGTGGGTGCACTGAGCGTGCGGCGTCACAACAAACCCCAAGACCAGGATGTGCGAATGCATGTACAAATTGAAACAAATCGAACCTCACCCTCGGTACATTTTCACTCAGTCGATTGATTTTGAAGAGAGCTCTGTACCCCCTCCCTCCCCACCCCCACCCCCTCTCATATCCTTATCTGATATCTATTCTTGCAGACGCACTCATTGCCAACGGACTCAACACACATTGGCAACGAACAGCTATGATGGCGATGGCCACAGAAATTCAACTTAATTGAAAGATGAACAACAAAAGGGACGGACACAGTGGCGGTTGGATGTCCTTGGCCGTAGCGGCAGGAGGGATGTCCTTGCTATGGCCACTTTAAAGTGGAATTTCATTTGAATAATTGTCAAGCAGCACGTCGCCCATGAGCAATTGAATTTTATTTCACGAAGATTTTCAGTTGAATCTATCACAACGACACAACGAGTAACTCAAGGATTGTTTCAATGTCAAGACTGATGAATGAATGAATGAATTTGAGGGAAGATTTGCAGCCAAAAATGGTCCGTCATCGCTCTTCCACTTCACTATCCTTGGCAGGGAATTTATGAGAAGACGAGACTTCACCTCGAGGGGTGAACAGCAGCAAGGCCTCTGGCGGGATAGTGTGGTGTTTTATGGGAATAAACAAATCGTCTTCAAGCGTCCTCCGACCACTTGGCAGGAGGCGTCGACGTCGACGTTTACGACAAGAAGCTGGGAAATGAAAGAGTTTATGAGAGATTTTCATTTGTACATAAATAACACAGGAAAGCCATCAAAAAATGTTGTTACTGAAGAACAATAGAAAATACCGTTATTTTTAGTAAAAGAAAAACAAAAATTATTTCTCACACAAAATTCCTATATTAGGCATTAAAAGATACCAATTAAGCTCATAGACTAGATGTATCTAGATCCTTGAAACTAGCATGTGCTTGATTTTGATTCAAGGTCTAACGAAAAAAAAAATTATTTGTGTAAACACTCGAGGTTTAGGGTAAATTTTAGGGTTTTTACTGTAAAAATAGAAAATAAAAATAAGTGAAGAAGAAGTGTGTATATTTAAGACGCTGTATTTTTGCTCGAAGCATCCTTGCGGATGTGTGTACATGAATATCGTCTATTTTACTAAATAAAACCATTTTAAAATTAACTAAATGCTGCAAGAATGGTGTGTTTTAATTTGATGGTAATTGATGGAAAAGGATGGGGACTTACAGTGGAATGGTGTGGTAAGTCATCAAAGGCGATGAATTCAAAGGGTAGACGGAAGCATTTGATGGGGAATCGGTAAGAATTGAGGCAAGAGATAAAAGCATACGAGTGACTGTACAGAGTCTTCTACACCGAGCCATTGGGACAGCGCAACAGAGGACGTCCTCGCACTAGATGGCGCACACAAGTGGAAAAGGACCTCAACCAACTTGGTGTGCGCAACTGGAGGCAGATCGTGCTGGCTGGAGAGGCATGTTGGTTGAGACGCAGGTCCACCCGGACTGTAGCGCCAATCAAAAAAGAAGAAGGCTGTACAGACAGGCAGCAGGGTCAGCTTAGTGATAGGGCGCTCTGTCGTACCTTTATGTTGTGCCCATGCGACTTAAGTCAACATTTTCTCACTTTTAGGCCCGAACATGACGTGCGCTTACTTGCTTAAAATTGGACGCAAAAGAGCAGAGCTTGATTCTTAGTGCCTTCGAATGCAAAGTTTTCCATCGGATTTTCATATGTGATGCGGTCTGTGAGGATGGAGGAGAGGACTAACAAACGCGGCAAAGATCTGTAGTCTATAAGACAGAAATCCGCCGACTGACTATGACGCGCATGGAGACCAACGCTCCAAATCGAATTCGAGCCACCTGGTTCGAGATGAATAAGGAGACGAAACCCCAGGTTCAAAGGCCGTGCTATAGCGGACGCTTGGACTTGAGCTTGATGACCGATCAAAGGCAGCAGTTGCTTAGATTCGAACGCTCCATGCGACAGTGGCCAGATTAGAAAGTAAGTAAGTAAGTAAGTACATGGTGATCTCACAGGTAAAAGTAGATGAAGCATGTCCATGATTGTACCCGACGACGCTTAGACGACTCTAAGCAGTCGATAGGAGAGTCGATGAGTGACCAAGTAGAGGTGCTTCGAAAGAACTTGTCTCGCAATTGTTCATCTATTGCCCAGAGGCAAGTTCTCTCTCGATTCTAGGGGCCGAACGAACGACAACCAACCAGGGGGCCAAGATAACGCACTGACGGCAAGCATTCCAGAGTGGGATTCTTGCTTGCAAAGCGCAGTCCACAAGCTTGTACAGCTTCCTCACCACATCAGCATCGACGCCATGAGAGGTTAGAAGTGCCTATGGTGTCGTCGTAGGACAATCGCGAGTAGCTCCCAGTCATCAACTGATTTGCATTGAGAGTCAAATACAAGACGTAACACTGTGTCGTTCAACAAATATTCACAGGTGGACACCTAGATTGGACACCATGGTCTGCAACTAAGGTCAATGCAGGCACTGTTTCACTCAATCAAGTGGTCTTAGAAAGACTGCATCATCCTGCATCCACCCAGCTGATGGCAGAATGGCAATTTATCACGGTCAGCAGTCAGGCCGCGGAGACCCCGTTGAGGACAACTATTCGGCCGGGGAATGACAAAGAAAGTCTCGTGGGGGAGACGTCAAGCGGAGAAACCTGATTGTGCTTGAAAGCCTGGGATATAGTTTCAAAGCAACCCTACCGTGCGATGAGAAACACCATCATCCGAGAACTAAATCAAACATCCTTGAAACCTTAGCTAGCATGGTTACCTCAAATTTTAATCCTTGTCCTTGTCCAGCATTTTTCATTTAGACGACTAGCCTACATTTTGAAGCGCACTTAATAGACATCCGTGAGTGGTGATGCTGGAGAGACGTAAAACGCAAACGAAACCGAGGGTGTGGTCTTTCCAGAACGCTTGTACAATGCACTCTGCTTGATACTGGAGTACCAGTGAAACTGTTGGAGGTGGAAGACTGCATTAATGGAAGACAACAGCAACAGTGATATGTGTGGCATCTTCCAAACAGAGATTCTGGGAATGCAGAAAGCAGCCGAGTGCTTAAACGACACCGACACCCCATGGTCTTATATCACCATCTCTGCAGGGAGCCAGGCTGCGCTGAAGACAATAGGATCCAGTACAACGAAATCAAGGTCCAACAGGCACCACAAGCTCAAAATCTGCTGGGTCCCGGGCAACAGCTCAATCGAAGGGAGTGAAAGAGCGGAGGAATTGCCCAGGGCTGACGACAAGGTCAACGGGGATAGAGTGTCTTCTTCTTTTGCTGGCGATACAGTCCAGGGTGGACCTGGGCCTCAGCCAACATGACTCTCCTTCTAATCCGGTCTTGCGCTAATTGCAACGGATTGAGGGCCCTTTCGTGCGTGCGCCACAGGAGGCGTAGTCTTTATATACTGCTGCCTATATCTGGTATACTGCGCCATTTAAGCGACCTATTTAACCAGCATGTATTAAGAATGAAGCAACGCTTCCTTTGAGCTGTGAAAAATGCTGCTACAACGACTGCAAGATGAACAAAAGTATAGGAGAATGTGACCTGCAATCCTAAACAAAGAAGCCTCTGACCGACACTCGATGCGTATGCTCGTCGGAGTGATCACAAAACACTGTCCGATCGGAACAGTGCTCCGGAAATGGGAAAAGGACCAAACCGAAACCATTCAACATCTGCTTTGCCACTGCCCAGCTCCCATAATTTGCGTCTAGCTTCGCTGGGTCATGGATTCTTCACAGAGACTGCGGACATAGGGAATGGAAATATATCGGCCTTTTTAAAATTCCTAAGAGTACGAGAAGTTTCAACCAACACGTGACATGAGAGGTTAGAACAATTGCGCACTCTATACGAAGCTGCGTTCAAATTGTACTGCATGTAGTTCAAACCGAACTAATGTGTCCGATGTAGTAGGTCGTACAAGTGTGGACGCTCCGTTCGAAGTTATGGAACAATGCGAACGCCGCTATTGTTCTGGCTCAGCTCCTCCAGAGCCAATAAGCGATGGTCATCAGAAGCGGTGTAAAGTACTCCCAGACTCTGAGTCTGCGAGACAAGACGATTGTTTATCGCACTGAATCAGGTCAGAGACCAAAACAACTCTGCAGCTGAACCATGCCACATGCAAGCCTGCAAGACGACAGCCGCTTCCAAAACTGTGGTGACAACTCAAGAAAAGTCTTAACGAACATCACACGCATCAAGTGATCCATGGGAGTGCCAAAATTAAAACATCACTCTGCAACCAAAAGCCCTCCACAGTGACACCCGGGAAATGTAAAGAAAACTTTGAAGACTCCCGACGTTTTTATCCTCAATGTCAAAATTAAGCCACCAACTGCCATGAATAGCCACAAAATGACAAACGGCCCGTCATGAAAACGACAAGAGAATCATCGGCAAAGCCCGCCCCTCCAAAGCCATCCATCCCCATCAGCTACTGGCCCGTCATCCCGTCGACTCCCAATTGTGGTTTATTGTGTTCAATTAATTAGGCAAAGCACTCCACAGCCGGTGTCACCACGCAGGGAACAAAAAACGACACCCAATTATACGCGTCCTCTTCATCGGCAAGCAGACAAGAAGAGGCTCCTCCGCCGCCCTCTTGAGAAGTTAAAGAAACTTTCCCCTTTAAAATGGATTCACGGGAATTCCCCACCATCCTGCGATCCAATAAAAGACGGACAGCCCATCGAGAGCAAGAGGCAAGCAGATACTAAGTGACGGACGAATAAAGGGTTCTCCCACGAACAAGAGTAAACACCCATCAATCACTGACAAGCCCCGTGCATCATCCATCTGCTAAGTGCGTCCAGAGTGGAGAATATTGAAAAGTTCACCTTGAAATGCGGGCTCCGATATCGGAATGAATGGAGCTGCCGATAAACTTTGACAGCGCTCGACGGCGGGGTGGATTCATCTTCATTAGACGCTACCTCCTCGTGAGCACACGGAAGGAAGTTCGGATGAAAAATTGAAGAGAACTACGTGTCCTCCTTGGGTCCGGACCTATCCCAACGCCTCCTCAATCATGTCCGGCCGCCCAAGGGTCAGCAGAATCCTACTCTCTGAGGAGCCACCGCCCCCGTCGGGGTGACAACGAACACATGTTCACCCGAACGGAAACCAAATTTGTTGAGTCATGAAGACAGACCCAGAGGTGTCCCAGTGCCACCCGGCTCGGGTGGGAATACATGGCATGTCGTGCAGTCCTGGAGGCGCTCCGAAGTGGATCGTCAGTGGATACAAGGATCCACTTGGAAGACGGAGCTCTTGCAACACCATTTCCATGTGCTTTTGATGATAATTTGATTGTGTTCCATTTGAATACAATCTGCTCTCTCTCTCTCTGCGCTGGGTTGCAGGAATTCGAGGAATGCTGGAGAGCGCTGACGAGTGCGTCCTTGAGGGGAACTTTAATTCGAGGAATTTTTCCCTCCGAATGAGGGTCTGACGTTGAAAGGCAGATGACGCACAAATTAATCTTAATGTGAATCAATGTCGCAGTGCCTTTCCGTTGGCGTTGGCTTGGAAGACTTCTCGTAGGAGACGATGGCACGAGACCATTGGTCGGGAGAAGGTAGGTTGGTGTAGAAGGTGGACTCAAGTAGTTCCTTTTGATAAATCGACCATATCGACGAAGACGGAGACCACGTTTGTCTTAGTTGCGGTGCATCCTAAAACACCCCTTTTAAGCCGTCAGCCATTCCTCTATCATACACCAGTTAGTGAGAATAAGGTGACCACAAGCAGTCTATTTTAAAAATCTAAAAGTTCTCCGGCGAGACCCACAGACTGACATCAGGTCGTTTGCGGAGTCGATGTTAGCGAAGCGGCGACGTACTGCTGCGCAGACAATCTGGAAGCAAGCCACCAACGACGCAATCAAATCTTGAGGAACTGCTCTCATCCCACGTCTTGACAGAAAAAATTACAGGCCACACCAAGAAATCTTAGAAAGCAGACGTGCGACGTTGCAACTGGAGAGCAGAAATCCACCCATATTCCAGCCCAAGTCTAGAGGGCTCGCTTGGAATATTGCAACAGCTCCGATAAATGAAGAAACTGAGCAAAAGAACATCAGAACCCAAGAACCTCACAAGATTCACAAGACAAGACAAGAACCGATTCCAGGCGCAGACGTATAACTTCAAGTGCAGTGTTTCCCACGCAAACTGTTATACTCACTTGTTCAACGCCACCTGCGGGCATCTTCTTGAACGAACAGAGCAGCCCAACGACACACAAACTGACATCCACACGATGAAACAGACGACCGACTCTCCTTCCAGCGGAAGCTTCCACACGACCATTTTGATCGACTTCACAGAAAGAGACAGACGAGAAGGAGGAGAAATGTCGAACAACTCGATTCCCCATGGGGGATGAAACACACTCCAGAGCAGAGCGAGAGACAGCTGCGTTGCACTTCTCACACAGCCCACGGTGCACCAGTCACCACTGCACCTGCGCGAGTGGCTGCGGCAAGTGTGTGTGCGTGTGTACACCAGAGAATGACGTGGAAACGGAAACCGAGTGCTTTGCGTGGAGACGGGTGGCAGCAACTGCAACGGATGCGAGAGTGCACTTGGAGAGAATGAAACGAACGAGTTGGCCGAAGTGGCTGATGAGGAAAAAGCTGCCAAATGTTCCCCTCGCAAGAGCGGCGTCATTTCTGCTGAAAATTGGTGAAGAAACCGATTCAAATGAAAGAGGAGCGATGTGTGCAATTGAGTTTGGGGAGTTAGTTAAGCGCTTATGGGAAACATCTGAAAGCAAGTACGTACCGGCGAACGTCGTTTGTTTCCTAAGGCACTTGCATCAAATATTGAGTCCCGATGGAGGAAGAAAATGGGCAAGTGTAAGCCAGGCGAGTGGAGAGAGTGAGGAGATTGGTTTGAACAAACATCCAAATGAGACGTGTTCACGTTGACAATGTTCAAATTCACCCATTTCTCCTTGGTGACACGTTAAGCGACAAGTGACACCCATCTGGTGGGACCACAACTAGAGGGCAGCAGCCTCCGATTGAAAGACCAACTTCTAGGCATTGTCTGGATTCAAATATTCACAATTAGAGAGAAACTGTCATCACTCACCTGTCATCTTGAATTCTTCTTCAGCTCCAGGCAGAGCAGTCGCAACCGTGCACTGCTGACGATGACGTGTCGAAAGAGAAGACACAGGAAACACTAGCTCCATCCGACGGAAGCTCTTACACGTCACTTGCACTTTTCACGGATAGATGGAGACTGGCACGGGAGAAGGGGACACTTTTTCGCATGAGACACTGCGCAGAAGCGCAGCACTTGGCATGGGAGACAGAGTGGGATGCACTTATTCACTGACACTGGACACAGATGCACTTTTGACGGAAGCACTGCACTTTAGGGAAGAGGGAGATGCCCCTTTTAACCGACGCTACATTTCAACGGTGAGAAAGGGGAAGGAGGAGGACAATGAAGACACATTTTTCACGAACACCGCACTTTGTGGGGCAAGATGGGATGCATTTTTTTACTTTTCAGACAGGGAAATGCATATTTCACGCGGGAAACACATCATTTTTTGGGATTAAGGTGGGAAATTTCCATTTTTTCTTCAACAGGGACTAACGGTTAAACACTTGACACGTTGGAGGGACACAGACATACCACACATCTTCACAAGCATTGCACTCTCCATGGGAGAGAGAGGGACACACACAGGCGCAGGCAGGCAGAGGATCTCTCACATATTACAACCCATCCACGGGGGAGAAAGAGATCACTGCACTGGCACTGGCACTTTTCACTTTGCACTCCCGACCGAGAACTTACTTACCGAACCGCACTGCACGAACCGCGACGCACCACTGACCCACCGCCGTCCGCTGCGCGAACCGTATATCTCGGAGGATTCAGCGGAAATTCAGCTTTTTGAGTGGAAATGGTCGACGGAAACGGAAAAACTAAGCGACTTTGAGTGGGGGAATGGGGAAATGCGCAACAATTACTCAGGTTTTGACATTTGGGCTTATTTATTGGAATTGAGGAGGGGTTTGTGGAGGAGGTGGATTGGGGAAGAAGAGGAGATCGTTGTTCGGTGGATTAAAGGTGTTGTTGTAAGGGTCATGTATTTTGACCAAGATGTGCAAAACAGAAGTTGTACACCCTGACGAGTTGCCAATGAATATTTATGTATGTATGTATGTATGAACGTTTTTTTGCGTTTTATATAGATTTTAAAAAAGAAGAAGTGAGTCGTGTCCAAACGAAGAGCAAAATGCAATGCGTCTAGGACTATTTTAATGAGTCAGCTGGTATTATGATTCATTATGTCTCTACAAGTCGATCAGCTGAGGCATCAATTAGCACTTAAGATCTTAATGCTATGTTTTATAATTTTGCAAATTCGAGGCTTGCAGTACGGGTTGCGATTAGCTAATTCGTACTGTATGTGTGTATTCAATATGGAAATATCGGTTTATTTATGTAAAGACGAATGTTTGAATGCCTGCTAGCCACAAATCCATTTAAAATTAATTTTAATGACATTTTAAACGGTAACAATATCCGGCAAAAGTGGGCTTAGCGGTAAATGAGGGCAAAACGAAGCATGTGCTGTCATCACAAAAGGACACACAACATCGACGACTCGGTAAGAACGTCGCCATAGGCAGGTACAACTTCGAGGCAGTAAAGGACTTCATCTACCTTTCTCCCAAGTTAATGCAATAAACAACAACAGTACCGAGACTTAGTGCAGAGTTGCTCTTGGCCACCGCTGTTTCTTTGGGCTCAAGAAGAAGTTGTGGAGCCTTCTCTCGAGGGACCAAGCTAACATTATATAAGAACTTGATCATCCCTGTCCTGCTCTATGGCGCGGAAGTCTGGACTACCTCTAGAGTGGACGAGGAAGCCTTTGGTATATTAGAGAAAAAAGTTCTGCGTTCAATCGTTGGTCCTGGTTGCGTTGATGGCGTCTGGAGGAGAAGATTCAACCACTAGCTGTACAGCGGCATGCACCTAATTAAGCATCTTCGGATTCAACGCCTAAGATGGCTAGTCCATGTTGAGCGCATGGACAACACTGCTCCAGCCCGAAGAGTCTTCGACTCCGAACCAGTGGAACAGCGGAATAGAGGACGATCACGAAGCCGATGGCGCACTCAAGTGGAGAAAGACCTCAACCAATTTGGAGTGCGAAATTGATGGCAGCTGGCTAAGAATCGTGCCAGCTGGAGAGGCGTGTTGGCTGAAGCCCTGGACTGTAGCGACATAAGAAGAAGGAGAAGAACAGTATCCGAGAAAATGCAAAAACAAGCAAGAGACGTTGGACATTTCTACGATTGTGAATCTCTCTGCGAAGCTTGGTGTCATCGCACTTTTGTTTTGAAGGGAATTTTCGGCTTTGAAGCCCAGCTTACCGTACCTATGGAAATGTGGTTATCGTACTTGAACCAAACTTGGACAGACGATGCCATTATTTTTTATGTCTCTATAATAATAATGAGTGGCTCTTATAGGATCAAGGCCTAGCTTCTCCGCAACCACTCGTGTTGTGCGTGCTATTGTTCTTTCACGAGTGGAAGGGACCTAGAGTTTTATGCCGACTCCGAACTGCCATGTTTGAGAAGTGTTTTCTTAGAGTTTCTTGTCTCAATGGGCGTGGAAAATACAGTGATTCTTAATATCTTACTCAGGTAGAACGAAAGTGGACACTTTACTAGGGAAGGGACTATCAAGTCGGTTTGTGATTTCTCAAGTACATCTAATGGTTATGATTTCATTGCACAGGTGCTCTCAGAGTTATGCTCAATAAATTGCCTTTTTATGGACTGTTTCTTAATCTTTTTTGAACGAAATTAAAGAAGATTATTCCACAGAACTGATGAGAGTTAATGATGGCAAAGAAATCCCGATAAATATCGACGTTTGTCCGCAAGACCCTTGCAGTTTCATTTCATAAGCAAACCAATACGAGTTCCCCAAGAAATCCCTCGTCTTGCTATCAGTGTATCAATTCTCATTTCCATCACATTTGTCAGTAAATTGAGAGAATCTAGTTTAACTACAAAGGGAAGAGTAGTTTCAGCACGTTTCCAGTACTAGTTCCGGCTCAGGCGGCTCTCCATATCTCATCACATCATATCAAGCTACCACTGGTTTAGGACTAAAAAGTGCCAATAGGGCCACGTTTTTATTACACATTTACACATAGAAACACAACATGCATCGATCACTACAGACTTGTTCCAGGAAACAAAAGCCTTCAAACAAATGTCCATTCCCTTGCAAGTGCACCTTCTCAACTTGCACCCATTTTTGTAGGAATTCCCCAAACCTTTTCATTGATTTATTGATTCTGGTCCAGTTTCTGCATTTCCTGGTCCCTTTCATCCGTCTCCGTCCTTTAAAAGTCCTTAAAATCCGCAAAATCAAAAGTGGTTTTCTCTGACCAAGAAAAGTCGACCCAAATGGTTTCCCATTTTATCGCATTTTTTCGGCTAAAAACTGTCAATTTCCGAAATTTCAATTTTCTCGAAATGTTTGCGTTAAAATCATGAAAATAGTGTGTGACAACGTGTGGAGGACTAATTCCAAGCTATTTGCACTCAGCTTTTCCCATTAGAGGGTGAAATTCTTCAGAAAAAGAGGTATTTTAGTTTTGATGACGTCAGCAATCGGTTGGTGAAAATCCCATAGTCACGTAAGTTTTCAGCAGTTGTGGCAACAATCTGACATGGGTGGGAGTGAAAAATGCTTTAGAAAGAGTTAACAGCGTTAGGATAGGTGTAGGTGCATGAATTTAAGTATAATTAATAATAATCATACCTCAAGCGATAACATCTAGGATTTGAGGGATTATTGGCTGAGGCTTGTGCAGGCGACAGAGTTAAGCCACACAGTGAATTCTCAAGTTGTTGTCAACTCATACAGCACGGTGGGGATATAGAACACACATCAGACGAAGAGGACATGTTCCTCGATCAAGAAAGAAACAAAAGCTTCATATCATTAAAACATGTGGAAGAAATATCCACGCACGCATGCGTAAAATTTAAAATTATCATCAAATTTAAATGCACCTGAAATGTATACTTATGTATGTAAAACAGTAATTTTGTCCGTCTAGCAATATAAAAAATTATAAGCGTTTCTGTTCACGCATTTTCATTACGACCCACCAACACAATCCATCCCCTCCACAAACCCACCATCCATTCCAAGAACTAAGCCCAAATGTCAAAACCTGAGTAATTGTCGCGCATTTCCCCATTCCCCCACTCAAAGTCGCTTAGTTTTTCCGTTTCCGTCGACCATTTCCACTCAAAAAGCTGAATTTCCGCTGAATCCTCCGAGATATACGGTTCGCGCAGCGGACGGCGGTGGGTCAGTGGTGCGTCGCGGTTCGTGCAGTGCGGTTCGGTAAGTAAGTTCTCGGTCGGGAGTGCAAAGTGAATAGTGCAAAAGTGAAAAGTGCCAGTGCCAGTGCCGTGATCTCTTTCTCCCCCGTGGATGGGTTGTAATATGTGAGAGATCCTCGGCCTGCCTGCGCATGCGTGTGTCCCTCTCTCTCCCATGGGGAGTGCAATGCTTGTGAAGATGTGTGGTATGTCTGTGTCCCTCCAACGTGTCAAGTGTTTAACCGTTAGTCCCTGTTGAAGAAAAAATTGAAATTTCCCACCTTAATCCCAAAAAATGATGTGTTTCCCGCGTGAAACATGCACTTCCCTGTCTGAAAAGTAAAAAAATGCATCCCATCTCGCCCCACAAAGTGCGGTGTTCGTGAAAAATGTGTCTTCATTGTCCACCTCCTTCCCCTCTCTCACCGTTGAAATGAAGCGTCGGTTACAAAGTGCATCTCCCTCTTCCCTAAAGTTCAGTGCTTCCGTCAAAAGTGCAACTGTGTCCAGTGTCAGTGAATAAGTGCATCCCACTCTGTCTCCCATGCCAAGTGCTGCGCTTCTGCGCAGTGTCTCATGCGAAAAAGTGTCCCCTTCTCCCGTGCCAGTCTCCATCTATCCGTGAAAAGTGCAAGTGGCGTGTAAGAGCTTCCGTCGGATGGAGCTAGTGTTTCCTGTGTCTTCCACCTCTTTCGACACGTCATCGTCAGCAGTGCACGGTTGCGACAGCTCTGTCTGGAGCTGAAGAAGAATTCAAGATGACAGGTGAGTGATGACAGTTTCTCTCTAATTGTGAATATTTGAATCCAGACAATGCCTAGAAGTTGGTCTTTCAATCGGAGGCTGCTGCCCTCTAGTTGTGGTCCCACCAGATGGGTGTCACTTGTCGTTTAACGTGTCACCAAGGAGAAATGGGTGAATTTGAACATTTTTCCTGGTCTGCGAAGTGGCTACGTTCTTCAACGTCTCATTTGGATGTTTGTTCAAACCTGTCTCCTCACTCTCTCCACTCGCCTGGCTTACACTTGCCCATTTTCTTAATCCATCGGGACTCAATATTTGATGCAAGTGCCTTAGGAAACAAACGACGTTCGCCGGTACGTACTTGCTTTCAGATGTTTCCCATAAGCGCTTAACTAACTCCCCAAACTCAATTGCACACATCGCTCCTCTTTCATTTGAATCGGTTTCTTCACCAATTTTCAGCAGAAATGTCGCCATTCTTGCGAGGGGAACATTTGGCAGCTTTTTCCTCATCAGCCACTTCGGCCAACTCTTTCGTTTCATTCGCTCCAAGTGCTCTCTCGCATCCGACTCAGTTGTCTGCACTCAAAGCGCTCGGTTTCCGTTTCCACGTCATTCTCTGGTGTACACACGCACTCGCACTTGCCGCAGCCACTCGCGCAGGTGCAGTGGTGACTGGTGCACCGTGGGCCGTGCGAGAAGTGCAACGCAGCTGTCTCTCGCTCTGCTCTGGAGTGTGTTTCATCCCCCATGGGGAATCGAGTTGTTCGAGATTTCTCCTCCTTCTCGTCTGTCTCTTTCTGTGAAGTCGACCAAAATGGTCGTGTGGTAGCTTCCGCTGGAAGGAGCGTCGTTCGTCTGTTTCATCGTGTGGATGTCAGTTTGTGTGTCGTTGGGCTGCTCTGTTCGTTGAAGAAGATGCCTGCAGGTGGCGTTGATCAAGTGAGTATAACAGTTTGCGTGGGAAACACTGCACTTGAAGTTATACGTCTGCACCTGGAATCGGTTCTTGTCTTGTCTTGTGAATCTTGTGAGGTTCTTGGGTTCTGATGTTCTTTTGCTCATTTTCTTCATTTATCGGAGCTGTTGCAATATTCTAAGCGAGCCCTCTAGACTTGGGTTGGAATATGGTTTGCCTTCTGCTCTCCAGTTGCAACGGCGCACGTGTGTTTTCTAAGATTTCTTCGTGTGGCCTGTAATTTGTTCTGTCACGATTGTCGTGGGACGAAAGCAGTGCCTCAAGATTTTATTGCGTCGTTGGTGGCTTGCTGCCAGATTGTCTGCGTAGCAGTACGTCGCCAAGTTCCCTAACATCGACTCCGGACACGACCTGATGTCAGATTGTGGGACTCGCTAGCAGAATCGCTCGACGTGCCTCTCGCCGGAAGACTCATAGTTTCCGAGATCTGGCCGATTTTTTTTAAATAAATTGCTTCTGCTCACCTTCTCAGGCGTTTTGAGGTACCGAGTAGATTAGCACTGACGATCTATTCGGCACTGGCATGGTCGACGACTTGAAAGGCGGGTCTTTTCATGTAGAACCGGTCGCAAAAAACGGCAAAACAAACGAGCTGTCTTCGAGATATGCTTGCGATATGGTGCTTCAGGTGACGGTGTGTCTATGGATGTCTATGTGTTCCCGCTTAAAAAGTCAAAAAGCCAAGTCGTTCCATAAGCCGAACAAAATGCATCCATTCCAGCGAATCCCCACAAAACCCCACAACTGCTCGTGCCCCCATCTCCTCCTCACAGCGTGTGTGTTGGCTTCCAGCCAACTGGCTAGAACAATGTAATTAAATGTTTTTCGAACATTTAATCCTCAATTACTGCTGTTTTCACTCGAAAAGGATGTGTGCACGCCTAAGGATTATGATCACACCGCCGCACGAGAGAGATTGCAAAGTTTTCCCACTTCTCGTTGTTCCGCCGGCATGGCGGGTGGCGTTTGTGGGTGTGCCCGTCCTGCGAGAGGAAACTTTCAACGTTCATCCTTAAGAGGCTTATCACATACTCCCCTCAGCTGTGCACGAGATTGCCACTGTTTTTCCGTGTGGTTTTGAGTTCAGAAAAAAATGTGCTCTCACATGGTTGTAGACCGGTGGTCCTTGTTTTTTTGCATTTAAAATGTCACCGGATGTTGGCACTGCGTGGGGGAGCGATGTAAGCTGATTGATTCTTGTACGACTGATTCCGAGGGATTTTCTGTGGTTTTTGCCACTCCTTGGGAGACCTCCTTTCACCGAGGTCCACCGTCCAGTCGGCTTGCTCTCAATGAATTCGCAATGAAGCACATTACGCGTCCAAACCCGACCAGATTCAGAATTTTGATTCGCAACAGTCCCCCGCCACATGCAACGTGTCCTGAATAAATTCGTTTCATTCCACTGTCCACGCCGTCAATGGCGTAATGTACACCCGCCAACTGCGGTCATTTCCTGTGCACTTAACCACGCCGAGTGGCGTTAAATAATTTACCGCGCAACGTCCCGCGCGCACATGGCGTTCGTTTGTCACCCGCCGTCAGCGAGCGGGGACCTCAAATTAATGGGTTTTCACAGACCAACAAGGAGCGCCATTTCTATCGCTCATCGCTTCCGGCCCCGGGGGGTGGGGCTAATTAGAAAACAAAAACCACGAAATACACACGATTTTTGCCTTCATTCATTCGCACGGGCTCTTTGGTCGTTTGAGAATTAAATTATCGCGCTCCACTTGTGGTGGCACCAGGTCCCGCAGGAAACGCGGATGCCGATGCAAAAAGGCGAGCGAATGTAATTAATTCCAAAAGGATCCCCCTCAGCCCAGAAGTGGACTCGCAGCGGAAGTCGAACAAACAAGGACGGTGGCTGGCTGGCTTGGTGGGGGTGGGGTGCCCTCAATGGGTGGCGATCATTGAAAAAGCGCATTGTTTTGCTGGGAATTGTGGGATTTGTGATGGGAAGCTGGCAGAAAGGAGCACCGGTTGTGGTTAGGCGTGTGGAACAAAAGACGGATTTCGAACAATGGCTGGGCGGTGGCGGCAGTTTGCTGGATGAAGATTGAAAGTTCTTGATAGTTGAGTGGGGGCGACTCTCACCTTGTCTCCCTTCTCTAGGTGGAGCGAGGGAAGTCGAAAGGCGGATGGCGGTTTTACTTTGTGGTTGCTGCCCCGGATTGTGAGGATTCTGGTGAGTCTGAATGTGTTGGGCTTAAGGTGGGCGGTGGGGTCTAACTGGTGGCCGACTGAGATGTCAAGTGAAGCATTGAAGGTCTTTCTAGTTGAAAACGCCATCGAAGCCCTCCTAAAAAGGGGGAACTCATGTGGTCTAGGCATAAACCCATAAAATACTGAATTGGTACTCATTGTGGTGCTCATGGGGATGTATCCGTCTGTCGTCCCACTCGTTGAAGGCTGTGGGAGCCTTTGATTTAGAGATGTTATGCTGTCCCTTCCAGCCATTCGGTGGTCTTGACAAGAATTAAACGGGATGTCTGCTATTTCTTGGAGATTCTGGAAGAAGAAACTTCCCAGTGTAGCTGCAGAGGCAGTGGGGAAAATCCTCAATTTCTTCTTCGTCTCAACTGCGTCTGCATATGGAGCCATGGGTGAGCCCCATCTGCTGTTCATGGTACCTCAGACGCTAATGGCCAGTTCTTCTTCTTCTCTGATTGGCGCTACAGTCCGGGGTGGACCTGGGCCTCAGCCAACATGCCTCTGCCTCCAGTTGCGCACAACAAGTTGGTTGAGGTCCTTTTCCACTTGTGTGCGCCATCTAGTGCGAGGACGTCCTCTTTTGCGCTGTCCCTATGGCTCGGTGTCGGGCCGGAGCTGTGGTGTCCATCCGCTCTACATGACCTAGCCATCTTAAGCGTTGGATCCGAACACGCTTAACTAGGTGCATGCCGCTGTACAGCCCATACATCTCCTCCTGAGAACTTTTCTCTCAAAACAACCAAGAGCTGCTTCATTCGCTTTCAATAGCGTCCATGTCTCTGCGCCATAGAGCAGGACTGGGATGATCAGGGTTTTATATAAGGTCAATCTGGTGTTTCGAGAGATGGCTCTGTTACTCAATTGCCTCTTGAGCCCAAAGAAACAGCGGTTGGCAAGAGTGATTCTGCGCTTGATCTCGGTGCTGGATTATGGCCAGTTAGCGCCCCGACTTTGCAACTTTTTCTGGCGTTGAAGAAATGCGTCCGAGTGAGTGGTCTCACATGGGGGAAGAGAGTCCTACTTTCCAGGATTCTTTTGACCACTTTCCGCTTGACCTCAGCAAGGGGTGGATGGAAGCATGCGAAAACTTGGGATGGGTCGGAGTAGGCTCCTTTCTTAGCAAGTTCTTCTGCTACCTCGTTTTGACCCGGGACCCAGCAAAGAGTGGTCGAATGGTGCAAGCCTGGAATCTTGAGCTCTTCCCGCTTGCGACCAGCCTTGACTTGATTTCTATAGACGAAATGCTTTGCTGGGCCACATTAGAATAGTAATATCCGCCGGTGGAACTTCCTTGACCGCTTGGACCTCCGCTAGAAACAACACAAGCAAGGATGGAGTTCGAAGGTTCTTCTGTGTTTCACTCCTCTCTTCTTGGGTCATAACACCGGAAGGGCGTATCGAAGGGAGGGACTAGTCGCTTACAGTATGTTCTTGCATGACTGTTTATCCTTGCGTGCCAGCTTTTGGATTGGGTAACGTGCAGGCTTCTGCATTTTGAGGTCAAGAGAAAGAAGATCCCAGAGAATGTCTAGAGCCACTGTAGGAGTGGTGGATATTGCTGCAGTCACTCCTAGGCAAGCTACTGTCTGTATTCCTGTCAGCCAGGCTTGCCGTCAAATAGGCCTGCCAATAGTTGCATGCATTCAGAGTATTATTCAGAGGTTTGGACCCAAAATTTTAGATATAGCACTCAGGCTGCCTTCTTGGTTCTTTCGTCAATGTCGAACTCCCAGCTTACATAGTTTCCTACCCAGGATTAGCCCATGGTAGCTCCACTTTCCTTTCTTTTGCTTTGGCTGGCGCTACAGTCCCAGGTGGACCTGGGCCTCAGACTCAAAACACTCCGACTGTGGTCCGAACTCAACATCGGCCATAGTTGAGTGGCCTCAAGGAATTCAACTTCCTTTCTAGCTACACTGACCGCCTACAATCTCGCCTACCCCAAGCTGTCTTCGAGAAGAAATTCTCGATCAGCACTCCCTCCAGATCGGACTGGATGTCTGATAGGCAGACGTTGGATGATCCCTTGCGTATTTTCACAGACGGATCGAAGACTAACGAAGGGGTGGGGCGGGTGTCTATTCCCAAGATCTCAACATTGCTGTCTCTTTGGAGCTCCCTGAGCACTGTAGCGTTTTTCAGGCGCTGTCATGGCTAAAAACCAACGTGATGTCAAAAAGCGATCAAATCGCTGGACAGTGTCATGTTCTACTCAAAAACATCCCTTAATTGCAGGCTGTCTCTTAACGAGATGGTTGAGCATTTTAACATTCACCCCATCTGGGTGCCGGGACACTGTGACATACCAGGAAACTGCAAGGCCGATGAACTCGCCAGGTGTGGTACAACCTCATCACTATCGATAGAAGGGGTACCACCTTCCATGCCGTTCGCTGCAGCCTACCATCTTCTTAAGATTCACACAATTGAAACCACCAAACGCCAAAATGGCTAGAAGGCGCCACCTGCCTTATAACAAAAGAAATCTGGCCAAGGGTCACTCAGTCTACCAAGACTCAGCAAGGAGTCATAACCGGGCACTGTGCATTTGGCACTCATGCTCGCAAGATGGGTGACCCATGATTTCTGCAGAAGCTCAATGGATGCAGAGGAGGTAATGGCTAGTCTTAGGTTCCTCCACCTAGCGGCCTACTACTTCAACAACCTCAATGAGCTAAACAGCGGGAACTAAATCGCTTCACTACAAGCACCAACTGGTTCCGATGGGAGAAGTCAACCCACGTGATGTTACAATGGGCCTACTCTGGCATGTGACTGCCCTTAGCAGTCAGCCACTACAACCTAACCTAACCTAACCTGGGCCTCAACCATCATGCCTCTCCATCTAGACCGGTCTTGTGCTAGTTTCTTCCAGCCACGCACGTTCAACTTATTCAGGTTGCCTTCTAGCTGCGTGTGCCGTAGGCGTTGTCTTCCTTTACCACGTTGTCTCTTGGGGTTGTTGTCGAAGACTTTCCGGTCCGGAGCATTGGTGTCCAGTCGCTCGTCGTGACCTACCCATCTGCGACGAGAGATTCGAACTCGTTTGACCAGGTCGATGTCGCTGTGCAGCCCGTACAGCTCGTTGTTCAGTCTCCTTCTCCATCCGTGCACACGGGACCGACGATAATTCGGAGGACTTTTCTCCCGAAGCGACCAAGAATGTCCTCGTCCGCTTTGGTTAGTGTCCATGCTTCTGCGCTATACAGCAGGACTGGGACTAATACAATGTCTGGGTTCTTCGAGACAGGACTTTATTCCTCAGTGGCCTTTCGAGTGCGAAAGCCAAAGCCAGAACGTACCCCTTCCCTTGATGAACGGCCTGTGGTGTTCCAGGTGCACAGTGTCAAAGGGCAACGGAACAAGTTCTATGGTGTGCAGTCCCCCCTCGGACGTGCCCCAGCTTCTCTTTGCATATGCGCACTCCACGCACGACTTTATGTTGCTCCTAGTAATGCCTCTCATCTTCGCGAAATAAAAGGCTTGGTTCATCCTGTCCAGCGTCTTCTCGTCCGCGACATGGCCTTCATCGTCGTGGCATAACTTGAGAATCCGCCACCGTATCCCTTTGGGGACCACCTCTCTTTCTCCAGTTGCTTTCTCGCCGATGTCCTCTCCGCTGCCTTCAAGGCGGAGATTATGCTTCGCAGCGGTGTGTCCTGCCACTGCATGGTTGCCACCCAATCCTCGTCCGAGATGTTCACGTTCAGGATCTGGGCGGATACTCCTTCCACATCTCGTTTATTCTCCGTTGGTTGTCGACATCTTAAATGGGCTCGCGTTATGGAAACAAGAGGACACCACCCGCTCAACGGGCACCACAATGGGTCAACAAAGACCTTAGCCTTCTGTTTTCCCATCGGTTCCTCTCTGCTTCGGTCTTATGCTTGAACCTTGAGGCAAACCCTGCTCACGGGTCTTCTTTGGACTCGCTTCCCGATGAATGCCTGGAAACATGCTCTAATTGATCACGTATCTTGAAAAAACCCTCCCCCTTCAGCCTCATCTCGGACTGAATCCCACCCATCGTCCCACTCGCTTAAAAATTGACTAGAATTTTTGGAAGCAACCTAAACCCAGACTCAACGTCATGCACTCCTCCTCCTGCACCCGCTTGGCACGTGTAATGAGTTCGCCTGATTGATGGTCACGTCCTGTGCTGTGTTGCCAGCACGTGTGGGCGCGTCGACTACACTCCCAGATCCATGTTCATTGCATGCAGCCACTATCTGTCAATAGAGCGAGCGAGTTTCATTTCAACTAACCACCCACCCAAGCCCACCAGTCCACCCTCCCACCACCCTCCCACCACCCGCCGCGCACATCAGAAATTCAACGTTATGGATGCAGTCCCTCGTCATTGGGACGGCCTCGGCGGCGCTGCTGAGCATCACCCGAGGGTTATTGGCCCAGAGCAGCGTGCACATGGTCGTGCCTCAGTTGCAGGATCAACGTCATCGTTTCTTTTGCCATTTGAATTTCGTACGAATGGTAATGGACCACGGGCTCTGCTGCTGAAGATAGCGGCTGGGTGGGCGGCCTCGTGTGGTGGAGTACCCGCGATATATCCCGACCGGCTTGTAGGCGAGGCGGAATTAATGGCCCGACGATGAATCGTAGATTCAAGTGAGAACAGGGCTATATCCTGTAATTCGGCGTGAATTGATGGGGTAACTAAATTTTAGGGGATTCCATGGCGGGAGAGCTTACCAGTGCCGTGCCGGAGTGTCTTAACGAGACCTGCACAACTGCGAGGCGGGCGGTTGAAATGTGGTCTTCTGGCACCAGCCTCATCATACTTCCCGGCAACACTGCACATCTGCACCCAGTCTCCGTCGAGAGAGCCCCTCCTTCGAGGTCACTGCTCAAGTCAATCGACCAGTGAATCGAACAAGGCGTCCGACTCAATCGACCAAAAATTGATTACGTTTCCTGACCAGTGAGCCCGGGCATCGGTTTCATGGCTGATCTCGAAGGGAGACCACGTATTTAATTTCAAAGCCCCGCACAAAGGCAAGGTCAGATGTGAGATGCAGGGAAACGCCCCTGTTGCAGAAGTGCAATTACTGCGAGGGGTGGGTGACCCACCTGCTCCTTGGCGACTTAGTTGCGCCTTATGAGGTCCATTGGCTCGTGAGGGCCTTGCGCCGACAAACAACACGTGAAAACAAAAAATCCATCGGACGTCCTCAAGTCACGTCCCTCGTGCGCCATCAAAACGCAAACTATGAGGAAATTCACAAAATTCCACCAAAGTCACATTCCAAGCGGCAGCAAGTCAACTCATCGTCCGGGTATTTCATTGCGGTCAGCCGCATGGAGGGGGATGCTTGGCCACCCTGCCATGATGCCAAACTCGATCAGGTATTCAGTTCACATTCGCAGTCCGCACAGTTGTGTCGCTCCCTCCGTTTCCCGCAGGATGCGTTGTGGAATAATCGAATCCGTTGGACCGTGAAACCAATCGATTTGTTCCCTTAACCCTGCCCAGCCCTCGGAGAGGGATGCCGGTCGGGAATGTTTGCATCGATTTAATCCTCGATAAAATATTACAAATCGTTGTTGCTGCGAGCTTCGGGGAGGCTACTGTATGATTTGTTGCGGGACATTTGTCGTTCGGTGCTTGGGCGGCGATAGGCAAGGTGTGTCTACGTGTGCACTTCCTAGGCGGTTGGTGGCGATAAATGCGATTGTTTGGGACGCAATGTAAGGCGCACACCGCTGGTGATGTTATTTCACGTCTATTGACCGATTCTGAGAGTTTGGCGCGGATCCGACAACATTGGATTTTTGACCCCAAAAAAATGACAGTGGTTAGTAAGGCATTTTTGTCGATTTTCTGGGCCATCTTTCGACTGCCACAGCGGCGCTATTAGGCGGATCAGCGACGAATGAACACCGTTGGTGATGTTATTTCACGTCTACTAACCGATCCTGAGAGTTTGGCGCGGATCCGACAACATTGGATTTTTGACCCCAAAAAAATGACAGTGGTTAGTAAGGCTTTTTTGTTGATTTTCTGGGCCATCTTTCGACTGCCACGGCGGCGCTATTAGGCGGATCAGCGACGAATGAACACCGTTGGTGATGTTATTTCACGTCAATTAACCGGGTTTGGGGCGGATGGCCGCACACTGATCTCTCCACCCGCCGCTGTGACACAGTGTCAACCTCTAAAATATTTACTCCTTGTCCCAGTTGTCTCCGAGAATGTGTCGGTTTTTTTTATGCACGGGGACGTCCTGAAACCGCATTGTGTAGATTCCCACTGATAGAGCCGCCACCGCCACTGAGGAGACACTCCAATTCCAAGTCTCTCCCCCGAACGACGGTTAATTGGGAGTCAAACTCAACGTCACATGCCCTCCCCTGTGATGGGACCTCTGCCACAACCACGTACGTGACCGCACAGCATTCTCCTCTCTCTCTGTTTTCAATTCATTCGATTCATGGTTTGGATTCGAATTCAGATTCAGATTCAGATTCGTTTGGTGCATCCTAGCGGAAGTGGCAGACCGACGTCGCTGATAATGGCATCGACCAGGACTGTCGTCTGCGTGTGTGTGCGCGTCCCTTCCGCCGGATATCGATCCCGATATCCGAAGAAGGTCGACGTTCGTAGAAGTGGAACGCCCCCGGGCACATCCTGAAACTCGATCTGCTTTGTGTTAGTTGGACGCTTTCATTCGGTGGCCTTGGAGGCGCTGGCGATGCACATTTTTGCACATCAACTATTTTTGATGTTTTATTTATGAGCTACATCGTGTGTGGCTGGGCGGGATGGATTTTTTCTCGTTGAAGGACTCTGGGTGGCACCCGTCGTTCCTACGCTCCGGCCGGTCTCGTTTTGGAGGATTTATGAGTCTCATAACATATTTATTAGGCTGCGGGATTTCACTCGGGTAATGCTTCACTTTACGGACATAAACTATCGAAGCTGCTTGCTGCTACCGTGTGCCCACTGCCACAGTCACCGCCATCGCCACCGACGCCATCGGCAGCCGGCTTTTATTTATTTACATTAAAGGTCCTGCTGTGTTTTTTTTTTTGTCGACGACGGTGGTGAGCAGCGCGCATTTTTTCCCTCCGTCCCTGACATGGCCTTTGTTCGAAGGGAATTTATGACCGTTGTATCATACGAGGCGACTTTATTCGTCGTGTTGTCCTGGGGCCATGGGGGCGGCATTTTTGATGGGATGTCTGCTTAGGCGAATGATCAAAGGGAAAAGTTTGTGGGATTGTTTAAATAATTCACCAAACATGAGAACTCGCTTGCTCCCGACTCCCCACAGTCGCTATTGAAGTTAACATGAGACACCTCTCCGTCCCTAGGCAAAGGACAGTCGTTGTTCAGGTTTCACAAGGACGCAGTCACAGCCACCGACGTCAGATGGCACCCTCCAAGGACGTATCGGATGTCGGTCCCTTCAACTTCAACTTCAACATCATTCTCGGCCATCATCCGTCATCAATAACATCGTCACCGATACTCAGTGCTGACAGTGTGACGCGTGAAATATTAATTCTTCTGACAAGGGTGTCCTTGCTCTCGGTTTCGTCCTTAATCAGCCTCAAGTGCCTTGAAAGTCCTCTAATTACCCACCCAGTTGACATTTGTGGCATCGAGGAGTGTGAGAAAAAGTTGGCACCCACCGAGCGGAGGACATTTGAGACGCCTTCAGGTAACCGCCCAACGCACTTACAATCCGAAGCGAAGCGCCATTCCATTATCTCGAGGAAGCATAAGCGCCCCACACACAAATCACATTAAGAAAGTCCTAGATGCAATAAAACGGAGCCCAGACGAACGGCGGAAGAGCATCGTTACCACTGAATTATTGCTTCAAGCGCCGACCTCATATCCCCCCATGGGCCTATCCATTACCGACGCGGCATTAGCGTTCCCCTCTTAAACCCTCACGAACAAAGAGAAAATGCAGCCACAATTTACTTTTGATGGGGTTTTGGTATATATTTTATTTGATAAAAATTACAATTAAAAAAAAGGACATTCAAGGACATTGCCAATTTGTTCAAGGACCTGCATTATGCATGGTGACAGATACATCAATCGTTCGTGCTCTAGAGAATTTGTTTCTTTGGTATTTCGTGGGCTGCACGCCCGGTCTAAGGATACGACAAAAATAAAATGCAACTTAAAAAGAAATTTACGAAATAAATATACACAGCGTATGTACAAAACGTGCTCTTCGGTGTGAAGTCTATATACAAGCAAATTAACAGGGAGTAGATACATAGATACAAATTTTTTTTTCATTCTCGAATAAGATCTTTTGAAAGGTGCGCTGGGTTTGGGGCCAGGGAGTGCTCGATGCTGCCATGCGGGTGCGTGACTTCCCCGTGGTTTGTGTCCGCGATGGTGGTGAGACTGGGTGCTGCTCGATAGATGGCGACACATGCGCAACTGAGTTCTCTCTCTCACTCCCCACACCCCCTACGGTGATTTCCATTGCAAAAGGATGTGTGCGCATAAACAACGACAAAAGCAAACATCAATATTTTGTGAAAGCCTGACTAGTCACACTCGAAAAAAGCAGACCACGCAGCGGTCACTCCAATCCTCTCCATTTAGATGTAAACGAAGTGTCCCACGCCCTTCTGTGGATCATTATTCACCACCTCCTCGGCCAGCGCGGCCACATTCTGGTTGCTGTTCGTGTTGCTGTTGCCATTGATGTCGCTGCAGTGCCTCAGGTGCATGCTTTGCGGTCGAATGCCCTGCGGTTTCTTCGGCACCGGTGGCGGTGGTAGACGGGTCTCGAAACGACCATTCAGATGAATGTCGAGGAGTTTCTTGTCATTGCCGAGGGACGAGAACGAATGACCGACCGTACGGATCTCACGGATGTTGTAGACGGGACTGTAGGTCTGCAGCTGGAGCTGACGTTGCGCTTGGATCAGTGCAGTGTTTTTGTGACAAAACTCGCACGACTTGAAGCTGTTGCGACACTTCTTGCAGTCGACTTGGGGCAAGGACGTGGACGACGACGAGCTGGAGGCGGACGAGGACGACGAGGCGGACGAGGATGAGGATGAGGAGGAGAACGAGGATTTGCTCGAGGCGCTGGAAATCGAATGTGCGTCAATGTCCTTGGCGGATGACACGTTTGCGGTCGCCCGCTGGGGGGCAGTTGTCGATGTCGTCGTTGTGGACGTCGTGGACGTCGATGTGGTTTTCGTTGGTTTCTCCTCGGCCACCTCGGGAATGGAGTCGGTTGACATGTCGAGCAGCTGAAGCTGGTCACTGTCCGTGCTGCAGTTTGCATCGTTGGCCGAGTATTCACTGAGTGACGTCAGCAACTGTCGGCGGCGGGGGTAATTGGGATTGCGTCGGACGAGGAAGTGACAGGTTTCACCGCGCTTCATGCGTTCGGCCTGTGCTCGGAGCGGCAGATCGTCGGGATGGAGTTTTCGTTGGTACTCCTGACCGGGGCAGACCTGGAAGAAAAAACACAAGAGGTTAGTGGTCTGGTTGGGTGACGTGTGCAGCGCGAGAGAGCGTACCTCGTAGATGGAGAACTGCTCGACGGGTTCCAGGGAGCTGTAGCAGGAGAGCAGAAGCGAGAGCAGTTCATCGGATGTCGTTCCCTCGGAGATGACCAGAGACTTGTACTGAGACGTGGGCTGCAGGGCGGACGTGTGGACTCGGATGAGGCCACCTGGTCGAAGCTGAAGGCAGAATCTGTAACGAGAAGGGAAATGTGAGTAACCGAGAGGAGTTGCATTTTGGGGGCTTACCTTGACTCGCCCTTTGGATGACAAGCCTGCAGGATGGCCGGACGAGTGTCGTCGTCCAGGACGAGGACTGTCTTCACTCCAGCCCGGCGGACGCTGACCTCCATCGAGAGGTAGAACAGACGTGGGTCACGATGGCGCATTTTGAGTCTGAAAGTGAGAAGAAAGAGAGCGGGGGTTAGAGTGTGCTGAGCTGGGTTGAAAAGGCCCAAAATAGCCCACCAATCGATTTTCTATTAGCCACGTAATCCCTTAAACACCCCCAGACACCCATTGTCGCGGCGCATCAACGGAATCAAATCCCTTCCCATCGTCGACGTTCCATGCCGAAACTCTCATCAGATTTCGTTTAGCTGAACACAATGAGCGACTGCACAACACTTCATTCGCTTTAACAAGGAAATTGACTTTTCCTCGTCGACGTCGTCGTCGTCGACTTGCAGGCGAAGTTGATTTTGTTCGCATTTCCCATCCCTCGCATATGGTGTATCCACACAGAGGGTTCATTTGCCGCTTTTTTGCGAAAAAATTTCATTACACATCCTTTTTCGGTCGTCGTTGATGTCTTTCCTTGGAGCCAGGAACTTTTGAATAACGATGACATCGACGCTAATTTGCCTACAGTCGTACCAAGGGAGGGTCTTGGAATACATTTAATTGCCAAAAGAGTTTCTATTGCTTTTCTGCTTTTTACGATGCTGCTGCGGCTGTGATGGATTTGGATCGTAAAAGCCGCGAGGAAGTTTGGGGAACTCTTGAAGAGCATGACAAAATGCACCATGTCTCAGATTCTATCAAAAACAATCGTGACGCGTCACGAAATTGCCCCATTTTTGAAGACAGAACGACGAATGGCGTGGAAGTGGGCTTCTTTATGTCCCCAAGACTCCCTCTTCCACACGATGTAATGAGTTTGCTGTTGCGTGGTCATTTTGGACTTCGTTACTTGTTTTCGTTACTCGTCACGTCATAAAGGGACGTTATGCCTGCCGCTCATCAGGGAATTTGAAAAAATGTCTGAGTATTCAAAAGATTCTAGGTTCTCATTATTTGATTTCTTCATCAATTTGTGACGTTGTTACATTTTTGTTCGTCACGCGTCACGACGTTACATACGCTTAGGGACTGCACTCACCTAGATTTCCTTTTTCTTCGATGCAACCTCAGCTGATTCTCAGACGTAAGGCGAGTTCATTAGTCGCCGCCACCTGGTTTAAATCAATGTTCGTAACGACGTTACTTTTGTTTTCGTTACGCGTCACGTTGTAACTTGTCATGGCTCATGCCGCTCATGCCGACGTTACTTGCGCTTGGGGACGGCACCTACCTAGACTTATTTGTTTTCCGATGCAGCCTCAGCTTATTCCTAGACCTCATTAGTTGCCACCACCTTGTTTCAATCAATTTTTATGACGACGTTACTTTTTCTCGTTACTCGTCACGTTGTAACTTGTCATGGTTCATGCCGCTCGTCAGTAGATTTGCATAGTTTTTGAGTATTTGAAGAATTCCAAGTTATCCTGGAATTCATTCCATCATTGTGACGATTCTTCATTTTTTTTCGTTACTCGTCACGTCGTTACTTTCTCAGAGGTTCCACCCACCTAGGTCTTCTTGTTTTCAGAAGTAATCTCAGCTTCATCCAAGACTTAAGATTCAAGTTTTCAGAGGGCGTTGCATATTTTTTCGTTAGGCGTCACGTCGTCACAACCTCTCGAGGACTCGACCCACCTAAGTCTGCTTGTCCCCAAGTCTAGTTTCAGCTTTTTTAGAAGTGCCATGAGTTTTTTAGTTGTCAAGGCAAGATCGCATTGAATTCCTGAGACCATGTCACATTTTTTCGTCACGCGTCACGTTGTCACTTGAACTGCTCCCTGCTTCTGTTTAGAAGATTAGAGGCATTTTGTGGGTATTCAAAGGTTTCTAAGAATGACGCGGGATTTTTTCGACATGTTTAATCGATATTACATTTTTACGTTACGCGTCACGTCGTTACTTTTTCTTGAGGCTTCTGCTCACGAGGTACTTGTTATTCCTTAATGTAGCCTCCGCATGCATGACGAGTTTATTAGATGTCAAGGCAAGAACGAATTGAAATCTTGTGACGATGTCACATTTTTTTGTCACGCGTCACGTTGTAACTTAAACTCGTTCCTGCTTTTGCTTAGAAGATTAGAGACATTTGAAAGAGATTCGAACGATTCTAAGCATGAAGCTCGATTTTTTCGACATGTTCTGACGATATTACATTTTTTCGTTACGCGTCACGTCGTTACTTTTTCTTGGGGTCTCTACACCCACCAACAATTTGTTATTCCAAAATGTAGCCTCTTCAAATTTGTGCATGCACGACAAGTTGTTTAGTTGTCGACGCCAGCTCTCATTGGAGTTTTGTGGCGACGTCACTTTTTGTTCGTTACCCGTCACGTCATCCCGTTCTCTTCAATTTCCCACCTTCTTCGTCTCTTCTTCATCACGTCGTTACTTTTGATTCCTCATCGGGGCAAGACGCCAAGAGGGCTCACTATATTTGTGCAGTTTTTCAACCACTCCCACATCCCCCAAGTCTTCACTTACCTTCTCAACAACTGACCGATGACCTCCTTGCTGGTTGTGTCCCACTGGATTCCCAGCGTCTTGTACTCGATATCGATTTTCAGGCAACTGGTGAACACCTTGATGGTCGTCTGAAATGAGAAAAACAAAAGCAAACAATAAAACCACCGCACAAGCACTTCTTTCAATCCCTTCCGCTCTACAGATACCCACGCACGCCCCTAATTGAACGCTTCCTCCCCGCAATCTGCGCGGCGATTGTCTAAATTGATCACGCCCGTCCAGGAATGCCCGGCCCAGGCCTAAGATCCCACTCAAATGCACTCAAATTACAGGAAGACGTCGCATGTAATCACAGCAGAGACACAACGCTAATTGAACCCGGAAGACGTTGCTGTGAGTGTCTACGAGTGGCGGAGAGCATATCAAGAGCATCTAGGGGTACCTCGGCGTATCTATGACTGCATGTGGATGCATTAAACAAGTGGATTGCCAATCAAGTCTGTGCTCGATTGGAATTTTTTCGGTGGAACATATTTGGAATCACGCGAACCGTGCGAAGGACGTTGAACCAGGTTTGCATACGACAGCCGCTCGGCTAATCAAATAGACGAGCGATGACAGGAATGTCGGTGATGATGCGGTGTCACGCCATCATCGGGAAGTCGATACGACTGGCATTCCATTTCCCTAATTATAGACGACGGAAGGGCTCCACGGCACGAGCACTGATGAGCTGTGAAAACAGAGGTCGCGTGATGGGATCTCGTTTCGGTGCCGGTTCCATTTTGTCAGTCTGAAAGGACAACACTCAGCATATGTCAACCCGGTCGTTGTTTATGGAGATTTTCCACTCGATTGCTTCAGCCTCCGGCTGAGGGGGGATCGATGAAGTGCCCAAATGGGGAAGCAACTCCTGCCAGCAGGTGCGACAGCAATAACACAAGCGAACCGATTAGATTCAAGACTACACAGTCACCCGCCGGCAAAGGGTTGTCCTTCATCCCCTTGTGCTGTTCCCCCGGCTGGGTTGCGTGTGAAACTGCGCATTCATCCGTGTAAGTGAGGACTGTTTTCTGCTGACAGTGAGAGGGAGCGCGTCAACTTGCCCGGCTTTTGTTTACTTCTCGGCTGCGGATGGCGTCTATTTTTATGCAGGCGATGTCGCAAACTGACTTGGTTTTCATTTGAATTCGTGCACTTGCCCTTGAACGCGCTGCCAAGCCTCGATGCGAGCAACCACAACACGGGCTGCCAGAACGTGATTCTGTTCCGGAGCCGTGCCGACATTTTTTCGACACTGACTGCCTGTCCTCCCGGAAAACAGAAACTATTCCGGTGGACCGAGTCAGCAGCAGGAAACGAATTGGAATTCAATTGGCAAACAATAAACTTCTATTAGCCTCCTCCTCGGAAGAAGGACCCGGTGCCTGCCCTCGTGGAGCAAAAAAGGATGAAGGAACGTGTGTGCATGGGTTATTCATGAGCAATACACAGCCTCGGTCTTAAGTTATTCACGCTGGTTTTTTGCGCCACCCCCTGTCGACCTCTCAGTCGGCGTCCTTTGGCAGTCACGTCCAGGAGTTGCATGAGAAAAAGGACGCATACGCTGGGTGTATCCGTGTATTTTCTTGTTTTTTTTTTTGTTCGCTCATTGGACTGAGATTAAAAATGCATTTGCATATGGGAACCAGGAGCATGGTGCACTTAAAATGCACATATCCTTACTGGCGGTTGGCTGTCTCGCTCTCCTGGAATCCGAAAGTGGTTGGTGCCATCCATCTCCTCCCTGGGGGTGGCTGTCCTTTTCTCCAGTAATTACATTAAATTTTGGCTAAACCGAGGGAGGAGGAGTGACTCCGTGGTGGAACCTATTTTGAGCGGAATTTGTTATTCATATCCTTTGAGCGCTCCTTTGAAAAACAGACAGAAATTGTCGGCTGTTGATTTTTTGTTTTTCTGCCAACGCGTGACTGGAATGTTCGTTGTCAGCGTGTCACCTTGAGTCGGACTGTAAATCTCAATTCACACGCTCGCCCTGATGTCCAAAGTTGACGGGAAATTCTGCTTGAGACGCACACGATGTGTGGGTGCCCACGAGCGTGTGCTTTTACATCGAGGAGGTGCCAAGTGTGCGAATGTCGCAGCATATCCTGATAAATGACGAGTGCGTATCACGAGGAATCCATCGGAAGTGCGAAACGCGAAGCGGGTGAGTTTTGTGTTTCAGGGTCACGGGGATTTGTCTGTTTTCGAAGGAAAGTGAATGGCGTTCACCCCGGGTTCAAGGTGACTGGAGGTGGTAGTGTTTTGTCTTGTTCTCTGCCGGGGACGATGGATGGGGGCACTTAAAGGAGAGAGCTGAGATCTTGTAGACAACATTTCAATGGATTTTCAAGAGTTAATGTCGGTCCTGAAGTGACTTCAAGTTGATCTCGAAGCGCTGAGTGCACTTAATGTTGTGTTGTTCAAAAGTTTGGACACTCCCCCAGACTTCATAGAAACATGTTGGTGCTTCAAATTTTGCTCCCCACCACGGGGCAGGTCGATTTGTCTAATATAGCACATATTTTGAAAGCTCCGATGGAAGATTCCTTGTGAGTTCAAGATTCATGTGTCAAAATTTGGTTCAAAATTTCGATCAGACTAAATTTTTGGAACAATTATTTCGATCTCAGGTCGCTGCAGATGACTCCTGCTCTCCAGTCTTGACAAGAATTTCTCTACTTTTCTGCCTTCTCAGAAATTCACCTAAATTCACATTTTTGGACAACATTTTTGATCTCAATTTTGTTGCCAATGTCTTGAGCTCTGAAAATTCGTACAGAGTTTCGATCGGAAGGAGGAAAATTTAGTCAAAATTTCGATCAGAAGTTGCCTCCTCCTTCAAGATCTGACTCTCGGTCGGAATTCCTCTAGTTCCTGGGGAATTCATCTAAAATTTTGAACAATTCTTATTTTTGAACAATTTTGTACAACATTCGATCGGAGGCGCCTGCTTCGTCAGGCTCTCGGTAAGAGCCACTCTAGTTTTATGCCTCCTCAGAAATTCACCTAAATTCACATTTTTGGACCACATTTTTGATCTCAATTTGTAGCGATTGTCTGAAAATTGGTACAAAATTTCGATCGGAATTTGGCATCTACTCCTTCTTCAGAAACCTCTCGGTCGGAATCATCGAACATCTTGAACAATTATTATTTCTTGAGCTCACTTTGCTACCGATGAGTGGAGTTCTTCAATTGGGTTCAAAATTTCCATCAGCAGATGCCTCCTTCTTCAGGATCCCACTCTCGCTGTCTCGCTGTCTGTGATATCATCATTTGTGATCTCAGTTTGTTGCCGATCGCACTTCTTCTTCTTATTGTGGTGCTGCCGAGGTAGACCTAGTCCTCAACCAACAAGCCTCTCCAACAAGCGCGATTTCTGGCTAGCTGTGCTCACTCTGTTGCCTGTCTGTCGGGCTCTGAGCAGAGTTCGCACTTCTTCTTCTTCTTATTATGGCGCTGACTAGTTCTCAACTTCAACTAGCAGATCAAGATTAAGATCTCTAGCTAGCTGTCTCCAGTTTCGCGCACCAAGTTGGTTGAAATCCTTTGCTTCCTGGGTGCGCTACCTTGAACGCGGGCGTCCTCTATTGCGTTGCCGGAGATGTAGTGTCCATAAGCTCGATGTGACCTAGCCATCTTAAGCCTTGGATGTGAAGTTGCCAGCGACTGTGGCTATTTAGCGTGTATAGTTGAATCTTTTCCTCAAGATCCCGACCAAAGATCGCACTCAGAACTTGTCTCTCAGAGAGACCAAGGACTTCTTCATCCGAGATTGAGATTGAACAAGTGTCCTCCGTGCCTTACAGCAGCACTGGGATGATCAGTGTCTTATGTAGAGTCAACCTAGTCCTTCCAGAGAGG
Source organism: Eristalis arbustorum (assembly GCA_916610145.1). Taxonomy (NCBI): domain Eukaryota; kingdom Metazoa; phylum Arthropoda; class Insecta; order Diptera; family Syrphidae; genus Eristalis; species Eristalis arbustorum. The sequence goes on from OU744319.1 coordinate 68,836,368, forward strand.
GCTCCATTAGGCAACTGCTTCTTGAGCCCTAAGAAACAGCGGTTAGCCGAAATTATTCTTCGTTTTTACTACTGAGCCGAGGTAGACGAAGGCCCTAACTACCTCGAGGTTATAGCTGCACATTGTGACGCTCTGTCGAAGACCTTGATGTTACATGACCTCACTTGACGACAGCTTCGTTTTTCCTTCATTCAACGCCAGACTCATTTTAGCCGCTTCTATCTCAAAGTTAGCAAGCGGCTCTTTGACGGCTCGCTGAGTTCTGCCAATCACGTCAATGTCATCGGCGTGTGCTAACAGTTGTACGGACTTCTGGAAGATCCTACCTCTAGTGTCGGCATGTGACACCACACTACCATGTCTCGGGTTTCTATCGGTAGACGCCCCCTTCTTCGACAGTCGGTCGGAATTTCTCTAGTTTCTGGGGAACTCATCTAAATTTTTGAACAATTCTTAATTTTGAACAATTTTTTGATCTCAATTTGTTGGGCGGCAGCACGAGGGTTCTAAAATGTTGGACAAAATTTCGGTCGACAGGCGGCTGCTTCGTCAGGCAACTCGCGGTCAAAATTACTCCAGATTTATGCCTTCTCAGGAATTCGCCTAAAATTTTGAACAATTTTTTGGAACATTTTTCTTGAACTCAGCCGAAACAAGAGAGTTCCAAGATTTTGTACAAATTGTTCGCCCCGCTCTTCAGACCACAACTGGATCTCAAATTGATTCCTGGCCACATCTTTTTCGACCACATCCCACTCCTCCGTTCACATTTTCATTCAAAAGCGACCAACCACCCCATCATCCCCCACCCACCTCCCATAAACCCATCGCTCCTCTTCAAAGGCTGGCACTCAGAATAATTTCTTCGCATTAAAAGCAAACATTCAAACACCAACTAAGCCCTTTGATTTAAAATTTGATTCAACTGTTGACAATTTCCCATCTCGTCCGTGACCCCTGGTCAATCTTAAGCGAGCACAAGCCCCCTCGTCCGCACTCAACCACCCCATCGCGCCTCACAAGAGCGCTCCATTTAAAATCCTCCCTTTCAAGTAGTCGCCCCTTTCATCAGAAAATCAGGACGAGTCTAGTATTTCACGACGCGTTGGTTCCAAGTTCCAAATTCCACGAAAACGAGTCGAAAAAAAAAGGTCTCAAATATATTCACGCACGTGCCCCCGGGGGTGTGTGCATGCGAAATTCAAATTTAATATGGTAATTCCCGGCCTCACTACGTTCTTATTAACCGAAAAATTGAAGGCAAATCTGAAAATCCTTCGAACGGAAAATGAATGATCACCATGCGCCATGAGGAGGCATAAGCCCGCCATGACTCTGGCCTAGGATGCTCGCTCCTCTCTCGTTATATCTCATTCAATGGAGGACGAGGCGAGGATGGGGGGCAGAGTGCCGAGTGCCGAGTGCTCCCCGCACATCCTGTTGCGCTTGCCGCCCACCACATTGATCTTCCCTACGTGATCGAATTTCACGAAGGATGAACTGCTCCTCCTCCTCTGCCATCGGGTCGTGTCATATTTCAAGTAAAGCTGGCCAAGTACAAGCGCCTCCGCTCTATTTCTCGAAGGACCAGTTGTGTGCGTCTCAATCTGACCTTGTTCCGCTTGATATTGTAACACACACACACATCATGTGTGGACACTCACCACGTGACGGGGGTTTTTTGTGTGTTCGTTCCTTTTATAGTTTCGCCCCTTCACTGGAAATTGAATCCATCAAAACTTTGTGAATTTCTAAAATTGAAAAATTCCCCACTGGTGGCGACGAAGACGTGACGTGACGTCTGGTTGGTCTTGGGCGGGTGGGGGATGGCCACTTACGTAGTGACATTGAAATTTCTTATTGCATTGTGTAAGTTTTTGCTGGGCGACAAGAGGGGCGCTTGTGTCCTTGCGTAAGAAACGACGGGTTCAAGTTCAAATAAACGGATTGTGTAAATTGTGATGAGCATGCGGTGAGGCGGGAGGTTGCTGATTGAATTTTATCGATACATTTGTAGGGGCTTCGGATGACGTTGATGATGACTTCATGCATAACTTGGGGGCACGAAGTTAAGCAATGGATTACGGCCGTAGATGGAGGAGAGATTTGTTATCGGACTGACCAGTGGTCACTGCTTCCAGCATGGCAACCAATCTGAGAGACAGAGTGGAATATCTTCATAGCGGCAGTTTTGTGGTCTCAGCTCTTATTTTAGTACAAGTTCAGAACGACTTTGACTCCCGATTAGTCATCAAAACGAATGTTCCATTCCTTCGTGATCAGTTTTAGCGTTCAACAATGCATTCTAATCACTGCCACAAAAGTTTGAAGCATGTACTAATGCTCAGAAAAACTGTATAGCTGATGTACTAAATTTTAGTACATGCTCATTTGCCTCTAATCACATTCCTTCCAAGTTCCTCGCTCCGTAATTTCAACATCATGATCAGAAGAACCCAAATTTGTGTGTACTAAATTTTAGTACAGAGTCATTTATCTGAAGTTTATTCTCAATTCATCCAAATAAAGATCATGGTCATCGACAGCCTAAAATTTTTGAAGTACTAAATTTTAGTACGAATTCATTTGCCATTAGACCGTTATCAATGCATCCAAACTACGATCATGTTCATCAACAACCACAATTTTTGAAGTACTAAATTTTAGTACCGCTTCCATTTCCTCCAATCCGGTCACACTCCTTTCAAAACTCACTTTAAGGACCAAATCAAAATTTAGGACATACTTGGCTTCCGTCCAGAAAATACCCCTAAACCAGACTAGGTCCCTCGATACAGGGTGTTCCCCATCGTTGCCAAGACTTCACAAAAGCCGTCCCCTACAAATCGACTCCGCAACGTTCAATTATTCACATCACAACAAGCATTCTACCCTTAAAATCGTACCCCTATTTCGACGGCCGCTCTAAAATTTAATTGAAACCATCTCCCATCTCGCATCTCGCATCACCCTTCATGCATGCATAATTCATCGATAGTCGGGTATATCTTTGATGCGTTAATTATCCTTATCAACAATTCAGGATGTGATTTCCTGTGCCTTGTTCACACCACAAGCCCAGCAAACATTTGCCTACGCAACTCTTAGCATCGCCCAAGTGAACAGAGAGAGAGAGAAGAAAAAAGAAACCACCGAACCCGCCCGCCCTTTGGCCGCCTTGCGTTGTGGCAATATTTGTGGAGTACGCAATTTTCGGTTTTGATACCGACTGGCAAGCAGCAACCAGCAACCAGCATTGAGTGTAAGACAAGACAAGGCCGTAAGCACCCCGCCCACATAATGGATCATCATGTACCCACGTATAGTCAGTAATTTCAATTAGTGTTTACACAAGTTTGCTCGTCTATCATAGCAGCCAGTGGGGGTGAGGGGGAACAGGACGAGACACGACCAAGGACGACGCACGGCACCATTGAAGATGTCGTACAGCCATTAAAATTCGATAGTTAAACATTTTGTGTCTGCGTTGAAATTTTATGCATCTGGCATACTGATTGAAGGCAACACGAGACATGTGAAGACTCGCACTTTTTGAGTGTGTGTGCCTGTGCACCAGTGGGGGAACGGAAGGGTTGAGCGGATGGTTTTGAGTTTCTGATGGAAAGGAAGGATGCTGCTGAGGAGTTTTCGTGGCTTTTTCGTTATCCAAATGGAGGTTTTGAGTTTGGTAGAGTGAGGAGTGAAAAGTGACTGACGGGAGATTTTGGAGGAGTATTTGATCAGAAATCTGGATTTCTGTTGATTCAGATTTATTTTGGGGAAGCCGCTCAATTTTACGGCGAAGTGGCCACCAGGTTTATATGATTGTACCAAATTTTGATAAGAAGCCAACTTGCAACATGCATTTGCACCAAATTTTGAACTCTCCCGAATTTTTGATTGACTCCGAACCACTTTAGAACGCGATTTTCGATAGCCTGTAGGTTTGACGGAACTTAGCGGTCATTGGTGGTCGCCGTGTTGTACAAAAGAGTAGTTTTGGACAGCCTGTAGGCCTAACGAAACTTAACGAAACTGAACAAAGTAGTCATTGGTGGTCGCCGTACTGTACGAAACACTGCAAACCACGGTTTTGGACAGCCTGTATGTTTAACGAAACTTAACGAAACTGAACGAAGCAGTTATTCATGGTTACCGTGCTGGGATGTGATCGAAAATTGGACGAGAGTCCGACGCATCATCAGAGGATGTAAGACACGACGATGTGTGGTGTCCCCTGTGTGTGGATGGTAAACACAACTCAGTAGAAAGTTGGAGGTTGACTCATAAATGGGCGTCTTCTTATGCTTCTCGGCTGAAGGTAGGATAGACGGAAGTGGAGGCTAAGTCATTCGAAATTCTGACTGAATTCTGACTCCTGTCTGACCAAAACTTGATCGGAATTTCCCTATGTTCGAATTGTGGGCAAGGATCTTGACGCTGCTTGTGTGGGAACTCTGTTCCCCGTTTCATATTAAAGAGTTCGAAACTTGAACAAAATCTGATTCCAAATGTATGGTAATCGAAATTTTGCCGAAATGGGTATAAAATCTACGTCACCCAAAATTTGAACAGAAGCCAAATGTTTCACCTGATTCCTAACGCTCTCCCGCCCCTATTCGACACCCCAACAACTCAAACCACATCCACTATCATTTCCGCATTCCATCCCCCATCCACATATCCATTCCCGTTCGAATTTTATCGCACCCCACTATACACCATCAGAGGGACGATGGATAAAATTTCACTACGTGCTCATGTGAATCCCCGCCCCGCCCATTAAACACACTCCATTGCGAATGACTGAAGCAATCACATATTTAAGGATACACCACTTCCGCTGTCGTCCTCACCGCAAAATTGAATGTCAACCGCAGCGGAACAGCAATGGAAATGTTGACACAGTCGGATACCTGAGCGCTTCTATCGACTCCAATTAAAGCGACACCCGAACGGCGGCACGAATTCAATGAAACAATTAATTACGCGGCCACACTCAACCAATTAGTGGATATCTAACAAGAGATAATTATCCTTGAAATGAAAATCGAAAACGAAGTCTCGATTGGTCCTTGCAGCGAGGGAATTATTTATCATTTTTTGAAATTGAAAATTTTTCTTTAAAGTGGATGCTGCCGGAAAAAAAGTGGGCGACTGCTACCTAATGGCAAATCGTTATTCATTGGTATGGCATGCTGAAGGACGATGAGCATGGAAGACGGGCGAATCTCTTTTGTTGTCTGTCGGTTCCGGAGGAGCTGCAGGCCAGAGAGTAAGTGCTTGGTAGGCATGCAGATGGGGCGGGCGAGATGGAAATTGATTGACTGGACACGACAAGCTAATGTAGATGGTTCATGGCCTGAATTGAATTTTAATTTGACGGAATTGAGAGCTGAGGTCTTCTTGGAAGAATGGGATTTTATTGAGTGTAAGGTGGGCGGACAGTAATTTCGTGTGGCGCTTGAGGTGGGTTGTGGGGTCGATAAACGAAATGGCGCCATGTCCTTGCAGTCACTGAGGGCTGTGAAAAGACCTCAAATACTTCGCTCATCTGAACAAAAGCATGCACAGGACCAGTGGTTGGTGTAAGATTTAGGTCGAGCTCCACCACGGACAGTAGCTCTACACATGGCTTAGATGAATTTTGAACCACATTTTGACGACTGTATACGAAGGCAGCGTTACTCAGCTGTCATCACAATATTCTCATCGAATGTATGCACTTTTACCAAATTTTGAAAGCAAATCTAGTCAGAACACGCATTTGCATACAATTTTTGAACATCCCTAAGTTTTGGATTGATTACAAACCGCCTGAGAACACGATTTTGGACAGCCTGTACATTTAACGAAACTCAACGAAACTTAACGAAACTGAATGCAGCTTTTATTGGTGGTCGCCGTGCTGTGCGAAGCACATTGGGACAAGGTTTTGGACAGCCTGTACGTTTAACGAAATTCGACGAAACTTAACGAAACTGAAGGAAGCTGTAATTGGTGGTCGCCGTGCTATACGAAGCACTTTGGAACACGGTCTTGAACAACATGTACGCTTAACGAAACTGAACGAAGGTGTTACTGGTTGCGCCGTGCTGGACGGAGCATGAATTTCGCATCTCATTGTTGCTCCAGATGAGGCGGTGTTGATTCAGCCAAATCAAGCTCTCTTGGCACTCATCCACTCCCTGATCGAATTTCATGGCGACTGTGGGCGAAATTTGGAGGAGAGACCATTTCATCAGCTTGAGTTCCTTGAGCTCGATCAGGCACCACCAATACCTTTCAAAGGAACCCCTCAAGAGCTCCGCTTCAGTCCCCAGATGAGCTCTAAGCCGCAGTCCCTCACGCCGTCTCTCAACATCTGCGACCTAAATTCCATTGTTCTGCCCATCCCAGACTCCCTCCTCCAAGTCTCTCCCGAAATTCAAATGAATCCTCATTCACGCAGCTGAAAAAACATACGCAGCATCTCGAGCCCACGTCACATGGTTGCTCGAAAGGCAACCCGAACACGAGACGTTTCCAAACTGCTCACAAAAGCGACGGAAGACAAGCCCTTCCATTTTTGGCCACTTGTTCTGAATGAAAATCCTTGAATCACAAGGAGTTACATCCTCTTTGTTGAATCCGTCATATCCTCAAGCACGTGCGGCGGTGCTCCGCGGCAAGAGGGAAACGAAAGGAAAACAAAAGACCAACCGCCACTCGGAGGCGGAGTCCCTCGCTCTTGTCTATTTCGACGGACGAGTACATATCGCACGTGTTCCTGTGCATCAGGAAATCGAGATTTAATTGCTTGCCGCGATAGTCGAGAGGAAACGGATCAAATTTTCATCTCTGTGTCCTCGAAACCCCGATGCCTCAGCAAGTCCGTGGTGTGTAGTGAATATCTTGTCCTTCTGCGGGGAAGGGTTGGGATTTGATTTATCTATCGGTCTGGGGAAAGGAGCGACATCATCTTTTTTAAGGATGACTGGGCATGGGGTAAGGTTAAGCAGCAAACCGTGACTACGGCGGGGAATTTTTATCGCCTCTAATTATGCGCGAGGGTTGCGCGATGATCCGAAGAGTACACACTTTTTTGGGGAGTTTTTTTTTTTTGTGTGTCAGTCGAGTGGGTGCTTGCCGTTGTTTCTCTTGATGTTTCATCACTAAATCTGATTTATCTCATTCCAGGTGCACCGGAGATTATGTGCGACACATGTGCGCGCACCCACTCATGTCCACATCACACATCATTGCCCCGCAGTGCACAGAGTGCATTTGAACACAAACTACAACTCACCTGTGGCAATTGTTCATTTAGACTGGAATAGCTGGACGCCCGCGATGGGGTTCGCTGGATTTCCGATGGTGGCTCCGGACTGCCGCATATCGACGATGAGCACGATGTCGACGAGCGCAACGACACCGAATCGGATCGATTCCTCAGCGGAGAGATTTGTACGTGTTTCAACATCTGCAACGGAAAAAAAGAAACGTGTTAAATGGGATGAATACGAAACAAAAAATGGGGGGGAATTGTGGATGGGATTAAAGCGGGAGACTGACTGAACAGCTCTCTTGTTCCTATGCATGTTATATGAGACCTCATTTCGTTGGTGAGTTGTGATGCACTCCACGAAGGAAGGGAACTAAATGCAAGGAGTCAAGACGCTTGTGAATCGCGGACACTTCAACGTACCCGACCACACATCACAATGTGTCCACAAGAGCCTATGTTGAGGCTTGAGGTACGAAATGTACCGAGACTAGACTTAGCAACCTCGTGCTACCTCGTCTACCTACGTTCCACGTGAACTCTGAAAGGCAAAGAACGCCAAAAAGGGTCCGCAGATGCCTGTCCACATAGAACTCAATAAGACTTACGCGCAACCAAGACTACGAGAAGCAAGAGCATGTCACTCCGTTGCCCTGCCAAAGACTCACCTCCTTCGCCTCAAACAATCGCCAAGCACACAAGGAATGAGTGCCACAACCCAATGCTCGATCAATTGCCCACACCCCCCATCAGCAGATTCCCCACCAAGAATCCCCAAAACCATGAGCCAGCACATGAAACACCAGAATACACGTCTGAACATTCATCGCATCATTGACAACAAGCCACACTCCACCCGGTCTCACCACTCGACCTTCATCGCTTGCTCCTCGTCTGCTTTGGCAACAAGAGGGTCCTCCAGAGGCTACATCAAGACACGTCCTTTCGCGTGCCACACGTGTGGATGGCATTCACCGAAGTGGACTTAAATCGACTTGCGCTAAAATGAATATCCGTCGAATCGCTTGCGTCCGTCTGTCCATGGACCTTCGAGACAACTGCGTCCATCTACGTCGTTTCGTGAAATTGGATCATTTTCTCATGATTTTCGCGGCACACTCCGGGAGATTTTCTTCTTTTCTGTCGATCATGTCGTTTGTCGTCCTCATTGTTAGTTGTTCTCCCGTCCCTGTTTTTTTTCGACTTCGTCGTTTGTGGTCCTTGACATCCGTCGGTCCCGTATCCTCATAGACCGGTTCCCTAGTTCTTCATCCTCGTCGATCTTCATTCTCATCGCTGTTGCAACGCGTCCTTCCTCGTCGTCCATCGCTCTTGTCGTTGTTCGTTCTTGTAGCTCATCGTTCTCGTCGATCTTCAACCTCATCGCTGTTGGAACGCGTCCTTCATCCTCCTCGTGGTTCATCGCCCTCGTCGTTCATCGCCTTTGTCGATCGCCTCATTCCCACCCAATGTCCCTGAGTGCGGCTTCAAAGTGGGTGGTGTGCGAGTAGATCCAGTTTTCGGTGGGTTTTCTTGTTGTTTCGAAAAAGCCGTGATGTCTTATCGATTCTGTAGCATCCTCAGCCCGTCAGTGCGCGTGGGTCTTGCTCCTGTTTCCGCCAATGGCCTGTCATCTTAACCTCCCCTCGTGTGAAAATTTGCTTCGTTCGATCGTTTAGCATCCTCTACGCTCTGGGGATCCTCTGTTTTAATCGGTCTTTCGCGAGTCTCGGTCTGACTTAATGCCTTCGCGTCTTCCTAATCCCTGTGCCGTGCACAGAGAAGGCCTGTCGGTCCGCATTCTCAGTTTTTCCCGCGTTTCCCCAAAACCCAGCGAGTTTCAGTTCATTGACCGAGTTTTTCGCGAGTGGTCCACCCGCGTGAAGTCTGCCTCAACGTGGTCCCCTGTGTTGGTCGGTATGTCGCTAGTGGTCTGTCATTCCCCACGTCTCTTCGATCGGTCCGCGTTCTGAATTTCCTCCACGTTCCCCAAAAAACGAAGTGCGCCTCGTTCGTGTGTGTAGCATTCCCAGTGCGGCCTTAGTGCTTTGCCCGGTTATACGCGAGTGGTCTGTCGTCCTTGGTCGTCACCTAGCATCTCCAGTCCCTGATGGGGTGTCCAAATGGAGTCATCGCGGTCATTTCCCTTTTCCTTCCCAAATGCCATCATCTTCTGACCAGTCGATGGTCGCGGCTTCGGAATTTCGTCGCGATCTCCATGGACTCGGGGGAGTGTTTCGGGAGTGTCGGGATTGACGGGTGTGCCGTGTGTGTTTCGCGAGTGTGGCGAGTTCCCCGGCCGAGCAAGTGCGCGAGTGTACAGCTGCAGCCCAGGACACCCACCGATGGACAGACAAAGCAGGTAGGTCTTCAGTCTGATTGACATCAAGGCAGCCTCCGTTGGAGCACCTCTATTCCGCACCAGCGTCCATCCAAGTGAGTACCCTTTTTCCCTCTCGTTCCACTCGTTGTCTTCGGGAAGGAATAGGTCTCCAGTCCCTAATGGTCACCAGTGTCATCGGGAAGCTAGAGCAGATGGGGGTCCGTTTGGTCAGCACTCGGGGAGGGTACAGTGACGGCTTACTAGACAGACACCACATAAACCTCTCCTTTCCAGGTCGCAGCCGTAAGACTTCTTCAGCTGTGCATGGGGCTGGTTGGCGAGGCAGGGCGCTTCTGGGGGTCCTCCTCGTTCGTGACAACAAACGCTTGTGGGATTGTTGAAGGGAGTAGGGCTAGGTTATCAATTTTTCTTGGTTTTCAGGCTCATCGATGGGCAATCAGTCTTTGCTTGAGTGTTTCTCTGCAATTCCTTAGGATGTCGCGTTGTTCCTCTGGTCTGCTAGGCATTCTCAGACGTAGGCTATTCTGCAGAAAAAAGCTTGAAAAGGCTTCATTTCTTCTTTCAATCGGTTGAGGAGGCTGGGGACCAATCTTTGGTTGGTCTAGGTGACTGGCCTCCGACTGGTCTTTTGGCCTCCTACTTGACGACTGGCCCTCAGTCTCTTTTCTTAAAATGGTCCTCCTCAAGATTGTCCCATGGAACCATACTCTTTTCGTTTTTCTTCTTTTTTTCATTTGAAAGTACGACGGACTAGACTTCGCCTCAAAATTTCATGAAATTGCCCCTCAAAGAGTTCACATCTCTCTCCCCTCTCTCCATGACCTGAGCAACCCTCATTCACCTCCTAACCAATTCAGGACACTACAGTGCGCGGCCTACGTGCCGCCACAAATGGCATGGAATTCGCCGCAGTCCGAGCCCGCCGTCACATGTCAGACGGAACACCGCACACCCGCCCACCGGCCGATGGGAGTTGACGCGTGCGGATGCACGGCTAGATCCACCGCACATGACATCGGTCGCTTTAGCCGGATGTCATCATATTAAATTCATAAACTGCACGCCCGCCCGCCGGTCTGTGTAAATCCACGCGGGGCACGACGGTCTGACTTAGACTCCGCGGCCACTACCGGGACTTTACGGATGTGGAAT